>NC_069468.1:15523332-15538332 GCF_026875155.1 Cherax quadricarinatus
GGGTCCACTGTATATATATATATAATATATATATATATATATATATATATATATATATATATATATATATATATATATATATATATATATATATATATATATATATATATATATATATATATATAATATATATATATAAATATATATATATATATATATATATATATATATATATATATATATATATATATATATATATATATATATATATATATATATATATATATATATATATATATATATATATATATATATATATATATATATATATATATATAATGTATGAATATAGATAGACAAATTGAAGTCAACTTAAATGAATGAAATGCCGTACTGCCTAAAAGTGCGAGAACAGACACACAAGTTTCAGAAAGTATTAATGGACCAACATATCGCTATGAGTAGAGTTTTCATCAAGTCATGAATTGATAAAGCTTTACACAGAGCCTCCTTGTAAGTTTAACGCTTCTTTTTGATAATTTACGCAGAGCCAAGCATTTTTTCTAATAAAAGCTTGTCCTACAGTTTTTGCCTTTGTCTTCGTAAAATCCAATGAACAATGCCGCAGGGAAGACAAACAAAAGCGATACATCTATGCCGAAAAAAAAATTCATCCTGCGGAAAGACCTTCGTACCACAGAATGTATAAGTTCTAAAGGTGCAATCATAACAAATAGAGGAATCTAACTGCAGTATAAATTCAGTATAAAGGCAGAAGGAGCAGCAGAAGCTTCGGGAGGTGTTACATACTACATATCGCTTTTCTGAAATGAATTCACTAGTCCTACATAAACACGAATGATGTTTTACATAAATCTCATCTAGTTGTGCAACACTTAGGTATCTTTATTGCGAAAAAGTTTCGCAAACTTGTACCTTTGTTTATCATTGTAGATGTGTATAAGTGTTTCAAAAGTTGATGAATAAGACACTTGTGCAACATTTGGGAATATTTAATGAGGAAACGTTTCGCCACACAGTGGCTTCATCAGTCCAATACAAAGAAGAACGATAGGAAAAGAGGAGTTTGAGGTAATCAGTCCCTCTGCCTGGAATCAATGTGTTCATTTCATCAATCTTTCTTCAAGATTGATGAAATGAACATATCGATTCCAGGCTGAGGGACTGATTACCTCAAACTCCTCTTCTTTCCCAACAGTTCATTTTCTAAATTTATATTAGACTGAAGTAGCCACCGTGTGGCGATACGTTTCCTCAAATGATAATTCGCAGATGTTGCACAAGTGCCTCATTCTTCAATTTGTCGATTTTCTAAACCATTCTCTATATGATTAAAAAATGTCTTACTAATCTGCTTGTTGATTTTCTCAACCATTTATATAATAGTCAAACTTTGTAGTGTTTTGTCAATTTTAAGCTTTAATAAAAGCGGAGGACAGCGTAATTCATTTACCTCTGTACGCAGCAGGTTCGGTAAAATGTCTTATCTCAACGCTACGAAACACTAATAAGACATTTCTGGCAACATGGTGCAAAATAAATTCCGCCACTGCGGCTTCTCGGAGTATTAGTCAACAAAATATTACGTAAATGTTGACTTTAGCTCCTCGTATTTTCCTGTTAAGTAAGTTCTTCAATATTCAGTGGGTTGTGTAGTGTATCTTCTGTAATTCTAGATAGTTGGTTAGAAAAGTCTAATTGGTAACTTAACCTAATCTAATATAGTCCAACTTAACCCCCTAAACCTAACGTGGAGTCACTCGTTTCGTTAGATTAGGCTCGGTTGGGTTATGTAAGTTTGGTTACCAAATACGCGTTTTTAGTCATAGCCCTAAGTATATCTATCTCCAATGCACATCCAGCTCAGGATTGGAGATTTCGCATAATAAACTATCGATAATCTCAAAACTGGGGAGATGGATTCAGTTTTAAACAAATATTATTACATTTATTTAGTGTTATTATTTTCAGGTGGAAGCGATAAACTCGGTGTTAAACAGCAGTCGGGAATAAAAAGAGAAGGGCAGTTCCCGTTCCTCGAGAATCCAAATATTCTTAACCAACTTCAAAGCAACTCCACGGTTACCCCTATTGTAGCGAAGCAAAGAAGTACAGGGTCTTAAATTCCTGTGCCTTAGACATCCTGGTAAAAATTGCCTTTTACACATTAATCATACACTTTACGTAATGAGATCATGTTATCAGGGCACCTTGCGGGTTTCATATTGACAAGAAAACAAACTTAAGAGCTTTAGAACAATCTTTCACTGGTATACAACCTCGTTTTGTGTAGAGCTTTAACAAGTCTTGCTTTGGTTAGGTTAGGTTAGGTTAGGTTAGGTTAGGTTAGGTTAGGTTAGGTTCGTCAGGAAACAGGACAAAACTTGCTTTGGTAAAACGACACATTGTCCTAGAGAAAATTTGTTCTTCAACTTCGGGATCCTTGTAATCATACTTATCGCGAAGTACTCTTCCTTCCTTCATGTTTACATGTTACGAGGGAATGTACCTTCGTCATGGTTGCTATATTCATGTGTACGTAGAAAACCGTGAGTATAAAGGCTGATTTGTATGTGTTTGTGTTCAAATATAAAAAAACTGTTTTTGCGTAAATGCAGTGTATGCCACACACTTGCATTTCTCATTGCGCACGCGCACGCACGCACACACACACGCACGCACGCACGCACGCACGCACGCACGCACGCACACACACACACACACACACACAAACACAAACACACACACACACACACACACATACACACATATGTATATAAATATATATATATATATATATATATATATATATATATATATATATATATATATATATTTTATATATTAATATACATACATACATATATATATATATATATATATATATATATATATATATATATATATATATATAATATATATATATATATATATATATATATATATATATATATATAATATATATATATACATACACTTGAATATGTTAATTATTTATTTAGCTTGATTTAAAATTTTCGAATTATAAACCGTTCTATTAAATAAAATTGAAATCCTTTCCAATACACTCCATCATTCTGAAGTTTAATTTACCTGAGTTAAGCATCAATTTAATAATTAGAATACTCGATAATTTTCAAATATTTTTTATACAAAATATTTGATGCTTTCCAAAAGTTTTTCTTAACCTGGATGTAAAAAAGTACTTTAGGGTTGTATTAGCGACTCTCATCAATGATACAATTCTATAATTACATTACTATATTTGCACTGCTATAATTAATGCTCTCGTAAGCGATACGGATCTATAATTTGAAGTCTCTTCCCTTTCTCCATTTTTTATTTACCGGCAGAAAACTATATTTTTTCATCTGTTATCCGATTCACTTTTTTTTTTTGAAATGTGTCTGAGAATTTTTACTGTTTTTTTTTTAATTTAATATATGTTGCAAAATTTAACTGCCGGCTGTTGCCTTCCAGGCAAACATAATTCACCTGGTTGAAAATTGCTTTACATAAATATAATACCGAGAACAGAATTATTTATAGGCTATCCGCGAGCGACTTAGTGGAATGTACATAAAAAGATGATTTGTTGTGAATATCCGAATCAAATAATATGTAACGTTTTGTAAAAAGTTCATTTTTTAACGTGAAGGAATTGTGACAATGTTTCGCTCAGAGTTACGTTTTAGTTAAGTACGCAGAGGTTGGTATAATGAGCTTTGTTTCAGAAAGCTTGTGCAAAAATAATTAAGCTTTATTCCACAAAGCTTAATTATCTTATTAAAAAACTTATTTATTTTATTATCTTTATTTAATTATTAATTTGATTATTACTGTTAATTTTACTATCATTTATTATTATTAGGATTATTATTACATTCAGAGAAAACCTTGAAAACGTAAGAATCAAGAAACGTCTGAAGGTAAATCCTAGGAAGAGAGGAAGATCTCCGAGCCTCTGATAACTAATCCCTCGCCAGAATCAAGGGCCCAGAACGCCAACGCCAAATAAAAGAGACGGAAATGTACTCTATCTGCTGGAACAATAATGGGAAGAGTATCAACGCTAATGGCTATACTACGCATCTTCTGGCAATCACGGTATGGAAAATTATTTTGTAAGGCTTCCTAAACTGAGCAAGAAGGGAGGACTGTTGCTTCATAAGGGTGAGTTGGGAGGTTAATTGCTTTATAAAGGTAAGTTGGGAGGTTAATTGCTTTATAAAGGTGAGTTGGGAGGTTAATTGCTTTATAAGGGTGAGTTGGGAGGTTAATTGCTTTATAAAGGTGAGTTGGGAGGTTAATTGCTTTATAAAGGTAAGTTGGGAGGTTAATTGCTTTATAAAGGTGAGTTGGGAGGTTAATTGCTTTATAAGGGTGAGTTGGGAGGTTAATTGCTTTATAAAAGTGAGTTGGGAGGTTAATTGCTTTATAAAGGTGAGTTGGGAGGTTAATTGCTTTATAAGGGTGAGTTGGGAGGTTAATTGCTTTATAAAGGTGAGTTGGGAGGTTAATTGCTTTATAAGGGTGAGTTGGGAGGTTAATTGCTTTATAAAGGTGAGTTGGGAGGTTAATTGCTTTATAAGGGTGAGTTGGGAGGTTAATTGCTTTATAAAGGTGAGTTGGGAGGTTAATTGCTTTATAAAGGTGAGTTGGGAGGTTAATTGCTTTATAAGGGTGAGTTGGGAGGTTAATTGCTTTATAAAAGTGAGTTGGGAGGTTAATTGCTTTATAAAGGTGAGTTGGGAGGTTAATTGCTTTATAAGGGTGAGTTGGGAGGTTAATTGCTTTATAAAGGTGAGTTGGGAGGTTAATTGCTTTATAAGGGTGAGTTGGGAGGTTAATTGCTTTATAAAGGTGAGTTGGGAGGTTAATTGCTTTATAAGGGTGAGTTGGGAGGTTAATTGCTTTATAAAGGTGAGTTGGGAGGTTAATTGCTTTATAAGGGTGAGTTGGGAGATTTAACTGCTTTATAGAGATAACTGACTCAATAAGGCAACTGGATGAAGAACAGGAATATATTATTATTATTATTATTATTATTATTATTATTATTATTATTATTATTATTATTATT
This sequence comes from Cherax quadricarinatus, assembly GCF_026875155.1. Taxonomy (NCBI): domain Eukaryota; kingdom Metazoa; phylum Arthropoda; class Malacostraca; order Decapoda; family Parastacidae; genus Cherax; species Cherax quadricarinatus. The sequence continues at coordinate 15,528,377 of NC_069468.1, forward strand.
ATTTTTATTATTATTATAATTATTATTATTTTTATGAATATTATTATCATCAGTAGTACTATAGTAGTTATATTTACTGTCGTATTCATAGGGAAGCGCTAAGGACGCAGCTTTAGTTCCAGTACCCTGGACCAAGAGCCTTTCACCAACATCAGGGATGTGTTAGAGTGTTGAGATTTTCCATGTTCCTTTTCATCCCTGTTGTTAATCTGTATATAGCAAGAAAAAAAAATAAAAGGCTAGCCAGTATTTTTTTTTTTTTTTTTTTTTTTGTAAATTTGTCGAAACGTTAATCCGAGGAATTAATATTTGCAGTATTTTTCATTAACAAATGTGGATCAGATTAATTATTTGATCACGTATTTTAATTTATTTTCCATGTACTAGGTTTAGAAATAAAATGGCTGGCTGATTTGTTTAAAAAAAAAAGTCGTTCTGGAATGTTTACACACACACACACACACACACACACACACACACACACACACACACACACACACACACACACACACACACACACACACACACACTAAAGCAGGTCTACTGAATAACGTGCTTAGCAACGTAAGGCTTTGAAAATAGCCATAATGACATGACCACCAACTGCCAGCTGGAACCTCCTGCTGTCAACACTACCAGCTTCTGGGAGTGATGAATAAGACATATTTGTATCACTTGAATATAATGCCGAAACCTTTCGCCTGCACATCAGGCTACTTCAGTCGAATACAAACTGAAATATTGAGACATTGAAGATACTCAAAGGTTGCAAGTGTGCGTTATGCACCACTTTGTCGGTGCTGTATACCATGAATAATCTGGGACTGAATGCTTTCAACGGCTGTGAAAGGGAAAAGGGTGAGGCCTGCAGCCCCTTTCCCCTTGGTGAGGCTGTCATCTCGTCTTCTGGCCAGGGAAGATACATAACGAAGACAAGTGCGCAGAGTGTAACGGCAAACAGTGAGGGTCGGAGATGCTTGTTGCCAGATTGTTTGAGGTAACCTGCTGTTGTTGTTGAAGTAGTGTGGAAATAAGGTAAATAAAGAGTATGTGATAATTCCATAAGAGGATAAATATAGGAGGAAACTTGGAGGGCTGAGAGTGGATTGAGAGTGATAATAGCCATTGTGGCAGAGGAAAACTTATCGAAGGAAGATACGATAACAACGAGATCAAAGAAATGAGATAAAAACAAGCAAAAATATGAAATAAAAACTGGATGATAAAAGAGGAGGTTAATAAAATAGGGTGATAAAATCTCATGTTTAGTTACATTCTCACGAAGCCTAATAAAAGAGGTCAGAAAACAATAGCGGGAAATATGGAATAAGGAATGTAAAGGGGTACCTTGATGCTCTTGAAATGCGCTTGATTTAAGGAATTGGAGTTATATTTCCATTTTTTGGATGAGACCAGATTACCTGCCATGCTCCAGCCACTGTAAGACCCCCTATTGAGTTAGCACTTCCCTTATGAATATAATAAAAATAACGTGCATATTTTACAAGCCGGGGTACAGGAAAAGACTTGCAAGTTGCGAACATTTCATTCATCATTTTAGTACCAAAGGAAAATACATCTGAGAATAGAATAAGAATCAAAGGCAGATGCATGTCTCTGACTCGCAGGAGAACGTCTACGAGTGAGAGACGGAAAAGTTTCAAAGGATGAAGAAAAAGAGAAGTTTTTACAGGATAATGGGGAGAGAAGAGTCTTCGAGCGGTGGGGGGTATGGGAGAGGTTTTCTCCAGCGGCGAGATTGAGAACGACAGTAGGATGACAGTAAGAAATGAATGCTGTTACGGGATGTGTTTGATATCTTTTGAGAAAAACCGCTTTGTCAAGATAAGGATTATCTTTGCTACATATTTACACATACGTTCACATACAGTCACATTTACACTGTTAGTCCTTTTGGGTTAACAGCCGAAATGTTGGTGGTTCGGGCCAGACCGGGGGCGCCACCTAGTAGCGGCCAGGGAAGAGGCGGGGCCAGGAGCTGTGACTCAACCCCTTGAAACCAGAACTAGGTGAGTACACACACACACACACACACACAGATTGTTCCAGAGAAGGGACACAGAAACAAGGGGTCACAATTGGAAGCTGAAGACTCAGACGAGTCATAGGGACGTTAGGAAGTATTTCTTCAGTCATAGAGTCGTCAGGAAGTGGAATAGCCTAACAAGTGAGGTAGTGGATGCAGGAACCATACATAGCTTTAAGACGAGGTGTGACAAAGCTCTGGAGGCAGAGAAAGAACCTAGTAGCGATCAGTGAAGAGGCGGGGCCAGGAGCTGTGTCTCAACCCCTGAAACCACAATTAGGTGAGTACAATTAGGTGATGTGAGTACACACACACACACACACACACACACACACACACACACACACACACACACAGACACACACACACACACACACACACACTTGTATAAAAAATGGATAGTAAATAGTACACACGAGTGATTACGTTATCATTCAATAAATAACGATATTGAAAAACCAGTTTGGAAAAGGAAGAAGCTTTCCACGTCAGAGTAGTCAACTAAACCTCCATTTTGTTAGTTTATAGTAACTTTAATTTCATCTGCTACACGAGGGTTATGAAGACTGCATGTAACCTGTACTCTACCAGTCAAGAATCCTTTTATCCTTAAAATAGACGCCAAGGTTAACTCTCACCATGTAAACACAGTTACATATCTCTCATTATGTAACTCTTTATGTATTATAATTATCATCATCATTGGTTGGCCTTGTGTAGTCGATAGACTTTAACCTATCGACTACACAAGGGCCACTGAGGTTGCAGGTCACTACCAGTCAAAATTACTTTAAATCCCTAAAACAGAATTTTAGGGAAGGTTCACATTAAGCAAACTTTAAATATGTGAACCCTGAGATGCGCCTGCTTATAATAATAATAATAATAATAATAATGATAATACTACTACTACTACTACTACTACTACTAATAATAATAATAATAATAATAATAATAATAATAATAATAATAATAATAATATTATTATTATTAATTATTATTATTATTATTATTATTATTATTATTATTATTATTATTATTATTATTATTATTGTTAAAAAAAGAAAAATCCATGTGGGTCATACAGAATTGATTTCTTTTAAGACAGAGATTGAGAGGAAGTTTTGCACAATTGCGCCCCGAGTCAGGAATTTTCCCAGACAAACCAGGTAGCAATAAAAAAAACTCGTTTCAAAACTTTTGAATGTTATTTTCTGATTTTGAAAGGGAATTCTAGGCTGTATAATGGAGTTAGGAATGAGAAACTTTTTATGGTAATTGCTATTTTCTGGGTCACGCTTGCGAACACGGGAAGAAGGCATCTGCAAGAATGTTTTTTGGTACCATCGTGAAAAGCCGAGTCAGGGATGGCACCAGATGACTCAGAATGGTTTTATATGAAAAAGCTTGAGAGGGTGTTTGTGTGAGGGGGGGAGAGGGAATGTGAGTGAGTGGGTTGGAAAAGAAAACTCACACTTATTTACACACGAGTTACTCACTTTCTCTATCAAGAAACACTTGTCCTGTTTGTCATGAAACAGGACAAGCGTTTCCTGGCGCACGTTTTAGTCATATGATTACTCACAACTGGAGCTTTTGGTCATCTGACAGAAGCCTTCCCCTGGCTTACCAGTCCACCTCTTTAAAAATCATGGTTATAATTATAACCATTAGTAATAATTATTTAACACTAGCCACAGCCTCTATTTTTAGAATTACTATTTTTTGGAGGGACTTCCTCGGCTTAAAGTACAGGACATTTCAAAGATATGGGCCCAATTTTAGTATATACTGCTTTGAAATTGGGTCTATCTTTTTAAAACATTCTGTACCTTATCTTGAAACCTTGTACTGAGTCTGGCTCTACCATTTTCTCCCTCATCTCTTTTTATTTTCTTAGCCATCCCGAGAATAAAGTATCTCCTTACAGCCATAACTATCATATATATCTACTGTTGTAATTTAACACTCATCTAATTCTTCCATCTGAAAGTTTAAGTTAACATTACTGTATCTGCGATATTAGGTTTCAGATGCAGCTGTTGTTCCAGTTCTCACTTTAACCTTGTTGTACCAGCATGACTTTGCATTATTTTTGATCTGTACTTATTAAAGCCTTTTATTTTTTTCTCTGTGTCATCCTACACATTTTACCAGTTCCTAATCTGCCTCCTCTATTTTCGTTATTATTTGAGCTTCCCCATTTAAATGCTCGCCTTTTCCCCTATTTGTTTCCTCTCTGCCTTGTCGGATTTTGTATCGGTTTTGTCTGTCCATTCACTACATTTTATTTTGCTGTAAATACAGTTGTGTGTTGCAAACAAATGGCTGATAATATCTTCCAGTAGTTGACCTTAAAAGGAGCATAACTTTTCTTCACCCCCAGCAATCATCCATGCACATTTTTCCTTTGTATTTTCGGAACACCACTCACAAGCACAGGAGTGTGTGTGTGTGTGTGTGTGTGTGTGTGTGTGTGTGTGTGTGTGTGTGTGTGTGTGTGTGTGTGTGTGTGTGTGTATGTGTGTGTGTGTGTGTGTGTGTGTGTATGTGTGTGTGTGTGTATGTGTGTGTGTGTGTGTGTGTGTGTGTGTGTGTGTGTGTGTGTGTGTGTGTGTGTGTGTGTGTGTGTGTGTGTGTGTGTGTGTGTGTGTGTGTGTGTGTATGTGTGTGTGTGTGTGTGTGTGTGTGTGTGTGTGTGTGTGTGTGTCAATACAGCATTATTAAAAAAAAAATGGGATAACTGTCGTAAATTCTTTTTATATTTTCTAAACCCTTAATTTGGCGTCTTAAAACTTAATTCAGAGAGTGAGTAAACACAGGTAATAGGAAATTGCAGGCGTTATAAACACACTTTACTACTTAGCCCTTTTTTCCTCTATTAATAATATACAACAAGCCTTCTCCCGGACCTGGACCTGTCATTTCCACCAGCTGCTGGACTCCCTACTCTACCACACTGGATAGTCGAGCCGTGCTCCACAATTATGATTTATTGTTATTATTTCTAATAGTATTGCTGTTATTATCATTATATGCGTAAGGAATAGCTGAATGTGGTAATGGGTAGAAATCTGGTTTGGTTCGAGGAAGGGTAGGATAATCGCAATTTCTGGGATGAACGGCCGTTCACCAGCTTTGAGGCACGTTCGTTGAAGGGAGTGTCAGTGGACTCTGTTGTGTCTGAGTTCACCACGCTTATTTTTTTTTTTCCGTTGTATGACCCTTTTAGGTTTAGCTCTTACTTATGATTGTAATAATTTATTTTCCTTTTTATTTTAATAAATTCAGTGGCGGGTTTATGCTTTCTTTTTCCTTTTTCTCCACTCTTCATCTCTTTCTTTTTTCTTCTCTTATTGTGTAATTGCTCCACGCACAAGTTCCCGTCGTCTTCTCTAATTCTCCCTTTCCATTTGTCCTCTTTTCTGTAACTCCTCTTCTTTTTTCTACTATTCTCTCTCTTCTTCTTTACCGTCTTTCTTACCCCAATCCTCACTCTCGTTTTCTCCCTTTCGTTTACCGTCTCTTGCTTACGCATTACTTAACCTTCACTCCAGCCTTGTCCTGTTGTTCAGTCGTATCATAATTCCACACGGGAAAGATTTAAGTCGTTGTCAAGCACCTTGGTTGTCGAGGTCAGCGACTGCATAGTCACTGCTGAGGCAAGCCTGATACAATCAGTCACCGCCCCAGGCTGTGGTGACCCCGCAGTCACCGCCACAGGACAGTGTCACGCCACAATTGCTGCCGCAGTTTCTGCTCTGCCTATCTTTCGCTGTTGTTGTTGTTGTTTCAAATAGGCTTTTGTTGCCAATGCGGCGGCTTCCAAAAAGCTGCCTTCTTTTCAATAAAGTCTGCCATTATTTTTTATTATTTCTGGTCTTTTCTGCCTGCCATTGCGTTACTGCCATCTCGTTGCTGTCATGTTTTCTGCCATTGTTGTACATTGTGCTGATTTATTAAGTTACAACCTATCGATTACACCGTTCGCCTGTAAACCACCCTTCACCTTAATCCCAAAAAACAGTGATTAGAGAAAACTCTTAGGATATATGCAACGAGAAATATACACCTGTCAGTGTGAATAACCTGCCATTTTTCCTCTGTTTATATCTCTCTTTATGACTGCTACCGTCTGCTGCTGTCTACTACAGCCTACCGATGCAATTTGGCAACTGCAGTTTTTGGCGGTATGTCTTCCAAATAGCTCTGCGTGTGTCATTTTAACTGCTACAGATTCGATTTAATACCCTTTCATCTCGATAGCCGAGAACTTTCAAAACGATCAGTATGATCCACGTGGCGTTGTCGCACTGAAAGCTTGCTCCACGACTGGCTTTATTTACCATTAGTATCCTGATCTGCGTCTACTCTTATGTCGACAATAATCGTTCCAAGCATAAATTAGGGGGCCGAGGCCAGACATAATATTTTCCAAAACTGTTATTATTATTATTATTATTATTATTATTATTATTATTATTATTATTATTATTATTATTATTATTATTATTATTATTATCAAATTTGTAAAATATTAAATTCATATGAGAAGTGGTGAAGGCTGGTCTCAGTTGTGTGTTAATTCTGGAGAGTGAAACACTACTCTCACAGTCAACCTCACTGTATCATCAGCAAGCTACTGTCATAACTCACTGTCTGTTAACGAAAAATTCATTAAAATGCCTTTCTTAAACCTTGCATTAATATATTGATCGGGAAAACGTTAAAACTTTCTGTGGTCACACCGTACCTGGGAAATACGAGATAATCAAGGTTGATCAAGGGCAAGGGAGGTGAACTATAATTTTATGAATCAAATGATGTACTCCTGCATCAAGGAACTCCACCCCGTTTCCTTGATGGTAATTTAACTTTTCATGACCAGTGTTTACTGGAATGCATTTCCCTGTTTTTCTGCAATAGCTGACAGGCTATTCCAAACATTTGCTAGATTTACCAGGTATCCTCCAGTCATCTCATTAGTAATTTATTTTTTTATTTTTTGTGCTCAGCGAACACTTTATCCCTACATCCTTTTTCCTTACTAAATTCATCCTGATATTCAGCAGTCATAGTTTCTGTCATTTAAATCACTCTTCCAATCACATATTCTGCATGTTTGTTTTGTTACGTTTTGTCCTCCTCACCCTATGAGAATACCATTTTAATGTCCTATCAAACCTAATCTGAAATAAAACAATAATAGCATTTATAAATATACTGGAAGGATGATTGAAACTAAGGAAACCACGTAAGGAAATTAACTTTGTCATTTGAGAACAGGTAAGAAAGCGAGCTAATCCATTTCCTGGCAATGATTAATTTATAAAGCCAGGAAACCTGTCAGTTTCAGCTGGAAGAAGTATACAGTTTCTTCTTCACAATTAGATGTATTTTGGTTGTTGTGCTATCCGAGAAAGGTATTCCCGTGATGCATAACCTCAGCCCCCTGCACCTAGGTGCAAGTAGTTGGAATGGTGAAGAGTGTTGCATAAGTTTCTAATGCAGTTATATTAACCTTGAAGATTTGATGCGAATTAGAAGACTTGTTTGCTACTTATCACATTGAAACTAAATTCTTAATTTCTTCAATAAAAATAGCAAATTAAGACATGCACAGTCCATAATTAATTCTGATATGACACTAAAAAACAACGACTTTCCAGCAAAACTGAAAATTCATTCTCAAGGAGAGCAATGTTCTCAAATATACCAGCACATTAAGTTTAAAATTCTAATAATTTACGTTAGCAAGTTATCATCGTTGAAGGGTCGAAGCACATTGGATGAGACACTTAGAAATTACCGGGTGAAAAAAAAAAACATTTAAATTTTCATTTTTTTCTATGAAAAAAGGCAAGTTGGGGCCTGCACAGGCCTAATTCAATCTAAAATTTTCTCCAAGTTTGACCGAAGTTTAACATTTGAGTAAATAATTTTTTTCTAGAAGAAACACTTTCATCATCACTCACTCCATCACTGTCTTGCCCGAGGCGTACCTATACTACACTTCAAAGACTACAACATATCTCCACCCCTCCCTTCAGAGCACAAGCACTGTACTTCCCACCTCATGAGTAATACCACAGGTTAAAATTAATAACACAGGTTTAAAGCTACAATTGTCACTTCGTGTACTGTTGTTAGACTAGAGTATTTTTTCAAGCTTTCATCTGCTATGCTCAAGATCTCTCTGAATAAATGACCAGGTGGGACAATACTAATAGAGAAACCTTTCACAATTTCTCTGTTCTTATAATTTGGGTCCAAAGCATATTTTTTTTTTTACAATAGTCTTGAGGACACGCAGTTGTTATGGGTACACACAAAATATATTGTAGAGATTTAACCTCAGATATCCCAATAAGTCGAACACTGTGGCGTATTTCTCATCAGAACAGACACTCTCCAGTTATTCAAAGCAGTCTAAGAAAATTAACCCATTATAACAAATTCAACTTCCAAGGACGTAAAAGAACACTGTCTTTGTTGGGCAAAAGGAGGCAAGTACAACTAATGCAACATTTTATTGTGATAACGTTTCGCTTTCCAGGAGAGCGAAACATTGCCACAATAAAATATCACATTAGCTGCACTTGTGCCCTTTCATCTAACATATTGTCGCTAATTCTACCAACATTATTACAACTTTGTCTTTGGTCGTAGCTCTGGTAATGTCTTCATCCCGTTAAGGGTTCTTGATTTAAGAATTGAAGCAATCCTTTCCTTCCACGGGTCAGATCTGATAACCTTCCCACCTCACCCGGGATAATAATACTGTAAATAATTTTAATAATAAATTTCTAGTAATAGTACATAATAATGATAATAGTTTCAATAATCTTGGTGTTCATTCTGTCAGTGTTGTCAACACTAAACTTTTCTTACATAAACACTTCCTCGTACTGTTCACCTGGTCTGCCAAACTCTGCTTAGGTCATGTTCAGTATTCATTACTTCCATCGACACCATGCCTAACCCTTCTAGGGTAGGGTAGGTGCCTGAGCCCGAGCCTTTAGCTCACAAGACTCTGTCATTCCCATTAGCCCCCTTGTGGCGGGGATGGCAGACCAGAGAGGCCTAGCTTGTGGCTAGGCCTGGGGACAGTTGGTCCCAAAGATGAGGAGGTACTTGTGCCTCCTCCCATGGGAGACTTAGGTCTCAGATACTCCCTAAAGAGGGAGCCAAGGCCGGGCCACCACTTGGACAAGGCCCGGGCTGGGAGAATACCGGCTAATCTTTAACTAACTAACTAATTCATTACTTCTTTTTATGAAGTAATACTTCATTCTCTCAATTTTTCTATATTTTCCAATTCACTTCCATTACGTCGCATTTTCACGATCTCTCTTATTCTCCCATTTTTTCTCAGTCTCATATTTTCATTCAGTGTTTCTCTTTTTTTTATCAGATTATATTATCTTATTTTTCTATTTTCTTTCATTCTCATTCTCCTACTGTTTCTCATGAACTCCATTAGGTCTTTCATTTCTTTTTCTCTCATTCTCTTATATCTCATTTCCTCTCATTTGTTTCTCATTTTTCTCATTCATATTAACACGAAGATAAATCTCTTAAGTACAAGAATATGAGATATAACAAAGTCTGTATATTTGTTTAGTAAATTTTTAAGGTTCCAAATTCTGTAATCTCCTCAAAAAATGATATATCACTTACAATACCATGACTGGAACGAAGACATTTCGATCCGACTTGGAGCACAAGTCCCACACAGTGTGTGACTAGTTAATGGTCCATTTGTGTATGCCACTGAATACAAACTGTGCCACCGGAGGATTACATTAATAAAATTGTTAGAAACGACTATCCCACCACACCGGCTATCAAGGTTGTGGCACTTCCCGTATCGCGTTCAGCGGCCGGAAGCGTGAGCCTCCGCTCCTGG
>NC_069468.1:15543332-15575832 GCF_026875155.1 Cherax quadricarinatus
TCAAACACGCTCACGCACGCATGCTGGAAGCCCAAGCCCCTCGCACACAAAACTCCTTTACACCCCTCCCTCCAACCTTTCCTAGGCCGACCCCTACCCCGCCTTCCTTCCACTACAGACTGATACACTCTTGAAGTCATTCTGTTTCGCTCCATTCTCTCTACATGTCCGAACCACCTCAACAATACTTCCTCAGCCCTCTGGACAACAGTTTTGGTAATCCCGCACCTCCTCCTAACTTCCAAACTACGAATTCTCTGCATTATATTCACACCACACATTGCCCTCAGACATGACATCTCCACTGCCTCCACCTTCTCCTCGCTGCAACATTCATCACCCATGCTTCACACCCATATAAGAGTGTTGGTAAAACTATACTCTCATACATTCCCCTCTTTGCCTCCAAGGACAAAGTTCTTTGTCTCCACAGACTCCTAAGTGCACCACTCACCCTTTTCCCCTCATCAATTCTATGATTCACCTCATCCTTCATAGACCCATCCGCTGACACGTCCACTCCCAAATATCTGAATACATTCACCTCCTCCATACTCTCTCCCTCCAATCTGATATCCAATCTATCACACCTAATATTTTTGTTATCCTCATAACCTTACTCTTTCCTGTATTCACTTTTAATTTTCTTCTCTTGCACACCCTACCAAATTCATCCACCAATCTCTGCAACTTCTCTTCAGAATCTCCCAAGAGCACAGTGTCATCAGCAAAGAGCAACTGTGACAACTCCCACTTTATGTGTGATTCTTTATCTTTTAACTCCACGCCTCTTGTCAAGACCCTCGCATTTACTTCTCTTACAAACCCCATCTATAAATATATTAAACAACCACGGTGACATCACACATCCTTGTCTAAGGCCTACCTTTACTGGGAAATAATTTCCCTCTTTCCTATACTCTAACTTGAGCCTCACTATCCTCGTAAAAACTCTTCACTGCTTTCAGTAACCTACCTCCTACACCATACACCTGAACATCTGCCACATTGCCCCCCTATCCACCCTGTCATACGCCTTTTCCAAATCCATAAATGCCACAAAACCTCATTAGCCTTATCTAAATACTGTTCACTTATATGTTTCACTGTAAACACCTGGTCCACACACCCCCTACCTTTCCTAAAGCCTCCTTGTTCATCTGCTATCCTATTCTCAGTCTTACTTTTAATTCTTTCAATAATAACGCTACCATACACTTTACCAGGATACTCAACAGACTTATCCCCCTATAATTTTTGCACTCTCTTTTGTCTCCTTTGCCTTTATATATATATATATAAAATATATATATATATATATATATCTATAATATATATATATATATATATAAATATATATATATATATATATATATTATCTATCTAATATATATATATATATATATATACATATATATATATATATATATATATATATATATTATATATATATAATATATATATACATATATACATATATATAATAATATATAAAATATATATAATATATATAATATATATATATATATAAATATATATATATATATATATATATATATAAATATATATATATATATATATATATAAATATATATATAATATATATATAAATAATATATAATATATATATATATATAATAAATATAATATATATATATATATACATATATATATATATATATATGTATATATGATATATATATATAATATATATATATATATATATATAAATATATATATATATATATATATATTATATATATATATATATATAATATATATATATATATATAATATGTAAGTATGTCGCGCCGAATAGATAAAACTTGCGATCTTGGTTTAAATAGCAACGCACTTCTTGCCGAGTAAGGCAAGCGAAAATTTGCGTATGCAATAATTTCTCGGAAATCATTCTGAACCTAACGGAAAAATATATTTCATTGTGTTTGTTTATTATTAAATTATTGTAAACTTATCTAAAATATATTTAGTTGGATTAGGCTAAATTAAATTGCGCTTGTTATAATAAGGTTAGGTAAGTTTTCTAAGGTTCTTTTGGTACAAGAGAAAATTTTAGAAAGGACTTAATTATAAATGAGCTCTTGCTAACTGACCAGTTTAGCCTATTCGGCACGACATATATGTGATCTTTTAACTGCAAACCCTCGAACCCGTGCCACTGCTGTCGATTCTTCCATAAGTGTGAATTGATAGTGTCAAACTCTGCATGTTACCTCAAACCAGGAAAGTGTGGTGGTGTGTGCTCAGGAAGGAACAAGTTTATGCTGTTACATACTTCGTGCTGTTATCCCGAGAGAGTCTTTTCATGAGGTTCTAGCACCACTGAACAGAGACCGGGCCGCGATCAGCAGGAGGAGGATCGAGCCTTCACCGCTTCTTGCGACGAATAACCCACACAAGCTTAGCACTTCATGAAATATAAAACATATTTAAAGTCAGTAACAGAATGTTAAAAATATATGATTAACTGTATTGGCAGTATGATTTGATCTACAGAGAAACTCTTAAGTACTATGGTGGTCAAACAGCGTCTGGAATAATGGAGGTAATTTGATTTGATGCGAGGAATGAATGGCTACTTCAAATCCTTTGACAAAGAGTCCTTCACCAATTTCAAAGCACTCCACTGAAGAGCACGGTAACCATACACATAAGTTATTTACACCTACCCAAGAGTCAAAATATTTAACATTAATTACACTTCAGTTAAATGACAGTCGAACAAGTCCCTTTCCAATTTAAATTTTTATTTATACCAAAATAATAACAGATCTGAAAATGCAGTTGTTGTATGCAATTGTTAAATTATTGTATACAATTGTTAAATTATTGTATATAATTGTTAAATTATTGTATATAATTGTTAAATTATTGTATATAATTGTTAAATTATTGTATGTAATTAAATTATTGTATATAATTAAATTATTGTAGATTACTGTTAAATTATTCAGCTTCACGAGTGATTAATCTATGCAGTTGCATGGCCTGCTCTTCTAGTGGTCAACAAATACAGTATATAACGATACTGTTTTTCCATGTATTGGCCATCATATCCTGTGTGACCTTTCTGATGCCATTTATTCTAAGATTGAGTGCTTAACATGAGCTGCTGGTATCTGGAAAATATAATCCTTAAAAATCTCTCCGGGGGAAAAATAGGGAGGCCATTTGATGGGGGCTATTGTATGGGACCATCACGCCCAAACTAGCTGCCAGAGAACTCAACTTTACGATAATTGAGCTATTGTATGCAGAGAACTGCGTTTTTTATTTTGTCGTATTGATTCAAACATTTTCTCGAAATCCAGTAAATATTTTATGGATTCCTGAATTTTCCTACGACACTTGCAAATAATCACTGAAAATGTGCAACAGTAGTAGTGGTGGTGATTGTAGTGATGATTGTAGTGATGACTGTAGTGGAGATCGTAGTGGTGATTGTAATGTGAGTGTAGTGGTGATTGTAGTGGTGTGATGATTGTAGTGGTGATTTTATTGATGATTGTAGTGGCGGTGATTGTAGTGGCGGTGATTGTAGTGGTGGTGATTGTAGTGGTGTGATAATTGTAGTGGTGCGATGAATGTAATTATGATTGTAGTGGTGGTGATTGTAGTTGTGTGATGATTGTAGTGATTTTAGTGGTGGTGACTGCAGTAATGATTGTAATGGTGGTTGTAGTGGTGGTGATTGTAGTGGTAGTGGTTACTGTAGTGGTGACTGTAGTGGTGGTGATTGTAGTGGTGTGATGATTGTAGTGGTGCTTGAAGTGGTGGTGATTGTAGTGGTGATGGTAGTGGCAGTGGTGGTGCCTGTAGTGTTGGTGGTGATGGTAGTAGTGGTACGATCCTGGCGAGCTCTGCTGGTCAATGGTGTTATGAAGCGTGGTGAATGACGCTTTAATTGAGAGACTAACTAAATGATTGCATTGGCTGCTTTCCTAACTTGAATTCCTTTGACAAACTTTCCCATCTCTCTCTCTCTCTCTCTCTCTCTCACTCGGTCATTTTGACTTTGTATCAGCTTCAGAATTTTTCTCTATCAAGTGAAATTCGATAATTAAGAGTGTTTAACTTTGTGTGTTCGGATCCTCTTTGTACAGCTGGGCTCATCATATTTTTAATTAACAAATAAAGCACGAATGTACGTGATCATATCAGTGGAAGACAGGAAAGGGATATATTTTATTTAATACAGTGGAACCTCGGTTTTCGCTTCTAATTCGTTCCAGAAAGTCTGACGAAAACTGAAGCAATATTTGCCATAAGAAATAATGTAAATCCAATTAATCCGTTCAAGACACCCAAAAATATTAACACAAAATACATTTTATAGAGAATAACTATGGTGTTGCAGCTCTTCAGTGGTTAGCTCTTCCCTGTGGTCGTCCACCAACTCTTCCACATCCTGGCAACTCACATCCAACCCCATGGACTTCCCCAAAGCCACAACAGAATCCACAACAGGCATAAGGTTGTCAAGTTTACACTAACTTATATTAAGTTAGTTATAGAACTAGGCATTAAAAACACAATAAAAAGTAAGATACATACACAGTACATTCATTACTTACCTTAAAATATTTGTAGTCTTAATGTAGGGCGAGAGGTGAGTAGTACTTGTTTGTAGGAAGTCAGGTGTAGGTAGCCGGTAGACATAGGTATGTAGTCCGAATGGGCTACATACCTACACCTACCTACATAGCTACACGATATTTAATGCAGCCCAGAGCCATATTATTTCCATAGACATACCATGTTCATTGAGTTTAATCGTTTCTAAGAACTACCTTTAGATGCCATCATACACAAAGGGAGAAGTAATGAATAATTCATGCCGAGAATTGTAAACAAAAACGTTATGTAAGGGGGGTGACTGGACCAACGTAGAATCATACACATTTTCTCTGGTGCTGGACCAGAGAAAACGTAATGTTTTCCCTCCACCTGACTACCACCCCTCCATAGCATGTAACGTGTTTCTTACATAGTTTTGAAGAAAATATCATAGATGAATTAATGAAAATGTATATATTAACGTAAAGTAAGACATTTAATGTGCCCAAGGTGATTAATATTACGTATTAGTATTATTACTATGGCGTTAAGACTAGAGGGACACTCTTAATGATTTTAATGCGCACCTGCACGAAAACCAAGGTGACGAACGAAAACTGGGACAATATTTTGACGAAAAAAGTCGTCAAAAGCCGAATTCGACGAAAACCAGGGCAAACGAAAACTAAGGTTCTACTGTAAATTCAAGAGACAATGTTAATCTTGAAAGAGTACTACAACACCTGAGGAAAGGGGAGGAGGGTAATCAAGTATTAGCTTAGGAGGGGGAGAGTAGCTCTTATTGCTTCGATGAAGAACCTTTCAGAGACAGTATAGTTTTTAGTTATGTGAACCACTTCAGTGACGAATAAAAAAACATATACAAAACTTAATTATCTTTATTACCGATATTCCTGTGTTGCACATGTCTAACTTACCAGCTTTTGCAGTATTGTACACCAAAATTATAACTGTAACTTCAGTGGCAGCAGATGTGTTTATCGGTACATTTCAGGCATTATTAATACACTGTTGAACGAGATGTCTCTGAAAGCTGTCCTTCTTAGCATGTCCCACTGTTAGAATATTGCTGCAATTACCGATTTTTTGCTGCAGAAATTTTACAGTGAGGATCCTACACAGTTTGGGGAACAAAGAAAGGGAACGTCAGCAACAATCCCTGTAATCAAGGGTCTTCACTATATGAAGGTATTTCTCTATTTACTAAAGCAGAGTTATGCTCGTGGTATCCCCTCTTCAATATTGTGTATAATTACCTAAATACCTAGAAGAGCCTGGATATTTTGAGCTCCAGCTCTTGGTCTCGCCTCCTACATCATCTGATGACTAACGTCATTTCTTACTATCATATCTGTTCTTGAAACTGTGCATTATTTTATCCTTGCAATAGCTGCCTAGTCATCTCCATTTTGTTTGTGTTTACTGCCTATTTTGTGGTCCATTTGTCCTCCTATACCTTTTTTTTATCGTTCTTCCAACGCTCTTCTGAGATTATATTATAAATTATATATATATATATATTTATAATATATATATATATATATATATATATATATATATATATAATTATAATATATAATTATATATATATATGTTTTTTTTTATATAGGATGGGGTCCACCTCTGGTGTAAATTGTGGGACCCATAGCCTCGGAGAAGTGGATAAAAAGGCTTCAAGGAAGAATATTTGGATTTCTTCCTGAAGCCATTTGAATATTCCACTTCCCCTACCACCCCATCTTTTAAACTATTTTTTTTTTACCAATAGGAATATTTTATTACATAATATGGTACAGAAGATTTAAGAGATACATTGTTGATATAAAGGTGGCATATACGGTACATGTTGTTACGTGTGTATCACCGATTATAAGGCGAAAATCTCATCCATATATATATATATATATATATTATATAGGGAGGTACCACTGCAGGAATTCTGTTGGGGACCCTCATCCTCAGAGAAAAGAATAAACTTGCTTCAGGGAAAACTCGAGGTTCTCCTGAAGCTGTTTGAATATTGTTTTCGCCTACCACCCGCTATATTTTATATTGTGATGTGTGTTCATGTGTGTACTCACCTAGTTGTACTCACCTAGTTGAGGTTGCAGGGGTCGAGTCCAAGCTCCTGGCCCCGCCTCTTCACTGGTCGCTACTAGGTCACTCTCCCTGAACCGTGAGCTTTATCATACCTCTGCTTAAAGCTATGTATGGATCCTGCCTTCACTACATCGCTTCCCAAACTATTCCACTTACTGACTACTCTGTGGCTGAAGAAATACTTCCTAACATCCCTGTGATTCATCTGTGTTTTCAACTTCCAACTGTGTCTCCTTGTTACTGTGTCCAATCTCCGGAACATCCTGTCTTTGTCCACCTTGTCAATTCCTCTCAGTATTTTGTATGTCGTTATCATGTCCCCCCTATCTCTCCTGTCCTCCAGTGTCGTCAGGTTGATTTCCCTTAACCTCTCCTCGTAGGACATACCTCTTAGCTCTGGCACTAGTCTTGTTGCAAACCTTTGCACTTTCTCTAGTTTCTTTACGTGCTTGGCTAGGTGTGGGTTCCAAACTGGTGCCGCATACTCCAATATGGGCCTAACGTACACGGTGTACAGGGTCCTGAACGATTCCTTATTAAGATGTCGGAATGCTGTTCTGAGGTTTGCTAGGCTCCCATATGCTTCAGCCGTTATTTGGTTGATGTGCTCTTCAGGAGATGTGCCTGGTGTTATATTCACCCCGAGATCTTTTTCCTTGAGTGAGGTTTGTAGTCTCCGGCCCCCTAGACTGTACTCCGTCTGCGGTCTTATTTGCCCTTCCCCAATCTTCTTGACTTTGCACTTGGTGAGATTGAACTCCAGGAGCCAATTGCTGGACCAGGTCTGCAGCCTGTCCAGATCCCTTTGTAGTTCTGCCTGGTCTTCGATCGAGTGAATTCTTCTCATCAACTTCACGTTATCTGCAAACAGGGACACCTCAGAGTCTATTCCTTCCGTCATGTCGTTCACAAATACTAGAAACAGCACTGGTCCTAGGACTGACCCCTCTGGGACCCCGCTGGTCACAGGTGCCCACTCTGACACCTCGCCACGTACCATGACCGCTGCTGTCTTCCTGACAAGAATTCCCTGATCCATTGTAGTGCCTTCCCTGTTATCCCTGCTAGGTCCTCCAGTTTTTTGCACCAATCTCTTGTGTGGAACTGTGTCAAACGCCTTCTTGCAGTCCAAGAATATCCTGATAGTTTTCTCCATGATTTTGCATACTATACATGTCAGTGACACTGGTCTGTAGTTTAATGCTTCTTGTCTGTCTCCTTTTTTAAAGACTGGGACTACATTTGCTGTCTTCCATGCCTTAGGCAATCTCCCTGTTTCGATAGATGTATTGAATATTGTTGTTAGGGGTACACATAGCGCCTCTGCTCCCTCTCTCAGGACCCATGGGGAGATGTTATCTGGCCCCATTGCCTTTGAGGTATCTAGCTCACTCAGAAGCCTCTTCACTTCTTCCTCGGTTGTGTGTGCACTGTGTCCAGCACTTGGTGGTGTGCCCCATCTCTCCGTCTTTCTGGAGCCCCTTCTGTCTCCTCTGTGAACACTTCTTTGAATGTCTTGTTGAGTTCCTCACATACTTCACGGTCATTTCTTGTTGTCTCTCCTCCTTCCTTCCTTAGCCTGATTACCTGGTCCTTGACTGTTGTTTTCCTCTTGATGTGGCTGTATAACAGTTTCGGGTCAGATTTGGCTTTCGCTGCTATGTCGTTTTCATACTGTCTTTGGGCCTCCCTTCTTATCTGTGCATATTCGTTTCTGGCTCTACGACTGTTCTCCTTATTCTCCTGGGTCCTTTGCCTTCTATATTTCTTCCATTCCCTAGCACACTTGGTTTTTGCCTCCCTGCACCTTTGGGTGAACCATGGGCTCATCCTGGCTTTTTCATTATTCCTGTTACCCTTGGGTACAAACCTCTCCTCAGCCTCCTTGCATATTGTTGCTACATATTTCATCATCTCATTAACTAGCTTCCCTGCCAGTTCTCTGTCCCACTGACTCACGTTCAGGAAGTTCCTCATTCCCGTGTAGTCCCCTTTCTTGTAGTTTGGCTTCATTCGTCCTGGCCTTCCTGCTTCTCGCTCCACTTGTAGCTCTACTGTGTATTCGAAGCTTAAAACCACATGATCGCTGGCCCCAAGGGGTCTTTCATATGTGATGTCCTCGATATCTGCACTACTCAAGGTGAATACTAAGTCCAGCCTTGCTGGTTCATCCTCTCATCTCTCTCTTGTAGTGTCCCTTACGTGTTGGTACATGAAGTTTTCCAGTACCACCTCCATTATCTTAGCCCTCCATGTATCTTGGCCCCCATGTGGCTCCAAGTTCTCCTAATCGATCTCCTTGTGGTTAAAGTTACCCATGATCAGGAGCTTTGCCCTGCATGCATGAGCTCTTCTGGCCACTGCAGCCAGTGTGTCAACCATCGCTCTATTGCTCTCGCCGTACTCTTGCCTTGGCCTCCTGCTGTTCTGTGATGGGTTATACATCACTGCTATTACCACCTTTGGACCTCCAGAGTGAAGCGTTCCCGCTATGTAATCACTTTCTTCTCCGCTGTCTCCTCTCTCCAGCTCATCAAAATTCCATTGTTTTTTGATCAGCAATGCCCCTCCTCCACCCCCCCTGTTCCCTCTGTCTTTCCTCAGGATCTGGTATTCCGTTGGAAAGGTGGCATCTGTTATCATACTGTAAGCTTGGTTTCTGTGAGAGCTATGATGTCCGGTGATGCCTCTTTGACTCTTTCGTGCCACTCCTCCCACTTATTTGTTATTCTATCAGCGTTTGTGTACCATACCTTCAGCTTCCTTTCCAACACTGTGGTTTGGGGGGCCTTTGAGGGTGGGAGACCTGGTAGCATACTGTGGGATTCTATAGTTCGGTGTTGGGTGGAAGCTGTGGGTATGGATTGTAGTGTGTGTTGGGATGGTGTGATAGGTTGTGGGGTTCTGAGAATAGTTTTGTGTGTGCTTGCCCTTGCTGCTCTGTTCTGCTCTGACTGACCTCTGCTGGTTCCATCCTTGTGTGTGTGTGTGTGTGTGTGTGTTTGTGTGTGTGTGTGTGTGTGTGTGTGTTCCCATGTCCGTCCGTCCATCCCATCGCCTATCATTACTGGGAACTTCTCAACAAGTTGAGTAACAAGGAAGATATTAATTAGTGAATGATTGCACTACGTGAAGTCTGAGCCAACGAGCAGAATGACAACCACAGTTCACTATGCTTACCTTACTGGTGAAGAGTTCTTGATCCAAGAAACTGGAGCTCAAACTTGACTGCCTCCTACCAGTTTAGCACTTCCCTCTAAATAAGACGACAATAAAGGCTAAATTACATTATCCTTCAAGTATGCAATTAACTCTTAGTAATCGACCCTAGACAGAAAACCGACACCCAGATATCTATTCATTGGCAATTAAGAGCACATGGAGGCTTGTTTACTTGTCACTACTCTTCTAGTATTGAACCCGGGTCTTTCGGTTGTGAGAAGAATGCTATAGAACTGAGCTCCGAACAACTTGGTAACGTTGCAGTTTCACTGATAGACCAGGGTTAGGCTAGGTAATGTTCATCAGGGAACAAGACCAGTGTTTCCTGACGCGGGTCTTAGTCATATGAAGACCCGCCGTTGGAACATTTGGTCATCTGGCCCAAGCCTTCAACTGGCTTACCGGTCCACCCCTTTAAAAATCAATGGTTATTACTATACCCATTTTTTTTTACATAATATAGACCAGGACACCATGGAAACTGTAGTCTGTCTACTTTGGTAAACTGCTTGATATGTTTTCCGAAGTACCTCTATGATTTTCCCTTACTAAATCTATTATATAAGTGCCTCTACGATTCTACCTAAGTCTAGTTTAGAAGCGCATCCATGTTTCTTCCTAACTCACTCTAGTATATAAATGCCACCGTTTCTCTTTTTAAGTCTAATATAGAAGTATCTCTGTTTCTCCCTAACACAGTCTAGTATAGTACCTCTGTTTCTCCCTAACACAATTTAGTATAGTACCTCTGTTTCTCCCTAACTCAGCCTAGTATATTAGTGCCTCCATGTTTCTCCCTAACACAGTCTAGTATAGGAATGACTCCACCTACGTAAGACGCGTCAAGGGGGTGATGCATCGTCAACGACATGTATTTCCAAGTCTTAGAAGACTAAATGTCACAATGCCGTGGCTGGAAAAGTTCACAAGCAACCCACACTTCAGAAACTTAAGATATTTCGGTCCAGGATGGACCGCAGCATCTAAAGTTCCCCCTCATCCTCCCCTGGATGGATGTTGGACCACACAATAGCCTTCAGCAGAGAGTCGGGCCACGTCCATCACATGATTTCAGACATCAGGCTAACTGAAAATCACTGTGGCTTTTAGTGCCTCAATTTGGTAGTCAAATTCAATATTTTGAGCAGCGGTTCATGGACTAGAGGGAGAGGGGACACGAGAGGTAGATTCAGGAAGATATATTTTTTTTTTTTTTTTTAACTTTGGGAATTGTGTTACTGGCAGTCCCGTCAAGGAAGGATAGATAGATAGATAGATAGATAGATGCCATCATGTCGGTGAAGGGGCTTTTATTATTATTATTATTATTATTATTATTATTATTATTATTATTATTATTATTATTATTATTATTATTATTATTATTATTATTATTATTATTATTTCTACTTTTAAATTATATTATTTTTATTATTTATATTATTATTATATTGTATAGTTTTATTTTTATTTTTTAGTTTTATAATCTTATAATTATTCTTATTGAATTTCCTATATATTTATCCTGAATTGTATATTAAGGTATTTCTCGATTGCTTGAAATTCCCCGTTTCACATTAAATTAATATTTTCTGAACTTCATTACGTTCCTTTCCCTACGTTTAGAACTTACGTCTCACAAAATCGTAATAGCACGACTACAAACATAACACGGTACGGATGGGGTTCGAACTCACGGCTGCGGTCAGTGGTCACGTGAGCTCATCCTGTCCTAAGCTGTCTGGGAATTAGCGAAGGGTGTTATCGAGAACCGTGGCTTGCTGTAGTGCTTTAGAATCTCAGGTTGAAATGCTGAAGAAGGAGGTTCTACTTTTTCAGGAGGAAAATAGCAAGCTGAAGCTTTGCATAGATGGGTTTGGGAATGAGTGTGAGATGGTTGGTGCTGGTAAGAAGGAAAAGGTTATCAGCAGTGAGTTGGAGAGTGGCAGCTGCTTTAAGTGGCAAGTGGTTCACAATTCAGGAAGAAGGAAGATGAGGAAGGTTAATATAGAAGATGTGAAGGTAGGAAGTTGTTTCTCTGTTCTCCAAGTTTAGTGTACTTCAGTTGTTAGTGAGGTTAAACGTACCACTAACTCCCCTGCTAATCAAGGTAAGAATATTCTGATAGTGGGAGACTCTCAGGTAAGATATAAGGACCGTGCTTTCTGTAACAGAGACAGAAAGGTCAGACAGTGTGTGTGCCTCCCAGGAGCTGATGTTGGTCACATAGTCAGCAGGTTGGATAATATTATGTCAAGAAATTGGAACAAGCCCATTATCTGTCTTAGTGCTGGTGGAAATGACATCGGGAAGGGCATGAGACAGGAGCTGCTGAATAAGTACAGGTCAGCCGTAGATGTAGTCAAGTCTAAGGGAGGGATCCCAATCATATGTATCATTTTGCCTAGAAAGGGAATGGGCAATGAATGAATGTCTAGGGCAACTGGTATAAGTTGCTGGCTAGACAGGTACTGCAAGGAACCTGTAATCCCATTCATTGATAACTGGGACAAATTCTATGGCAAATGTGATATGTATGCAAGGGATGGGGTTCATCTCTCTGGGACTGAAGTGGCTGCAGTAGTGGTCATTGATGAATTGTCTAGGAAATTAAAATGATAGATTAAAGAGGTATGGGTGTTTGTGGGAAACAATCAGGCTGTGGCACTAGGGTTGAAAACAGCAGATATAACCAGGATACCTAAGGGATATGTTTAAAAGACAATATTCAAAATAAAGTTGCTAGTAAAGGCAAAGTAATTGTTCAACAAACAAAGAGAGATAGCAGAGGGCAACGAGATCTAGCTCCCTTAAATTTTACTATACAAATAGTAGTAGTCTAAGAAATAAAATAGATGAGTTAAGATTACTTGCAAGTGCAGGTAGTATAGATATTATAGATATTATAGATATTATTGCTATAACAGGGACCTGGTTCAACCTGAAATATAGAGAAAAGCCTTCTGAATGCAATATGTAGGGTTATAAACTATTTCACACTGATTGGATCAACAGGAAGGGTAGTGGAGTGGCCTTGTATGTCAGAGATAATCTAAATTGTTGTGTTAGACAAGATATAAGATTAGAAACATCGGATACAGAATCTGTTTGGCTACAGTTTCTCGAGGGTCGTGAAAAGTTATTTTTAGGTGTGATTTATAGGCCCCCAAACCTTGATAGGGAGTCCAATAAGCTGCTACAGGACGAAATTCATAAGGCATCTAGATATGAAAATGTTGTACTAATGGGAGATTTTAACTTTAAACAAACTGATGGGAACAATGTGACAGGAAATCTTGAGTCTAGTGACTTTCTTGATACAGCTCAGGATTGCTTTTTAAAACAGTTTATGACAGAACTAACTTGAGGAAACAACTTGCTTGACTTGGTTCTTGCCAACATAGAATCACTAATTAATAATCTTGAGGTTAATGATGAGCTTGAGGAAAGCGATCACAAATCACTTAATTTCAGATCAGGGGAATTCCCCAGAAAATCAATAAGGTCTGCCCCCAGACTTCCTCTTGGCCGACTTCATGGACTGAAAATTACCTGGGTGGGCAAAATTTGGGCATGGCTATGGGCGGAAGGTGGTGTTGATTGTCACAGGGTGTATTTCAGACATAGTTCTAGCTGCCTAGACAACTTTTTTTTTTTCCCGAAGAGAAATTAAATCTACAAAAATGATCCCAAAAGATTAAAAATAGATTAAACTCTCATTGGTCAAAAAGAGGATATATACGTATAAAAGAGGGGATGGCAATTATAAAATCATTTATTAAATTTTAAAGAGAGAAAAGAGGAATAAAAAAAAAGAAAAAAAAGAATTATGAGGTTAAATCGCAAGGGTTTTCGAAGACAAACCCCAAAAAAGGGTTCTTCAGGTAACAGAAGTGAGATTTGGGCAAATGGCCCATTAAAGTAGCTCAGGGGTTTGACACGCAAAGAAGGGAAATTTTGTGAACTTTTTTTAAAAAGTTTTTTTCCTCCCATTTTTACTCGGGAAACTTTGGCGAAATTTTAGAAAAAATAAATTTGTAGAACAAGACATAAAAAATGGCCATTGGGGGGAACTAGGACATGGGCCTCAGACAAAAGAGAAAAAAAAACCCAAAAAATCCCCAGGGCCTGGAACGTTTGCAAGGATTTTTAAAGGGGTTTTAAAAAGGAAATTACATACCCTTTGGTAATCTTTTTTATTATATCACTACAAACTGGGATAGTGCCAGACAAGTGGAAAATGGCAAAAGTAATACCAATTTACAATCAGTGACGGTCTTTTAAATTGAAACTAAGACCAATAACCTTGCCTCTATAGTTGGGGAAAAATTTTGGGGAATAAATAATTGCCCAGGAATTCGTAGCCATCTCGAAAGGCAAATTTATTAATGAATTCAACATGGTTTTACAAAAGGGCGTTCCTTCTCATGAATTTTAAATTTTTTTCACTAAGGTATTTGAGGGGGTAGCTCTGGTATTAAATAGATGTGGTGTATTGGACTTTAGTAAGGCTTTCGATAAAGTTCCCACCAGAGGCTATTTAGGAAACTTACGGGACACGGAATGGAGAAAAATTTTTTTCCCGGGGAGAGGATGGTTGATATATAGGCAGGAGAGATTGCATAAATGGGGGGAAAAACATGTTGGCCCCTTGTTTTTCACAATTTACATAAACGCCACAGATGAGGGAATAAATAGTGACATAAGCAAATTTACTGATGACACCAAAATAGGCCGTCCAACTCATTTTAATGAGGACATTAGAGCACTCCAGGATGATTTGAATAGACTGATCCAGTGATCGGAAAAGGGGCAGATGCAGTTTAATGTAGACAAATACAAAAATTCAAATGTTGGACGGAAAATAACCATGCCACATATAAACTAAATAATGTAGATCTTAATATTACTGATGGCGAAAGGGATTTAGTTCTTATTAGTAGTAATCTCAAATCAAGACAACAGTGCATTAGTGTTCGCAATAAGGCTAACAGAATTTTTGGCTTCATATCAAGAAGTATAAATAACAGAAGTCCTTCAGGTTGTTCTTCAACTCTATATATCCTTGGTTAGGCCTCATTTAGATTATGCTGCTCAGTTCTGGTTACTGTATTACGGAATGGAAATAAATGCACTGGGAAACGCACAGAGGAGAATGACAAAGTTGATCCAACGTATCAGAAATCTTCCTTATGAGGATAAAGTGAGGGCCCTCAATCTGCACTCTCTAGAAAGGTCTGGAATTAGGGAGGATATGATTGAGGTGTATAAATGGAAAACAAGAATAAATAAAGGGGATGTAAATAACGTGCTAAAAATATCTGGCCTAGAAAGAACTAGCAGCAATGGCTTTAAACTTGAAAAATTCAGATTCAGGAAGGGAATAGGAAAGCACTGGTTTGGTAATAGAGATGTGGATGAGTGGAACAAACTCCCGAGTACCGTCATAGTAGCCAAGACGCTGTGTAGTTTTAAAAATCGGTTAGATAAATACATGAGTGGGTGTGAGTTGGACCTGACTAGCTTGTGCTGCTAGGTCTGATGCAGTGCTCTTTCCTTAAGTGAATGTGACCTGATCTGACTAGGTTAAGGCATTGGCTTAAGCCGGTAGGAGAATTGGACCTGCCTCGCATGGGCCAGTAGGCCTTCTACAGTGTTCCTTCTTTCTTATATTCTGAGTTCTATCCCCACCCGTGCCGTGGTTGCTAAGGAACTTATCCACTATACGCTATCTAACATCTTCACATTACATTTAACAGAAGTGTGCTGGATACGAGCTACTTTTAATTAGTCTCGACTTTATTTGCTCAACTAAAACTTGGCAATAAACGTCACTTTTGGAAAACCCGAAAAATTTGGAGATAAAGTTTTTGCACAGAAGTTTTGTCCGGAAACTAAGAATGATTCTTTGCTCATCTAAACTTCCTTAATATTTCTGAATGCCTCTGATGAGCGGGGAATGCAAAATTAGCTGGAAATTCTTTAATTTTTAATGTTGAGCTCATACGAGGCGGAAAAGTGACATTTGGGGATGGAGTTCCAGTATTTTTTTTAAATTTAAGTCTCTAATTTGCACAAAAGCATTCTCAAATGCACACACAGCTTCAAGGGTACGAATGGCGCCTATCCTCATGGTGCGTGCAATTTGGTTAGCTGGTATAAAGAGAGAATAGAATTGGTGCACAACCCGCCACCAAACAGCAGGATATCAAAGACAAGCGTCTTAAGACAGTAATAAAATACTACTATTAATAATAGTAAAACACATTATTTTACTGCTTCCACACTACTTTTCTCTAAAGAACAAGGCACAATACCGAGACTGGACCTCTCCTCAAATAACCCGCACATAGAAAAGCTTATGACGACGTTTCGGTCCTATTTGGACCATTTATAGGTCACATTGACAGAAGAAAGTGAGTGAGCCAGTATATATATGCGAGGAGGACAGGGACGGCAGGGAGAGGAAGAAAAAGTAGTGGTAGTGGTAATGCTTGTAATGGAAGTAGTAGTAGTAGTAGTAGTAGTAGTAGTAGTAGTAGTAGTAGAAAGTCGAGGAAGTAGTTTTTTTGCCACAGTAAGTAGAAAGGGGAGTGAAGGGAGGTAAACGTAGTAGTAGTAGTAATAGCAGTAAAAATGGTAGAAGGTAGAAACAGTAACAGTAGTAATGGATTGGTAGCAACAGTAGCAGAAGTGGGATCAATCTACGAACAAGAAGCGTCACTGCAGGAGAGTTAAGGGCTAATAAAAAATAAGACCAATAACACGGGGAAGGGGGAAGAATGAAGGACAACACACTAGGCAGAAGAAAAGAAAAACAGAAGAAAGAACCAAGGAAAAATAGGAAAGGAGAAGAGGTACGGAGAGAACAAAAGCTCATGTCAAGTCACGATTGTTCCAGAGTTTGGAGTATTTGACAATGTAAGGAGAAAGGAAGTAAGGCATCTACAGAGACAAAGCCAGGATTAAGAATCATACTAGGAAAGCTGTGTATAAGGGATGCTTCAACAAGACGGCTGTAAAGGCTAGAAGTACGATAGACAGTTTTAACAGAGGACCAGTCAAAAGGATGACTGTGATCTGTAACATGATAGAAAAGAGCATAATCGGTGTCGGCAAGCCTAACATTGTTTTTCGTGTTCTTTCATTCTGTCAGAAAGAGAGCGGGCAGTTTCTCCAAAGTAATGAAAGGGACAAGAAGAGCATGCAATAGAGTAGGCAACAGGGGCATCAGTTGCAGGGGGAGAGGTACGAACTAGATTACTGGCGAAAGTAAGTCTAATATCTATTACGGCTACTGCTATACTACTACTACTACTACTACTACTACTACTACTACTACTACTACTACTACTACTACTACTACTACTACTACTACTACTACTACTACTACTACTGCTGCTGCTGCTGCTGCTGCTACTATTATTACTACTACTACTACTTGCAAAAGAGCAATAACAATAACGATAATAATATAATTATAATTACGTTCACGAAATTATCTGAGCGAGATTTTCATTGATTTACAATGTCAGACTATTTAATTGCCTGTGAAGAGGATCTATGCTCACAAGTCTGCTTGAGACATGGTATTCAGTCTGCATGACACATGGTATTCTGTCTGTTGGAGATATGGTATTAAGTCTGATGGAGGTATAGAGGTACAAGTCAATTAAACTGTATTGATACGTAAAATTTCATTAACAATACAAGCAGTGAAAGGAGTATAAATCAATATACAATTCTATGCGGAGAATATTGTTGGGTGAACCTGAGTGAGCAGATTCATTTAACATTACTTGAAATATGCAGGGCATGCTGATGTGTATGAAGACACACAACCCTGGCTCTCTCTCTCTCTCTCTCTCTCTCTCTCTCTCCTCTCTCTCTCTCTCTCTCTCTCTCTCTCTCTCTCTCTCTCTCTCTCTCTCTCTCTCTCTCTCTCTCTCTCTCTCTCCCATTTTATTGCCTCTGTCTCTCACTAAATGAATCTTCCACACACCCCTTCGCTTTTCTCTCCCTTGCTCACTCCTCGCTAAATCTCTCTACCACTGCCACTCAACATGTTTCAGCTCCCTTCTCTCTCTCTCTCTCGTCTCACTTTCTCCCCTCACAAAAAAGCATAACGAACCGCCCTTCGTCTCTGTGTTTCTCACTGTCTGTCCCTCTCTCTCTCTGTACACATACACACTACAAATGTCTATCGACACTGCTTTTGACAACTGGTAAGAAACACACAGCAAAAGAGAGGGGCATTAGTGACGCAGACTCAATACCACCATCTACAGATTTGTAGCCAAAGTTAAACCCACGAACAGCATTAACCAGTAGATTACTATTCTCCCTCGGAAGTAATGTTCGTTAAAAAAGTGGATATGTAGAAGTTGGAAGACGTTTAAATAAACGTGAAGAACGTGAAGATAAGAGCTGTAATATATTTTCACATTTTGGCCACCATAAAGTTTTCATTTCTTTGTATTTTATTTGTTTTATAAAGGTGATGGTGTATAATTCCGATAAGTTGATAAATAATACACACGTGCAGCACTTGGGTATCTTTATTGTTGACACGTTTCGCCCACACACCTGGATTCTTCAGAGCGAAGGCAGGCGAGTACAACACTGGAGACGGTAATAGTTTAGAGATTATCAGTCCCTCAACCTCGGTAGGAGGGGGGGTTAGTCCATTAAACCTTGAGGGACTAATCACTACCTATCAAGGCTGAGAGACTTACTATCACCTATCCAGGCTAAGGGACTGACACCCTCTTTTCAAGGCTGAGGAACAGTCACTTCAGAATTACTTTCTCTACTGTTACCAATGTTATATTCGCCTATATTAGACTGTAGAAACCTGTTGTGCTAAAGAAACCTTTTTAGCAATAAAGACAACCATGTGTTGTACATGTGTTATTTTCTTTAGAGTGTATTGAAAATTAACATTCAGTTTCTGACTAGCGTGAAGGCAACAACACAAATGTTAATATTTAGAAATCAGTGTTTAAATTTGATGTTTGTATCAGGGGAGAAATTTAACTCACGTTAAAAAGTAGAGCTTCAATTGGAACTACTACAAAGTTTGGAAAGTACCTAGAAATGCACTTTATCCTTGCCTCTCTCCAAAGTTCGGAACGTACTCAGGACGCTAAGGATTGCAGAATACACACAACGTCTTGCCTCTCCACTCTTCGGTCAGACAATATGCGGACCCATATGGGCGTATAGCCAAGTTTTTTCCGTGAGTGCAAAGTCTGTCCCTGGTGAGATTTGCTAGCGTAAGGGAGACAAGCCTGGCGCCCTTCCCAGCTGGCGATGACAAGAACCAGAGAACAGTGGCGATAGGCAGTCTATGTAATAGAATGAGGGAGATCGGCAGAAAGGGAAGAAAAGACAATAGGGAAGAGAGGGAGAAGGAAAAGAGAAATGATAACTGGGAGAAAAAGGAAAGGAGAAAAATTGGTGGAAGAACATAGTGGCAAGGTGAAAGAGCAGTAGAAAACAAGGTAAAAGAAATTAGAAGAGATAAACGTAAAAGAAGAGTTCAAAAAGGGACTCTGGTGGCCTGGTGGTTAACGCTCTCGCTTCACACGGTGAGGGCCTGGGTTCGATTCCCAGCCAGAGTAGAAACATTGGACGTGTTTCTTTCCACCTGTTGTCTATGTTCCCCATCAGTAAAATGGGTACCTGGGTGTTAGGGTGTTAGTCGACTGGTGTGGGTCGCATCCTGGGACACTGACCTAAGGAGGCCTGGTCACAAACCGGGCCGCGGGGGCGTTGACCCCCGGAACTCTCTCCAGATAAACTCCAGATAGAAGCAGACAGAACCTGACAATTCACTAGGGGAAACAGGAAAGTGGATAGTGTGTATAGACGTCTTACGTTGATGGGATGTGTTGATGGGTCTGATGCCGTGCTCCTCCCTTAATTAAGTGGAAGTGACCTGACTAGGTGGGTCATTGGTTTAAGCCGGGGGTTACATGGACCTGCTTCGCATGGGTCAGTAGGCCTGCTGCAGTGTTCCTTCTTTCTTATGTTCTTATTAGGGATAAAATTAAATACAGAAAAAGTCAGGAGACAGCCATAAGCTGAGACTGAAACATAAAACAACAGGCAGACAGGAGGAGACAGTGTACACAGGACGTCTGCAGATACGGTTCTCTGAAGACTTGAGCGGGATTTAGGAGTGATCAAAAAAATCGCTTTTTGTAAGTGTAAAGCAAGAAAGTATATTGAGACGGAGAATATGAGTAACATAGAGAGTATACAGTTGCAGGGCAATGTTTCCCGTTCCTGAGAGATGTCAGTCTTGCAATGTGAAGTTCCTTCATGATGCATTAAACCAGGGATTCTCAACTTTTCCTCCATCATTATCCCGATGTATTTCTCCATTTACCCCCCTTCCATACAAAACATTTATCGCCATCATAAAGGGACAGAAAAGCTAGGTCAGAAAAAATAAATTATTCAGGTTTTGCACAAAAATAGCGATGTATATTTACTACTTGCCATGTAATTTTTTACCCCCAAGGGGCAAATTTACCCCTGGTTGAGAATCACTGCATTAAAATAACGAAAAGAAAGGTAACAGAAGAATAAAAAGGCCATATTATCTTCAGGTGTTTTGGAATATATGAGATTCTCTAGCTAGGAAATAAACTGAATAGAAATATTTATAAATCAACGGGAGGAAAATATTAGTACTTTTTTTTAGCCTGTTTCAAAAAACTAACGAGAACAAGAATCAGCGATGAACCAGTCAGACTAGATGAGGTATTTCCACTTCATGAGTTATGCATAACAGTGTTGAGACATTATGTTCCTCTTAGGGAACCAGTCACAGCATTGCTGATGTTCAGGTGATACAGTTGGGGTGAAATCCTATGGAGGAACAGATAATCAGGAAACCGGGTTCCTAATTAACACACTACTGGAGGAAGTAAAAAGCAGTGATACCATATGCACCAATTGAGAACACTGTCACTATATTTTTCAAGACTCTTCATCTATTTCCAAGAAAATATAAGAAATAATGATGGAACAAAGTTTAAAAGTTTTCAAGAAGAAACTGAACCAGTTCTAAAATCAGTTCAAAATCAGCCATGCTATGATGGCTATGTAGACCTGCGAGCTGGTCTACATAACCATCACAACTTGGATCATCAAACAGCCAACAGGAAAACCTTGGCCTCAAGATATGGAGAGTAAAATGATGCTAAAAACGGCCATAAACATTTTATAAGTATGTAGGAGAGAGGTTGTCTATCGGGAATTGAGTGAAAGAGCAGGCAAGATAGATAAACCATTCCGAGTATGATGGACTGCCCCCTCCTGGAGCCCTGGAAGGTTACTAAGATATTCATGAATACCTTAATAAAATTGGGTTTATTCTCATGAAAAGTCCGAAAACCATCGATAAAATTAAGGAAGACGAGCTTGAAGTTAATCAGGAGAGTCAGGAGTTGTGTGATATTAAGGGGACACGCAGAGAAGCCACTGGAAAACATCATAACAACCAATGTAAAATCTCTACCGAGAGAATTCTTCGATCATACAAGAACTGAATAGATCAAACAAAAAGGTCAGGAAAAAAGACAGAAGCTTATTCGTTAGCCATAGTGAAGGACAGAAGCTTATTCTCAGAGAATGACAGGGTGATAAGTTGTGAACAGAAAATTTCCGGAGGGTATTTACACAGGAGAAAGGAACAATGCCTGAGCCGGGAAGGGAAATGCCCTTTGTAATAATAAAGGGGAGACGTTCTGGTAACATCAACGAGAACTTAATACATCAAAGGTTATTGAGGCAGCCGGGATATTACCATGTGTGTGGTGAGGGGCTACAACCTTATAAAATATATATAAAAAAGGGAAAATGAAGTTAATATTAAATATAGAAATCAGAGTAGAAAAAAATCTTCAAAACACAGCCTAACAATACTTAATAGGCTACCTGGGAATTGATTCTCAAGTCTTCCTGACCTGACCAAAGCCGCTTATGTATCGACCCAGCTACGTCGAGTGGCACTGAGTAAACCCACATGTGATAATACACATATCTTGTGATATGTTGGAACTACCGAACAGGCTGACAACAGCCAAACATTAAAACGATCTTCAAACATGAGAGACACAGGAGGGGCTAAACTACAGGTCAGAAGGTCCGAAATGTATAACTTAAGAGTTCAAATTAAATACAGCTATTCATTGAAGAGACTGTTGAATTATGTCATGGAAGGGAATTTCTAATTGAAAAAAAATAACTCTTCGGTGTTGATTAAGGGATTGATGCTGTAAAGGCTCTTAATCAAAGTAATTAGAAATTTCCAATTCCTATTCGGATCAAACCTCATTATCTCCCATACCTAAAATTCTCTACGACCTTTATTGGTTAAACTTTTCATCATAATAAAAATAATAGTAATAAAAATAATGGAAAGTCAACAAAGGATTAACGTTGCGGCTTTTGAAACTTTTGTTCAAATCAAAATGAACTGAATAATCTAGGAGAAACACTACACATTATCTGTGAAAGTGATTGTGGTGGGGAAAAGGTCTATCAAGGATAGAATGTAGTGGGACAGGAAGCTATTTATGGTAGTGGTATTGGACAGGTAGCTAGTGATGGTATTGGTAGTGGGACAGGAAAGCTATGATGAAAGTGGTTAGTGGACAGGTATAGTGATGGTAGTGGTAGATGGACAGGTATTTCGTGATGGTATGGTATGGGGACAGGTAGCTATGATGGTAGTGGTAGTGGACAGGTAGCTAGTGATGGTAGTGGTAGTGGGACAGGTAGCTAGTGATGGTAGTGGTAGTGGGACAGGTAGCTAGTGATGGTAGTGGTAGTGGGACAGGTAGCTAGTGATGGTAGTGGTAGTGGGACAGGTAGCTAGTGATGGTAGTGGTAGTGGGACAGGTAGCTATGATGGTAGTGGTAGTGGGACAGGTAGCTAGTGATGGTAGTGGTAGTGGGACAGGTAGCTAGTGATGGTAGTGGTAGTGGGACAGGTAGCTAGTGATGGTAGTGGTAGTGGGACAGGTAGCTAGTGATGGTAGTGGTAGTGGACAGGTAGTTAGTGATGGTAGTGGTAGTGGGCAGGTAGCTAGTGATGGTAGTGGTAGTGGACAGGTAGTTAGTGATGGTAGTAGGTAGTGGGACAGGTAGCTAGTGATGGTAGTGGTAGTGGGACAGGTAGCTAGTGATGGTAGTGGTAGTGGGACAGGTAGCTAGTGATGGTAGTGGGTAGTGGTACAGTAGCTAGTGCATTGGGTAGTGGTAGTGGGACAGGTAGCTAAGTGATAGTGGTGGTAGTGGGACAGGTAGCTAGTGATGGTAGTGGTAGTGGGACAGGTAGCTAGTGATGGTAGTGGTAGTGGGACAGGTAGCTAGTGATGGTAGTGGTAGTGGGACAGGTAGCTAGTGATGGTAGTGGTAGTGGGACAGGTAGCTAAGTGATAGTGGTGGTAGTGGGACAGGTAGCTAGTGATGGTAGTGGTAGTGGGACAGGTAGCTAGTGATGGTAGTGGTAGTGGGACAGGTAGCTAGTGATAGGTAGTGGTAGTGGGACAGGTAGTTAGTGATGGTATGGTAGTGGGACAGGTAGCTATAAATGGTAGTGGTAGGGGGACAGGTAGCTAGTGATGGTAGTGGTAGTGGGACAGGTAGTTAGTGATGGTAGTGGTAGTGGGACAGGTAGCTAGTGATGGTAGTGGTAGTGGGACAGGTAGCTAGTGATGGTAGTGGTAGTGGACAGGTAGTTTAGTGATGGTAGTGGTAGTGGGACAGGTAGCTAATGATGGTAGTGGTAGTGGGACAGGTAGCTAGTGATGGTAGTGGTAGTGGGACAGGTAGCTAGTGATGGTAGTGGTAGTGGGACAGGTGGGCTAGTGACGGTAGTGGTAGTGGGGGACAGGTAGCTAGTGATGGTAAGTGGAAGTGGACAGTAGTTAGTGAGAGTATTTGGTTAGTGGGACAGGTAGCTAGTGATGGTACAGTGGTAGTGGGACAGGTAGTTAGTGATGGTAGTGGTAGTGGGTCAGGTAGCTAGTGATGGTAGTGGTAGTGGGACAGGTAGCTAGTGATGGTAGTGGTAGTGGGACAGGTAGTTAGTGATGGTAGTGGTAGTGGGACAGGTAGCTAGTGATGGTAGTGGTAGTGGGACAGGTAGCTAGTGATGGTAGTGGTAGTGGGACAGGTAATTAGTGATAGTGGTGGTGGTGGTATTGGGACAGGTAACTAGTGATAGTGATAGTGGTGGTGGTAGCCAGACAGGTACCTAGTGATAGTGGTGGAGGCGATATAAATAAGAGCTTGGCAGCTGTTTTACCTATTTCTAAATGCAGACCAATATTCTATACCATAACCTCAAAACTTCAGGACGGGTAAGTAAGTCTTACCTCACATATGCAACTTGGGTCTAAGGAGATGAATCTTGAATCAAAGAGACACACGGACAGAGTAGAATTGTTAGTGAACGCTGTTTGTTACTCGGTAAAACTTTTAAAGTACCTGGCTTATGTGTCTATCAAGTGTCTACGATATGACACGGAAAAGGTGAATGGTCTCGCTGTGTCTTTCTAAAGTGTAAGAAGCTCTATAGTTACTCCCAAAACAAGCAAACACACACACACACACACACACACTCATACACACACACACACACACACACACACACACACACACACACACACACACACAGCTAACTTTAAGAAGTACAAATAGGTGAGTACGCGCAAGCAAGCACCGAAGGGAACCAGCCTTACCCCTTAATGATCGAGCCCACTTACAATAGATTGTCCTACGATCGCCTAACTAATCATTGCAAGCAGTAATAGATTCACTAAATCTTGCATTATTACAATAAGGCTGACTGGGCATTACCTTAATATCCTCAGAGGGTGTCCCCTTTAGAGTTTACCGGGGTTATAATGTCCGATATGATTAAATTCGCGACGTGTCCTTGCCCAAGATGAATGAAATTGCCTGAGTCCGCTGGAGGAGATTGTAGTTTGCATGATTGTCCACTTGCGACTCCCAGTGAATGTGCCGGATAAGCTGGGATTTTTTTTCATATCTATATCCTATCCTATCCTCTGTGAAGAGCCATTCCACCCTTCTGCAGGCCTACGGCTTGCCCTCCCACCTTCTACTGGCTTATGGGTGATTTATCCACACAGCACGTCTGTGAGTGACTTACCCACCTCACTGCACGTCTGTGGGTGACTTACCCACCTCATTGCACATCTATGGTGACTTACCCACCTCACTGCACATCTGTGAGTCGTTTATGTGCCTCTCTGCTGGTTTGTGACTGGTCTGTTTACTCTTTTGTAGGCATGTTGGTGGCTTATCCATCCCACTTTGGTTCCGTACTGGCTTCCTGGAGTTTACCTGGAGATGGTTTTGAGGGTCAACGCCCCCGCGGCCCGGTCTGAGGCCAGGCCTCATGGTGGCTTAGGGTCTGATCAACCAGGCTGTTACTGCTGGCCGCACGCAAGCTGACGTACGAACCACTGCCCGGCAGTTGGGTACTGACTTTAGGTGCCTGTCCAGTGCCTTCTTGAAGACAGCCAGGGGTCTATTGGTAATCCCCCTTATGTATGCTGGGAGGCAGAAGAGTTGGAGTCTTCTATTAGTGTATCTATTGTTCCCGACTGCTTGCTAATTTTTAGGGCGCTTGTGCCTGTTTTTATTTTTTGTTCAGGTACACAGAGAGACTTTCGGCGCTTTACGTCATTTTGGTGTTAATCTCAATAGCGCACGTTTGGTGTTTCTGTTCATCTGTGCCTCTCCACAATAGCTGTCTTTATCTCTTTGCCTTTGGTTCTTTCTATGCTTTCTTATTCCTCATTCATTCCTCCTCCATATTCTCTAATTCCTGCTTGCTTCCTCTCCCCCTTCTCCCATCCCTCTTTCCTTCCCTTCCTTCCACACCCTCCTTTCAATCTTCATGTCATTTACTTATTCTGCCCCATGTAAAGGGAGGCGTACAAAGCAATCCATCATGCGGGAGAAGTAATCATGAAAACCTTCTCATAGCTCCCCCTAGACGGGCGTTCATAAAATTGTAAAGGACAGTGTAGCCAAGCTCTCGTAAGATTGATTCCTTTGGCCCTGAAATTGCCTGTCATGCCTTATTCATGAACCCTAGATCTCAAAAATGAAAAATCTGAATTATTATTTATTCATGAAGAGGCGCTTAGCTTCTAAGAGCCATACAGTTCTATTTGGGTTGAGCTCTATTTCCTTGGATCAAGAGTAATTTAGCCGCTCTAGAACACCCCCCTCCTCTGAAGAGGCGAAGGACTGTCGTTGCGTTTGGTTAAGATTTGTCAGGCAACAGGACAAGTATTTCCTGACGCGAGACTTAGTCGTATGATGACCCACAACTGGAGCTTTTGGTCATCTGACAGAGGCCTTCCGCTGGCTTACCGGTCCACTCCTAAAACTATGGTCAATATAACCATTTTTGCATCAGCGTTTGGCGCTATGTACGTATTTGCTCCAAGTGTTATGAATTATCAGGAATATTCGACTAGTGTTGAGCGAGATCTATATTACATTACCGTGGGTAATTCTACGCTCTTATGATGCGCTATAACGATACAATTTACCGTGGAATGTCAATAGTTTGCTATAGGTAATTATTGAAGAATAGAACTCGCAGTTCTGTGGCAAGTACAATTCACCCGCGATTTGGAGACGAAACTTTACACCATGTTTCGATCAATCCTAGATCATTATCAAATTGATAATAACCCAGTTGGGGGTTGAAACGTCCTCTAAATTTTTCACTGAGTTGGAGGTAAGATTTGGGAAATTGTGTTCTGGTAAACTTTTTTCTTTCTCTATGAGCCGATGGATTTGATAAAGACATGATCAAGATCCCAGCGGGTGAAACGTCGCAATAAAAGTTTTTATAGCTCAGAGTAACTTTTTCTGCAAAGAACGTAAGACATGAGTTATTGTTGTCTTATTTTAGCACGCGAGAGACTGTATAAAATTATTTCGTACCACGAAAGTGACGAAATGAGCGAACAACTTCTCTTTAGGTTATTTAATAATCAGCACTAGTGTTGAAGCTACGTTGTAACTCTCATAAGTATTTTTTTATTGATTTGCTGGATTGTTTGAACTTTCTGTCTTGGATTATTTGAACTTTCTGTCTTGGATTGTTTGAACTTTCTGTCTTGGATTGCTTGAACTTTCTGTCTTGGATTGTTTGAACTTTTTGTCCTGGATTGCTTGAACTTTCTGTCTTGGATTGCTTGAACTTTTTGTCCTGGATTGCTTGAGCTTTCTGTCCTGGATTGCTTGAACTTTTTGTCCTGGATTGCTTGAACTTTCTGTCTTGGATTGTTTGAACTTTTTGTCCTGGATTGCTTGAACTTTCTGTCCTGGATTGCTTGAACTTTTTGTCCTGGATTGCTTGAACTTTCTGTCCTGGATTGCTTGAACTTTCTGTCTTGGATTGTTTGAAGTTTTTGTTCTGGATTGCTTGAACTTTCTGTCCTGGATTGTTTGAACTTTCTGTCCTGGATTGTTTGAACTTTTTGTCCTGGATTGTTTGAACTTTCTGTCCTGGATTGCTGAAACTTTCTGTCCTTGATTGCTTGAACTTTCTGTCCTGGATTGTTTGAATTTTCTGTCCTGGATTGCTTGAACTTTCTGTCCTGGGTTGCTTGAACTTTCTGTCCTGGAATGCTTGAACTTTCTGTCTTGGATTGCTGGAACTTTCTGTCCTGGATTCCTGGAACTTTCCATCAACCAAAAAAGTCTGAGGTGAACATGTAGTCTCGAAAAATGTAATATACTGTTTTCCATATATCAAGACCAGTGGCTCGTATTACAATAAATTTTATGCTACACACTGAAGACTTGTGGATCATTCAACCCAAGGAGTGATGGAGGCTCGATCCACCGTGCATTAATCATGACACTACACTAATTTAAACTCTCTTTTGATAATTAAAACAAATCGCTTCATGTATTAAAACCACATTAATCTAACGATTGAATCAGTACTTTAGGTAATTTTACTCTGGCTGGAAAATTTTTTTTAAGACAGACAGATAAAAAAAATGCTTGAATTTTTTTTTTAAGTTCTGCCGTTGTATTTGCCCATGTGAAAACTTTTTCAATTTTTTAACTTTTTGTTTATTCTAATTTGTCAAAAGTTTGGTTTTTTTCGGGCTTAATTTTTTATTTTAATTTTTTTATTCAATTTTTTATTTTAATTTTCTTTTATTGTTTATTTTGTTTTAATTTTAATTTTTATTTTTAATTTTTTATTTTATTTTTTATTTTATTTTATTTTAAAATTTTTTATTTTAATTTTTTTATTTTAATTTTTGTATTATTCTTTATTTTTTTTTATATTTTTTATTATTAATTTTTTTTTTTAATTTTTTATTTGGAACTTCTAACATTCTGGGTGATTAAGCCGGAAAATTGTAATTCCTTGGGTTCAATTTTAACCTCTGATTACAATTTTTCCTCGGGGTAAAGTTTATCCAACCCAAATGAGGAGGCTCCCCATTGCATTACAGAAATAATTTTTTAACCCCATAAAAAACCCCTTTCATTAGCCAACTTTCAAAAAGTTTGTATCTTGATTTTGACTTGCAAAATTTTTATCAGCCATTAAAATAATTCCTTTGAATTTTTTATTGTTTTTTTCACGTTTTAAATTCAAAAAACCCCCAATTAAAATTTTGTTTTCTTTTTGTCAGCGGTTTATATTGCCAGGTTTTTATTATATTATTGCAATTTTTTTAGGCTTTTTTTATTTTATTTTAAAAAAATTATTATTTTAAATTATTTTATTTTTATCTTTATTATTTTATTAATTTTTTAATTAATTATTTTATTTTTTTTAAATATAAATTAATTATTTTTCATATAATGATTTTAAATTTAAATATAATTAGTTTTTAATTTTATTATTTAAAAAAACTAGTGGTGAAAAGGGGGCCTTTTGGAGAATGGGAATTTTTTGGGTTTTAAAATATAAGAATTCCTCAGAATTTAAATAAAATACCAATGAGAAATTTCTTTGATTATACCAATTTTCACCCATTAATTCTTCATCAGATATCAAGAAAAATTGAAAAAAATTCATTTTGGGCATTAAAAACTTTTCGGGAATTAAATTCCTATGCACTTTAATTTTCAGGGGAAAATTAGAATTTTTTTCCAGGTTTATTTTGGTAAAATTAAAAGCCATTGAAACTGGGGTTTTTGGGTGGTTTTATTAGGGAAAAAATTTTATTTTGTTGGTTTTTTCCTTCGTTTGTACCTGAATTAGTGAGGTTTTTCTGTTGCTTTCCCTATCAGTTTTGGGACTGGTATGCCAGCTGTGCTCCCTGTTTATCTTCCCTTCCCTTCTTTAAAAAAGAGAAAGGAACCTTTATTGGAATGAATTAAATTTTAAACCTCTAATTAAAAAAAAAAACTTGATGAATTTTTTTGGGGGTAGTGATTTTTCTTTCCCCTTTTTGTTCCATAAGTTCAAGTTTTAAAATGAAGTAAAAATAGGGGGGAATATAAAATTTAACTACGGAAAAATGTAATAAAATACAATTTTTCAATTACCCCGGGAAGGGTTGAAAAGGTCCGATCCAATCGTTAAAGAATTTTCCCATGGTAGGAAATTTTGAGTTGGCTTCCTCAGTTATGTAAATAAAACGGAAGGGCTAGTCACTGTCAAGCTTGTTGCAGCTCGCCTGACTTTAATTAAATTGTGTTTAAAATAAACTAACTTCCCATTAATTTTGTTTAATTTTAACTTTTTTAAAAAAATTTTCCAAAAGGCTTTTGGCCCTTTTGGGATCCCGAAATAATATTTTATTTTATAATTATATTTTCTAAAATCAAGTATAAAAATATAAATAATAAAATATAAAAAATTAATAAATCATATAATCAAAAATAAAATCAACAAAAATTTTTTCCCGGCAAACTGAGTCCCATAATTATGAAAAAATTTCTAATATGAAAGTTTGTTCGCGTAAATAAGGCAAGACTATTTAAAACCCAATTCTCAAACTTTCCCGGTTTTTTTTTGATGTTAAAATAGAAATTAGTTTTGGAAAAAACGTAAATATAATTTTTATTAAAAAGTTTTTTTTTTAATTTAATTAAATTAATATAAAAATATATAAATTTATTTAAAAATTATAAAATTCCAACTGAAAAAAATCAAGACAAGCCCAAAAAAGGGGAAAGAAAAAAATAGATGGGCGAAAAAAAAAGAGAAAAGAAAATTCAAACAAAGGGGAGAAAAAGAAGGGAAAAAGGAGAGATGAGAGATGAGAGAGAAAGAGGAAAAGAAAGAGAGAGTTTAAGAGAGTTTGGAGGAAGGAAGGAAGGAAGAAGAAAAAGAGAGAGAAAAAAGAGAGAGAGAGAGAGAGAGAGAGAGAGAGAGAGAAGAGGGGAGAGAGAGAGAGAGAGAGAGAGAGAGAAGAGAGAGAGAGAGAGAGAGAGAGAGAGAGAAAGAGCTCATAGAGTAAGACAAGCTGTGGATAAGAGAGAACTCTCCACGAGAAAGTGAACTCTTAGATAGAACTCTTAGTCACGGAGAATGCAGCCAAGAATTAGCCTTCTCATTCCTATATAACTAATCCTTATTTGCGTTTTCAGGGTTCAAGTCGCATCTGGTCTAAAAGTATGACATATCATTTTTAAAAACAAAATTTCTGAGCCAAGGACTTTTATTACTCTTCCTCCCTGACATCAAACCTCAAAGTATTTTTCCTCGCCTGTAAACACAGTTCCTCTAAACTTAGGGCTACACATTAAAACTTTCATTATAAAGAAAATATAAACTCCTCTGGCAGCATCTGATGAAAATTTTAGCAAGAAAAACCTTAGCTCGGGGATACGGGCATCCCCTTGGTGCTAAAACAAAGTTGATGTTTTGTTGTCCTCGGCAGCAGTAATTGGTATAAAGTTACGTGGGAGTTTGATGAGAATGAAGACGCACATACTTCACCTTCTCGGAGCTTCATTACGTCGTTTAGAAGATCCATGTGAAGTACTGACGGATACCATTGAAGAATAGAGATGTTGCAGGACAAAGTTTTTCTGGTATAATGTTTTCGTTATAACGGAGCTTTATCAGAAGACTTGAAAGGGGTGAAACGTTGTCTCTGTCAAATTGTGCTCCGCGACGTGTCTTTCTTCCCACGTTGGTTACATTATTCTAAAACTAAAGTATATTAAATCTCTTTCATTTCGAGAACTTTTAGTGTTTACAAATGTAGTTAAAGACTTTTGCAGTGATAGAGAAAACTGCCCTCTCATATTGCATATGCTAAAGCAATATATTTGTTAAGAACTAGCTGGACAAACGCTTTGAAACTAGATACAGTACAGAAGATGGCTTTGGCCACTGGAATTCTGACTTAAGTTAATGGGCTACCTGGGACGAAAGTTTGACCTTGCAGATCAAGACACATGTGCAACATCTGGGTTATCTTTATTGTAGACGTTTCGCCATCCAGTGGCTTTATCAATACAAATTCTAGGACATAACTTGAAGACAGTTATGTCCTAGAATTTGTATTGATAAAGCAACTGGATGGCGAAACGTCTACAATAAAGATACCCAGATGTTGCACATGTGTCTTAAATTTATCTTTTTTTTATTATCACACTGGCCGATTCCCACCAAGGCAGGGTGGCCCAAAAAAGAAAAACTTTCACCATCATTCACTCCATCACTGTCTTGCCAGAAGGGTGCTTTACACTACAGTTTTTAAACTGCAACATTAACACCCCTCCTTCAAAGTGCAGCCACTGTACTTCCCATCTCCAGGACTCAAATCCGGCCTGCCGGTTTCCCTGAACCCCTTCATAAATGTTACTTTGCTCACACTCCAACAACATAAAGTTTTTCTTCTTCTCTTTTTTAGTAAATGTCTACAGGAGAAGGGGTTACTAGCCCATTGCTCCCGGCATTTTAGTCGCCTCATACGACACGCATGGCTTACGGAGGAAAGATTCTTTTCCACTTCCCCATGGACAATAGAAGAAATAAAGAAGAACAAGAGCTATATAGAAAAAGGAGAAAAACCTAGATGTATGTATATATATATATATGCATGTACGTGTTTGTGAAGTGTGACCAAAGTGTAAGTAGGAGTAGCAAGATATCCCTGTTATCTAGCGTGTTTATGAGACAGAAAAAGAAACCAGCAATCCTACCATCATGCAAAACAGTTACAGGTTTCTGTTTCACAGTCATCTGGCAGAACGGTAGTACTTCCCTGGGTGGTTGCTGTCTACCAACCTACTGTCTTGTCGGTATTATATACCATTCTTGCACACCTTGCAGATCATTGGAGTGGTGGCGGTAGTGATAGTGTTGCATATACAGACGTCCGGTTTGTACTTTTATTTTTCTTATTAGTTACACACACTTATTTTCAATGGCGCACGGTAATTCATGTCAAAAAAAAAAAAAAAAAAAAAGCAGCCACTATGACCACTATTATATTATATTACACTGTCGTTTGGTGTCTGCCTTTCCGGTGCACTCCCGTGTGTTCAAGTGGGGGAAAAAGTTTCACTTCCACCT
>NC_069468.1:15578332-15580832 GCF_026875155.1 Cherax quadricarinatus
TAAGAGGGAGGTGAAAGTGTAAAAAACTAAGGAGGAGGAAGTTCGGGTGAGATAAAGCGACTATTGGCAGAAAGGTGGGCTAATGGAAAGATGATAGTGGGGGGGTTGAAGAGGGTTGGAATAGTTTTAAAATGCAGTATTAGACTGTGGGGCAGAAGTTTGTGGTTATAGGAGGGTGGGGGCAGGAGAAAAGAGGAGTGATTGGTGGAATGATGAAGTAAAGGGTGTGATAAAAGAGAAAAAGGGAACTTACGAGAGGTTTTTACAAAGCAGAAGTGTTATAAGAAGAGCAGAGTTATGGAGAGTAAAGAAAGGTGAAGAGAGTGGGGAGAGAGTGCAAAAGAAAGCAGAGATAAGAGTGGGAGAGGCACTGTCAAGAAATTTTAATGAAAATAAGAAAAAAATTTCGAGTGAGTTAAACAAGTTAAGAAAGCCTTGGGAAAGTACGGATTTGTCAGTTAAAAACAGAGTAGGGGAGTTAGTAGATGGGGAGAGGGAGGTATTAGGTAGATGGCGAGAATATTTTGAGGAACTTTTAAATGTTGAGGAAGAAAGGGAGGCGGTAATTTCATGCACTGGCCAGGGAGGTATACCATCTTTTAGGAGTGAAGAAGAGCAAAATGTAATTGTGGGGGAGGTACGTGAGGTATTACGTAGAATGAAAGGGGGTAAAGCAGCTGGAACTGATGGGATCATGACAGAAATGTTAAAAGCAGGGGGATATATAGTGTTGGAGTGGTTGATACTTTTGTTTAATAAATGTATGAAAGAGGGGAAGGTACCTAGGGATTGGCGGAGAGCATGTATAGTCCCTTTATATAGAGGAATAAGTTTACTGAGTATACCAGGAAAAGAGTACGGTAGAGTTATAATTGAAAGAATTAGAGGTAAGACAGAATGTAGGATTGCGGATGAGCAAGGAGGTTTCAGAGTGGGTAGGGGATGTGTAGATCAAATGTTTACATTGAAGCATATATGTGAACAGTATTTAGATAAAGGTAGGGAAGTTTTTATTGCATTTATGGATTTAGAAAAGGCATATGATAGAGAGGATAGGAGCAATATGGCAGATGTTGCAAGTATATGGAATAGGTGGTAAGTTACTAAATGCTGTAAGAGTTTTTATGAGGATAGTGAGGCTCAGGGTTTGGGTGTGTAGAAGAGAGGGAGACTACTTCCCGGTAAAAGTAGGTCTTAGACAGGGGTGTGTAATGTTTCCCTAGTTTTTTTAATATATTTATAGATGGGGTTGTAAAAGAAGTAAATGCTGGGTGTTCGGGAGAGGGAGGGATTAAATTATGGGAATCAAATTCAAAATGGGGAAATTAACACAGTTACTTTTTGATGATGATACTGTGCTTATGGGAGATTCTAAAGAAAAATTGCAAAGGTTAGTGGTGAGTTTGGGAATGTGCGTAAAGGTAGAAAGTTGAAAGTGAACATTTGAAAAAAGCAAGGTGATGAGGGTATCAAATGATTTAGATAAAGAAAAATTGGATATCAAATTGGGGAGGAAAGGAGTATGGAAAGGGGAATGTTTTCAGATACTTGGGAGAAAGACGTGTCGGCGGATGGATTTTGAAGGGTGAGGTTAATCATAGAATTGATGAGGGAAAAAAGGTGAGTGGTGCGTTGAGGTACATGTGGAGTCAAAAAACGTTATCTATGGAGGCAAAGAAGGGAATGTATGAAAGTATAGTAGTACCCACACTCTTATGTGGATGTGAAGCTTGGGTGGTAAATGCAGCACCGAGGAGACGGTTGGAGGCAGTGGAGATGTCCTGTCTAAGGGCAATGTGTGGTGTAAATATTATGCAGAAAATTCGGAGTGAGGAAATTAGGAAAAAGTGTGGAGTTAATAAAAGTATTAGTCAGAGGGTAGAAGAGGGGTTGTTGAGATGGTTTGGTAATTTAGAGAGAATGGATCAAAGTAGAATGATGTGGAAAGCATATAAATCTATAGGGGAAGGAAGACGGGGTAGGGGTCGTCCTCGAAAGGGCTGAAGAGAGGGGGTAAAGGAGGTTTTGTGGGCGAGGGGCTTGGACTGCCAGCAAGCGTGCATGAGCGTGTTAGATAGGAGTGAATGGAGACGAATGGTACTTGGGACCTGACGATCTGTTGGAGTGTGAGCAGGGTAATATTTACTGAAGGGATTCAAGGAAACCGGTTATTTTCATATAGTCGGACTTGAGTCCTTGAAACGGGAAGTACAATGCCTGCACTCTAAAGGAGGGGTTTGGGATATTTGCAGTTTGGAGGGATATGTTGTGTATCTTTATACGTATATGCTTCTAAACTGTTGTATTCTGAGCACCTCTGCA
The DNA here is from genome assembly GCF_026875155.1 of Cherax quadricarinatus. Classification (NCBI taxonomy): domain Eukaryota; kingdom Metazoa; phylum Arthropoda; class Malacostraca; order Decapoda; family Parastacidae; genus Cherax; species Cherax quadricarinatus. The sequence goes on from NC_069468.1 coordinate 15,580,655, forward strand.
AAAACAGTGATAATGTGTGAGTGTGGTGAAAGTGTTGAATGATGATGAAAGTATTTTCTTTTTGGGGATTTTCTTTATTTTTTGGGTCACCCTGCCTCGGTGGGAGACGGCCCCCGACTTGTTTAAATAAAAATATATATATTATATATATATATTTATATATAATATATATATATAT
>NC_069468.1:15585832-15600832 GCF_026875155.1 Cherax quadricarinatus
AGGGGTTTGGGTGAATTTATTTAATAAATGTATGGAAGAGGGAAAGGTCCCTAGGGTTTGGCAGAGAGCATGATATTTCCTTTGTATAAAGGAAAAAGGGGAATAAGAGAGTGCAAAAATTATAGGGGGATAAGTCTGTTGAGTGCCCTGGAAAAGGATGGTAGAGTTATAATTGAAAGAATTAAGGTAAGCGGAGAATAGGATGCAGATGAAACAAGGGGCTTTGGGAAAGGTAGGGGGTGTGTGGACCAGGGTTTACTTTGAACATATAAGTGAACAGTATTTGATAAGTAAAGAGGCTTTGGGGATTTATGGATTGGAAAAAGGCGTATGACAGGGTGGTAGGGGGGCAAGTGGCAGATGTTGCAAGTGTAGGGTTTGTGGAGGTAGGTTATAAAAGCAGTGAGAGTTTTTACGGGATAGTGGGCTAAGTTAGAGTATGTAGGAAAGGGGGAAATTTTTTTCCCAGAAAAAGTGGGCCCTTTAGACAGGATGTGTGATGTCCCCGGGTTGTTTAATATATTTTAGATGGGTTGTAAGAGAAGTAAATGCGAGGGTCTTGGCAAGAGGGTGGAGTTAAAAGATAAAAAATCACCCCAAAAGTGGGGGTTGTCACAGCTGCTTTTTGCTGATGACCTGTGCTCTTGGGGATTCTGAAGAAAAGTTGCAGAGATGGTGGATAAATTTGGTAGGGGTGAAAAAAGAAAAAAATTAAAGGTGAATACAGGGAAAGAGTAGGTTATGGGAAAACAAAAAGATTGGTGATAAAAAGATTGAATATCGTTGGAGGGAGGAGTTGGAGGGGGTGAAGTATTAGATATTTGGGATGGATTTGTCAGCGGATGGGTCTTTGAAAGATGAGGTAAATCTAAATTGTGGGGGAAAAAAAGAGTGGGTGGTGCATTAGGGTTGTGGAAAAAAAAGAACTTTGTCCTTGGAGGCAAAAGGGGGAATGTTGAGGGTATAGTTTTCCAACGCTCTTATATGGGTTAAAGCGTGGGTGATGAATGTTGCCGAGGAGGGTGGAGGCAGTGGAGATGTTCAGTCTGAGGGCAATGTGGGGTGTTGAATAAATGCAGAGAATTCTTTTGTTTGGAAGTTAAGGGGGGAGGTGCGGGATTCCAAAAATGTTGTCCAGGGGGTGGGGGAAGGGTTGTTGAGGGGGTTTCGGACATGTAGAGAGAATGGAGGAAACAGAAGCTTAAAGAGTGTATCAGTCTGTGTGGAAGGAAGGGGGGTAGGGGTCGGCCTGGAAGGGGGGGGGAGGGGGTAAAGGAGGTTTTGTGTGCGAGGGTTGGGATTTCCGGGCGGGCGCGTGAGCGTGTTTGATAGGAGGGGAATGGAGACAAATGGTTTTTTAATACTTGACGGTGTTGGGTGTGAGCAAAGAAACATTTATAAGGGGTTCGGGAAACGGCGGGGCCGGTTTGAGTCCTGGAGAGGGGAAAAAGTACAGTGCCTGCACTTAAAGGAGGGGTGTTAATTTTGCATTTTTAAAAACGGTAGTGTAAAGCCCCCCTTTTGGGCAAGACGGGTGATGGAGTAAAATGATGGTGAAATTTTTTTCTTTTTGGGCCCCCCTGCCTTGGGGGGAATGGGCCCGGTGTGAAATAAAAAAAATATATTATATTTTTATTATATATTATATATTTATATATATTTATATATATATTTTTTTTTATATTTATATATGTGGTGTGTGTGTGTGTGTTTTGTTGTGTTATATGTCGTCCCGATTAGAAAAAACTGGTCTTTTTGCAAGAACTCATTTAAAATTAAGTCCTTTCTAAAATTTTTTTATACGTTTAAAGAATATTTTTTTCATTAAATGTTAATGTAAAAAATTTTAATTTTTGCACCAAAAGAATCATAGAAATTATTGCATACACAAATTTTCGTTGTCCTATATGGCAAGTTGAGTTTTTGCTTTTAAAGCCAAGATGCAATTTTGCCTATTCGGCACGACATAATATATATATATTATATATTTTTATATATATAAATTTATATATATATATTTTATTATATTTTAAATTATATATATATATAAAATTTTTATAATATATTTATATATATTTATATTTTTATATTATTTATATATTTTTTATATATATATATATATATATATATTTATTATATATATATAATATATATATATATTATATTTTATTATGGGGAGGTCCCCCTCAAAAATGTCATGGGGGACCCTCTCTGGGAAAAAAGAATAAACTTGCTTCAGGGAAAACTCAAGGTTTTCGTGAATTTGTTTGAGAATTTTCTCCTACCCCCCCCCTATATTTAAAGTATGTTTTTTTTTAAAGACAAAAATAATTGGCCAAACTTCCAAAAATACAACAGAAAGTAAAACAACTTGGTAACTCGGCTACATCTCGAAAACTTTGTCCAGTCCCTGCGGTGGGGCCCCTTCCCCGAAGCTGCAGGGATTTCCTTCTGGATCGCAACACTGAGTCTTGATAGAGGAAGCTGGTCGGCCTGTGGTCCCTTTGGTTTTTTTGATGAGCTTTTCACCCGCTCTTGAGGAGCTTTTTAGCACATTTCCCCCTGCTCCCAAAGGGGCTCCCACCCTATTGGAATGAAGTTTTGCAAGGGGGAAGGTCTTCTTTTTTTGGATCTTTTTGGGGGTTTCCCCGTGATGGCAGCTCCACCCCCTTCACTACGGAGTATGGCAAGAGGTGTCTGCCAATTGGCAGCCAGGGGTAGTCCCCGGCAATCTGTTTCCTCCTTCCAGGGTAGCCTTTGTGGCTCCCTCAGGACTCTTTTGACTTCCAACAGCCTTTGTATTGGGGTTCCCCTTTAGCTGGCAAGGGCTGTGGCGAGGCTTCTCTTTTTGATGTCATTGACCTCCCCATGTCTGGGGATACTTCCTTTGCGTGTAAACCCCAAAGACCCAAACCCTGCCCGGCGGGATTGAAACCCCCGGTTTGGGGAGTCTCAAAAACCCCCCCTTCGCGTTAGCCCCTAGCCCGTACCACAATAAGATTCGTCCAATGGTATTTTCTACCCATGGAAGGTCTAGTGGCTAACGCGACGGTAGAGTTTTTAGACTCTCTGACCCCGGGGGTTATCCCCGGCCGGGTATGGTTTGTTTGCAAAGTGTCATTACATTTCGTGAGACAAAGACCATGAAGTCCGAATTGACGCTGCGCCCTGCCGCAAATAAAACCCGTTCGGTGAGGATGGGTGCGGTAGGCGAAGAGCACCCAATCCCAATTTCTGTGGGTCGAGACGGGTGCCCAGGGGGGAATTTGGGAACAGCTAAAGGAAAATCTCAGGAAATTCCTGAGTGTGGTGCCTTCACTGCCAGGAGACGAGATTTGTCCTTTCCTGAAGCTTTGGAGAGCATTGTGTGGCGTTTTTTCCCTTTATCGGTTTTTTCCCAGTGGGATGTTTGGCTGTTTGGGAGGAGGGGTCAAAAGGAGGGGTCTGTAAGGGTATCCCACCAATCGCTGGGTTCAGTATACCTGGGGGGCTTGAGCTCCTACCCTGTCTCTCAAGCGTTCGGGTACTTCTTTTGCTAATGCCCGGAAGCCAAACACGAAGAAGAAAGCAGGAAAGCAACATGCGTTGCTTTACCCACCCCACCTCCCCGTCGATGGTAGGGTTGCCGATCCCATTTTTATCCTTATGACAGGGTTTAGTGCCTTCTTTAAAAATTTATCTAGGTGTGCGTATATTCATCAAGTGTTGGGTTGTCAAAAGAGGGTGACACCTCAAGAAGTAAGTGAGTCTTGGCTTTTAAGACACTTTGTGGGGAGATAAGAGCTCATGGGCATCAAGACGTTTTTCTCCCCCATTCTATGGGGGATTCAAAATTTTTCCCCGAGGACAAATGTCGATGGCCTGATGACCCAGCGGGGGGCCCCCAAGAGGGTATGTTGGACGGAAGGAGGTTTAGACTTCCGGGGGTTTTCGCCCCCGCATTTTTATTTCCCGGTTTTTGCTGTTTATGATTTCACATTGGAGGGATTGGGATGAGTCCCCAAATTTCTCCTGTGTTTTTTTTCCAGTTGTAGGTCCCCACCAGGGACTCTTCAGTACCGCCGAGTGCCGTCTCCAGGTACCAGATATTTAGCTCACTGCATAGGCTGGAAATTAGTTCTTTTGCAAGCAGAAAAGAGTGGAGGAGTGGGTCCCAACTGAACACCCCCTGATGATGATTTTCTTTCTCCAAAAAAAAAGAATTGAGGGCTTGGTAGCCGGCTGAAATGAAGGGAAAAAGGGGGAACCCATCCCGAAAGCTGGCAAAAAATTTCCCATATTAAAGGCATTCTAAAATAAAATTTTTACTAGGCTTGTCTTTGGTAGGCCCTGATGTAGGCCCTTTTCGGCTGAAACCCCGCTTTACTGCTTAGAGACCCCAAAGCCCATTGGTGTGGCTGGAGTAAAGTGGCAGCTTCTAGGCGAAGTTTCTCACTGTGCTTTGGCAAGGAGACGGCGAAGGGGGTTTCCAACTGCAAAGGGTTGGGGTTCCCCCTATATATATATATATTAAATTATATTTAATATATTATATATTTTATATATATATAATAATATAGATATATAATTTTTATATATATTATATATATTTATATTTATTATATATAATATATAATATATATATTTTATATTTTATATTATATTATGTTTTTTTATATTTTATATATATATAATTTAATATATTTGTGTTTTAATATAATTTATATATATATATATATATTATAATTTATATATTATTATATATATTTATATATGTATATATTTTTTTATATTATATATATTATATATTAATATATAATTATTTTTTTTATTTTTAATATATAATTATATATATTTTTTATTATATATATATAAATTTTTTATATAATATTATTTATTATATTTTATATATATATATATATATATATAATATATATATAAATTTTTATTATATATATATATTATAATATTATTTATATTATTAATTTATATATATATAAAATATTATTATATATAAATAGTGTCAATATTGGTGTGATAGAAGGGACTGACACTAAACCAAATACTGCAAGTAACTTTACCACGTTTGAAACACGGTCCTAGGGGTTTGGCACTCAAACGTGAAAGGTGAAACTTTGTGTAATTATGAGGGGTTTGTATTTAACAGAAATGTTTTTTCTTTTTTAAACAACGTGATGCACAAAACACATGAGAGAGTTTCGAACTTTGTGGAAAATTCTGGGGGGTGGGGGGAAGGCAGGGGGGGAGGAGGGGGGAAAAAAAATAGAGAGAAATATAGTGGAAACGAAGCGGGAGAAAAGGTGTAATTGAAGATTTTCGTACACAAAAAGACTAGAGGGGAAAAGAGAGAGACTCCATGGATGAAAAACAAGAGATTATCGAGAAAAACGACGTCCTGCTATACGAGATACATTCGTGTTAGATATGTAAATTTTGCCATTCCAATAAAAAAATGAAAATGAATATGCATGAGGTTTGTTATTTAGTGAGGAAACGACTTGGATAATTTACACTGAAAATATTTGTAAAAAATGCTTACAACAGTAACATTCAACAGGGAGACTGCCAGTCTCACAGTTGTGAGTCCACATCACCCTGGAGACTTCCTAATAGTTTATATTTCGACAATGAGAAAACGTCTCGAACTCAAGGCCCTTCTTACTGCAAGACCAAAATCAGTCCAGCCATTTTTCTTAGAATGACCAGGGTTTATCTAAGTAAGTCTATAATAACGTTTCATTTAAACTTTAGGTTCCTTGTCCCACTCAGTGGGACAGGCTTGTGTCAACACGCTACCGTTCCTCTGAGAAAGCTTCCAATTAATTTACCTCTTGCTGCTCTTGCAGCATTGCGTAACTCTTGATGAAGCACTGAGACGTGTGGAAGTCCCTTCAGGACTTGACTCCTGGAGACGTGAAATAAAATGCCTGCACTTTAAAGGTGTGGTTTGGGATATTTGCTGTTTAGTGTGGCATCTAAACTGTCGTATCTGCGCGCATCTGCAAAGACAGTGATAGTGTTAATGATAGCCATTTTTTTTTTTTGGGGGGGGGGGGTTACCCTGCCTCAGCGTGGCCATCCAGAGGGGAAATGCATTCTGCATACTATGCTCGCGCCCAGCTTCGGAGGAGCTGGAGGAGATTGATAACCTTTGATATATTGTACCAATGTATTCATGTTTGTGTTTTCTATCAATGTATTCTGTCTATTAATAAAGTTCACATGTAGCTTAAAAATATAGGGGGTGGTAGGAGAAAATATTCCCTGAGGTACGTTTATATATATATATATATATATATATATATATATATATATATATATATATATATATATATATATATATATATATATAATATATATTATATTTTATTATATATACATATATATATATATATATAATATATATATATATATATATATATATAAAATATTTTATATATATATATATATATAATATATATATACATACATCTAGGTTTTTCTCCTTTTTCTAAATAGCTCTTGTTCTTCTTTATTTCTTCTATTGTCCATGGGGAAGTGGAAAAGAATCTTTCCTCCGTAAGCCATGCGTGTCGTATGAGGCGACGAAAATGCCGGGAGCAATGGGCTAGTAACCCCTTCTCCTGTAGACATTTACTAAAAAAAAGAGAAGAAGAAAAACTTTATAAAACTGGGATGCTTAAATGTGCGTGGATGTAGTGCGGATGACAAGAAACAGATGATTGCTGATGTTATGAATGAAAAGAAGTTGGATTCCTGGCCCTAAGCGAAACAAAGCTGAAGGGGGTAGGAGAGTTTCAGGGGGGGGAAATAATGGGATTAAATCTGGAGTATCTGAGAGAGTTAGAGCAAAGGAAGGGGTAGCAGTAATGTTAAATGATCAGTTATGGAAGTAGAAAAGAGAATATGAATGTGTAAATTCAAGAATTATGTGGATTAAAGTAAAAGGTTGGATGCGAGAAGTGGGTCATAATAAGCGTGTATGCACCTGCAGAAGAGAGGAATGCAGAGGAGAGAGAGAGATTTTGGGAGATGTTAAGTGAATGTATAGGAGCCTTTGAACCAAGTGAGAGAGTAATTGTGGTAGGGGACCTGAATGCTAAAGTAGGAGAAAACTTTTAGAGAGGGTGTGGTAGGTAAGTTTGGGGTGCCAGGTGTAAATGATAATGGGAGCCCTTTGATTGAAGTTTGTATAGAAAGGGGTTTAGTTATAGGTAATACGTATTTTTAAAAAAAAGAGGATAAAATAAGTATACAAGATATGATGTAGGGCGAAATGACAGTAGTTTGTTGGATTATGTATTGGTAGATAAAGACTGTTGAGTAGACTTCAGGATGTACATGTTCATAGAGGGGCCACAGATATATCAGATCACTTTCTAGTTGTAGCTACACTGAGAGTAAAAGGTAGATGGGATACAAGGAGAATAGAAGCATCAGGGAAGAGAGAGGTGAAGATTTATAAACTAAAAGAGGAGGCAGTTAGGGTAAGATATAACAGCTATTGGAGGATAGATGGGCTAATGAGAGAATAGGCAATGGGGTCGAAGGGAATGGGGTAGGTTTAAAAATGTAGTGTTAGAGTGTTCAGCAGAAGTTTGTGGTTACAGGAAAGTGGGTGCAGGAGGGAAGAGGAGCGATTGGTGGAATGATAATGTAAAGAGAGTAGTAAGGGAGAAAAAGTTAGCATATAAGAAGTTTTTACAAAGTAGAAGTGATGCAAGGAGGGAAGAGTATATGGAGAAAAAGAGAGAAAGTTAAGAGAGTGGTGAAGCAATGTAAAAAGAGAGCAAATGAGAGAGTGGGTGAGATGTTATCAACAAATTTTGTTGAAAATAAGAAAAAGTTTTGGAGTGAGATTAACAAGTTAAGAAAGCCTAGAGAACAAATGGATTTGTCAGTTAAAAATAGGAGAGGAGATTATTAAATGGAGAGTTAGAGGTATTGGGAAGATGGAGGGAATATTTTGAGGAATTGTTAAATGTTGATGAAGATAGGGAAGCTGTGATTTCGTGTATAGGGCAAGGAGGAATAACATCTTGTAGGAGTGAGGAAGAGCCAGTTGTGAGTGTGGGGGAAGTTCGTGAGGCAGTAGGTAAAATGAAAGGGGGTAAGGCAGCCGGGATTGATGGGATAAAGATAGAAATGTTAAAAGCAGGTGGGGATATAGTTTTGGAGTGGTTGGTGCAATTATTTAATAAATGTATGGAAGAGGGTAAGGTACCTAGGGATTGGCAGAGAGCATGCATAGTTCCTTTGTATAAAGGCAAAGGGGATAAAAGAGAGTGCAAAAATTATAGGGGATAAGTCTGTTGAGTATACCTGGTAAAGTGTATGGTAGAGTTATAATTGAAAGAATTAAGAGTAAGACGGAGAATAGGATAGCAGATGAACAAAGAGGCTTTAGAAAGGTAGGGGGTGTGTGGACCAGGTGTTTACAGTGAAACATATAAGTGAACAGTATTTAGATAAGGCTAAAGAGGTCTTTGTGGCATTTATGGATTGGAAAAGGCGTATGAACAGGGTGGATAGGGGGGCAATGTGGCAGATGTTGCAAGTGTATGGTGTAGGAGGTAGGTTACTGAAAGCAGTGAAGAATTTTTACGAGGATAGTGGGCTCAAGTTAGAGTATGTAGGAAAGAGGGAAATTTTTTCCAGTAAAAGTAGGCCTTAGCAAGGATGTGTGATGTCACCGTGGTTGTTTAATATATTTATAGATGGGGTTGTAAGAGAAGTAAATGCGAGGGTCTTGGCAAGAGGCGTGGAGTTAAAAGATAAAGAATCACACACAAAGTGGGAGTTGTCACAGCTGCTCTTTGCTGATGACACTGTGCTCTTGGGAGATACTGAAGAGAAGTTGCAGAGATTGGTGGATGAATTTGGGTAGGGTGTGCAAAAGAAGAAAATTAAAGGTGAATACAGGAAAGAGTAAGGTTATGAGGATAACAAAAGATTAGGTGATGAAAGATTGAATATCAGATTGGAGGGAGAGAGTATGGAGGAGGTGAACGTATTCGATATTTGGGAGTGGACGTGTCAGCGGATGGTCTATGAAAGATGAGGTGAATCATAGAATTGATGAGGGAAAAAGAGTGAGTGGTGCACTTAGGAGTCTGTGGAGACAAAGAACTTTGTCCTTGGAGGCAAAGAGGGGAATGTATGAGAGTATAGTTTTACCAACGCTCTTATATGGGTGTGAAGCGTGGGTGATGAATGTTGCAGCGAGGAGAAGGCTGGAGGCAGTGGAGATGTCATGTCTGAGGGCAATGTGTGGTGTGAATATAATGCAGAGAATTCGTAGTTTGGAAGTTAGGAGGAGGTGGCGGGATTACCAAAACTGTTGTCCAGAGGGCTGAGGAAGGGTTGTTGAGGTGGTTCGGACATGTAGAGAGAATGGAGCGAAACAGAATGACTTCAAGAGTGTATCAGTCTGTATGGAAGGAAGGCGGGGTAGGGGTCGGCCTAGGAAGGGTTGGAGGGAGGGGGTAAAGGAGGTTTTGTGTGCGAGGGGCTTGACTTCCAGCAGGCATGCTTGAGCGTGTTTGATAGGAGTGAATGGAGACAAATGGTTTTTAATACTTGACGTGCTGTTGGAGTGTGAGCAAAGTAACATTTATGAAGGGATTCAGGGAAACCGGCAGGCCGGACTTGAGTCCTGGAGATGGGAAGTACAGTGCCTGCACTCTGAAGGAGGGGTGTTAATGTTGCAGTTTAAAAACTGTAGTGTAAAGCACCCTTCTGGCAAGACAGTGATGGAGTGAATGATGGTGAAAGTTTTTCTTTTTCGGGCCACCCTGCCTTGGTGGGAATCGGCCGGTGTGATAATAAAAAAAAATAAAATATGTTGAATAGGTAAAACTGGTGAATTAGCAAGAACTCTTTAGTCCTTCCTAAAATTTTCTATTAAACGTTTAAGATATATTTTTTCATTTATGTTAATGTAAAAATTAAAAGTTTTGTAACCAAAGAACCTGAAAAAAAATTTCCCAAACCCTTTTATTATAACAAGCGAAAATTTATTTTGGGCCTAACCCAAACTTAATACATTTTAAATAATTTTTAAAATTTAATTTAATACAAAGAAAATGAAATATATTTTTTTCTTTGGGTTCAGAAAAAACCCCCGAAATTATTACAAACATTTAATTTTTGTTTACCTTCTTGGGTATAAAGAGTTTTTTAAGCAAAAATCGAAAATTTTAAACCTATTAATAATTATTTACGCTTGTTGCATATTGCAAAATTTACGTTTAGTGTTTACATACTACTTTTCAACCTCTCAAAAAGGGTTTTTTGTTTTTTAAACCCCTTATACGCTAATCGTCATTATATTTTCTTTAAAAAAAAAAAAGCAATAATAAATATTTTTTAAATTAAAATTTTTTTTTTTTCGTTATTATTAACGATCATTATATGAAAAGGAAAATCATCACAGAGGGTCATTTTAATTAAGTTTCACACCCCAACAAACGGGAAAAATTACCTTTTCTTGAAGTCAAAAGCACTCTTTTTCCCTGAGCTCCCCCGCGTCCCCCCTCTCCTGTTTGTATCAAACCCTCCCTTTTTAAAATTCCCCTCTACCCACTGTTTTCCCCCTACTTCCTCTCCCTTTGTAACACTTTTACATCAAGTTTTGACTTTGACTTTTTTCCCCGCATGTACAATTTAGATTCCTGAATACCTCAATTAATTTAAAATCTCCTTCGTGTTCCCCACAATGCTTTAATTACCTCTTACATTGAGTTCTTATTTCCTTCATATTGTGTAAAAATCATTATCCCTTTAGGTTCGGTTTGGGATTTTTTTTCCTTTGTTAATTGCGTAAAACCAAGTTTTCTTTTGTTTTTTGTATTTGTTTTCTTGAATTTAAATTTTATAAAAAGAATGTGTGGAATTTAATTAAAACATGAGCTGTTTTATGGAAATTTACGTTCCATTAAAGTGTTCCGTTTTGTTTTTGTCTAGAAAATTTAAATGAAAATTTTATAATTATCGATTTTTTAAAACGCTATTTAAACCATTATAAACATTTTTAAACCTTAGGGAGTGCCGACATGTTTATAAAAAAAAAGACACATGTGCAAAAACTAGGTCAATGTCGTCAACAGAGATACCTGTGTTGGGGACGTGTTTTAAATTCTTATAGAAGATGTTTTTTCATAAAAAAAATTTTACCGAGCATAATAAAGTCTCACTTGGGAGGGGAATTAAAAAAAAATTTAGGGGGAAGGGGGAATTTTTCAAAGCGTCCTCCTTAAATGTTTAGGCGGGTTTGTTGCACATTCCCCAAAACCTTTTGAACATATAAGGGCCCCCACCAGTTTTTTCAGGAATCTTTACTTTAAAAAAACCCCCACACGTTTGGGTCTTTTGTGAAAATTTTGACTAGCCAATGACCCAAAAAACAGCCGAAACATCGTCGTAAGCTTCCTCTCCTATGTTCGGGTTATTTGTGTATTGATCCATTCACGGTATTGTGATTTTTTTGCCCTTTCAGGTTTTAAATTTTTTTAGGGTTATTTTAACGACCGGTAAAGGAATTTATGCTGCAATCATTTTTTTTGGGCCCTATTTTTTTTTTTTTGGGACGATTTGGGGCCGTTTTTTTTAACATTTTCCATATTGCACGAGTTAAAAGGGTTTCTTCCTGTGTGTATATTGTTTAATATTTACGATAAACCCGGGAAAAGACAGCCAGTTCCCACCTTGACAGGAGATGAGAAACAGCTCGTTCATAATCCTTCCAGCAGAACAATAAAAAAACTTCACTGACCTCCTGGCGGTTTCAGGACCTGTAACTCGACCTCTAAAACCCACAATTAGGGGGGACACACACACACACACACACACTGTGTAAGTCTTGGGTTTTAGTAAAAATTGTTAATACAGTTTTTTTTTTTTTTTTTTTTCCCCAAAAACTGAAATTCCCATTTTTTTTTTCCCAGGCGAACGTTATTTTTTTGGAAAAAAATATAAAAAAACTTGTCACAAAATTTTCCCCTTTTGAAATGTCCTGGTATTTCTTTTCCCAACTTTTTTTTATTTTCTGTTTAATTTTTATAATCTCGTGATTGTGTATGGGGGGAATTTTTCTTTTGTTTTTTTTGAAGAGGGTGATGCCCGTCAAGAAAAAATAATTGAAAATATTTTTTTGGTTGAAAAAAAAAAATTTTTATTAAAAATAAGTTCCCCTAGAAAATTTGGGGGAGGGTTTTTTTTGTTCTTGTTTTGGGAGGTTTTGGGGGTTTTTTTGGGGTTTTTTGTTGGTTTGTTTTGGGGGTTTTTTGGGTTTTTTTGGGGTTTTTTAATTGGGGGGTTTGATTTCGGAGGGGTTTGGGGGGTTGGGGTTTTTGGCGGTGTTTTTGGGGGGGTTTTGTTTTGGGGATTTTTGGTTTGGGGGTTTTTTGGGGTTTTATGGTTTGGGGAGTTTTTGGTGGGTGGGGGTTTTGGGTTGCTGTGTGGGTTGTTCCCGGGCGTTTAGGGTTTTAGGGTTTTTTTGGGTTTTGGGTTTTGGGGGTGGGGGGGTTTTTTTTTTTGGGGGGGGGTGTTTGTGGTTGGGGTTTTTATTTTTTTGGGGGGGGTTGTTGGGGGTTTTCGGTTTGTTTTGGGGGTTAGGTGAAGGGTTTTGGGGGTTTTTTTAACCGGGGGTTGGGGTTTTGGGTTTGGGGGGGTTTTATTTGGGGGGGGTGTGCAGGGTGTTTTTGGGGGGTGGGGGGGGTTTGGGTGGGGGGGTTTTAAAGGGGGGGGTTTTTGGGGGGGTTTTTTGGTGGTTTAATATTTGGGTGGTTCAGGGTTTTTTTTGGGTGAGTGGTTTTTTGGGTGTGGTTTAGGTGTTGGTTGTGGGACTTGTTTTGGGGGTTTTTTGGGTTTTTTTTGGGGGGGTTTATTGTTGAGGGGTTTATGGGTTTTTTAAAAGGTGACCTGGGGTTTTTGGTTTGGGTTTTTTTTTTGTTTTTTTTTTAGGCCCTTTTGAAAAGGAAAAAGGGGAAAACAAACCCAGTTAAAGCTTTTTAGGGGGCGCCCGTTACAGAAATGCCCCAAACGAATCTTCAAACCGTCCCTCGAGTGGGGACGGTATCCCTTGAATTTTAAGGGGAGGGGGCCCCCCAAAACCCCGAGAGTTTTTTGGGGGGGGTAACAATGGTTTTTAAAAATTTCCCCGTGGGTTACAAAATACAAAAAAAAGGTTTGGAAAGGGGGGGATTAGTCCCCCCGGGTGGGGGTTTTCCTCAATCTTTTTGGGTGTAGGCCGAAAGGTTTTTTTCCTCCCCCAGGTGGGGTGATTAAATTTTTCTTTCGGCCACTTTTTGGGTGGAACCCGGTGGGGAAATTTTAATAAAAATTTATTGTTTATAAGGTTCTAATTCCAAAATTTTTTTTTTTAAAATTTCAAAATGTTAATGAATATATTGAACCCCCAGAAAACCCCCCCCCCATTAACCCCAAAAGGGGAACACTACCTTTTAATTTTAATAAGGACCCCATTAATTTTTTTTAGGGGGATTCCCATTAACCCCCCCCGGGAACCTTCTATTTCCCCCCCTTTAATTTGCAGTTTCCCTTTAATTTTTCCCTTTTCCCCCCTTTTTAAGTAGGACTTACCTCCCCCTCCACCCTTTTTTTTAAACATGCCTTATTAAACCCCCTTAAAAATTAAACTTTCCCCAAAAATTTAAAAATTTTTTTCGAAAAATAAAAATTTTTAATTTTTTAAAATTAGGAAAATTTTAATTATTTTTATTCACCCGGCCGTTTTGACATAGGTAACCACAAGAAGGAAATACAATCACCATCATTCGTTCAACAGCCTCTTTGTCAGAAGAGCGCCAGTATCACAGTTCAAATGACCCTTCGAAACGAAACTCTTCAACCAGTCCCTCAGAGTGCGGGCACTGTGTACCTCCCACTCTGAACCTGCCTTCAGAGTGCAGGCACGGTACCTCCCACTCTGAACCTGCCATGAGAGTTGTAGAATTGTGACGCTTATGCAACATATGGGAATCTTTATTCAGAAAACGTTTCGCCACACAGTGGCTTCATCAGTCCAATACAAAGTAGAAAGCCGTAAGGAGAGGAGGAGTTTGAGGTAATCAGTCCCTCAGCCTGGAGTCTGTGTGTTCAGTCCATCAATCTTGTAGAATGTACAGCATAGGGCCGCAGACATGGATTGAACACATCGACTCCAGGCTGAGGGACTGATTACCTCAAACTCCTCCTCTCCTTACGGCTTTCTACTTTGTATTGGACTGATGAAGCCACTGTGTGGCGAAACGTTTCCTGAATAAAGATTCCCATATGTTGCATAAGTGTCTCAATTCTACAACTTGTCGGTTTTTCAAACCATTCATCACAAATGCCTTGAGAGTGCAGGCACGGTACCTCCCACTCTGAACCTTCCTTCAGAGTGCAGGCACGGTACCTCCCACTCTGAACCTTCCTTCAGAGTGCAGGCACGGTACCTCCCACTCTGAACCTTCCTTCAGAGTGCAGGCACGGTACCTCCCACTCTGAACCTCCCTTCAGAGTCCAGGCACGGTACCTCCCATTCCAACCTTCCTTCAGAGTGCAGACACTGTATCTCCCATCTCTCCCTTCCTTCAGAGTTCAGACACTGTACTTCCCTTCCATACCTTCCTTCCCACCCCTCCTTCAGAGTGCAGGCACTGTACCTCCCATCCCATCCTTCCTTCCCACCCCTCCTTCAGAATGCATGCACTGTACCTCTCACAGCCGACACTTAAAACCATCTAACCGGTTTCCCTGAATCCCTTCATAAATGTTATTACGAAACTATAAAATATTTTTTAATTTGCCTTGTAAATTTAGGCAATATATGATGTAGCATTATTTTTAACAGCAGAGATAAATTTCTTTGCACTTCTCGTTAGCAAAATGTATTCTGCACAGTTCCACCTGAGTTAGTTTACCATATGCAATAAGTGAGCATGTAAGAATTATATTTATACCGGAATTTGCACAGGAATTTAGGTTTGATAAATA
>NC_069468.1:15605832-15610832 GCF_026875155.1 Cherax quadricarinatus
TTTTTCGAATGAACACTAACTGTCAATTTATAAATTTTCTTTTATTCAGAACCAATTAACAATACCGATGAAAGCGATATTATTTTTATATGTAAATAATGATGGCCGGAGAAAGATTAGTTAATTTAACTCTGCTAATTGTAATTAGTTGACTCTGTGTTGGTTTTGAAATCTGCTTGTGGGAAGTGGATTTGTTGATGGATCAAAGCGAATAATCCACTTGAAATCCAAGCTGGTAGAGTAGTTAGGTGTCTAACAGATGTCTAATCGAGTACTTTAACTACTATGCTGAGGTCTAAGTGAGGTCTTCTTCAGATGATATGCTGATGACGACCTCAAGTGGAGGCTTCAGAATGTATTTTGAGGCCACCACTAGAGGTCGTCGTTATCTTAACCTCTGAAAATGAACTCACTTAGTCCTGAGCATAGCTGTTCAAGATCTGTTAGACACCAGTATATTTGCTAAAGACCTATGTCGGACCTCAGCATATCTGCTGAAGAGGGCCTCACTGAGAGTTCCATATATGAAGAAGATTGTTCTTCTCGCTTTCGTCTCCTTATGGATTATTTTCCCTATGTTTATTATTTCCACCGTATGGATTATTTCCTCTGTATTATTTCTTCCATGTCTCTAATTTCTTCCATGTCTCTAATTTCTTCCATGTCTCTAATTTCTTCCATGTCTCCAATTTCTTCCATGTCTCTAATTTCTTCCATGTCTCTAATTTCTTCCATGTCTCTAATTTCTTTCATGTCTCTAATTTCTTCCATGTCTCTAATTTCTTCCATGTCTCTAATTTCTTCCATGTCTCTAATTTCTTCCATGTCTCTAATTTCTTCCATGTCTCTAATTTCTTCCATGTCTCTTATTTCTTCCATGTCTCTTATTTCTTCCATGTCTCTAATTTCTTCCATGTCTCTAATTTCTTCCATGTCTCTAATTTCTTCCATGTCTCTTATTTCTTCCATGTCTCTTATTTCTTCCATGTCTCTAATTTCTTCCATGTCTCTAATTTCTTCCATGTTTTCTTATTTCTTCCATGTCTCTTATTTCTTCCATGTCTCTAATTTCTTCCATGTCTCTAATTTCTTCCATGTCTCTAATTTCTTCCATGTCTCTAATTTCTTCCATGTCTCTAATTTCTTCCATGTCTCTAATTTCTTCCATGTCTCCAATTTCTTCCATGTCTCTAATTTCTTCCATGTCTCTAATTTCTTCCATGTCTCTAATTTCTTCCATGTCTCTAATTTCTTTCATGTCTCTAATTTCTTCCATGTCTCTAATTTCTTTCATGTCTCTAATTTCTTCCATGTCTCTAATTTCTTCCATGTCTCTAATTTCTTTCATGTCTCTTATTTCTTCCATGTCTGCTATTTCTTCCGTATGTCTTATTTCTTCCATGTCTCTAATTTCTTCCATGTCTCTAATTTCTTTCATGTCTCTTATTTCTTCCATGTCTCTTATTTCTTCCATGTCTCTTATTTCTTCCATGTCTCTTATTTCTTCCATGTCTCTTATTTCTTCCATGTCTCTAATTTCTTCCATGTCTCTTATTTCTTCCATGTCTCTTATTTCTTCCATGTCTATTATTTCCTCCACGTGAATTATTTCCTCCATGTGAATTATTTAACCTTGTACATGCTAGGTTTTGTGATCCTAGTAAACTTTTAGATTATTGAAGCCTGACGGTGACACTGTTAATCTCTCGTCTTGATGATCAGTTTCAATTAATTTTTTATGGTCTGGCTTTTTTTTATATAATAAAGTTGTTAATTAAAAGGCAGATGGAAATGAATCAGGCTTTTATAATTACTTCTCGTTAACTTGATAAAAATTTAGGAGGAAGAATAGTTTGATAATTGATAATTAATTTATTTTCGTTCTACTTTAAGACATGATATACGGTTAGTGGCACTTTACTGAGAAGACGTTTTGCCCAGCAAGGACGAAACATCTTCTTCAGTAAACTAGCATAAACCACAAGTTGTGACTTATTAACATAAATGGTTTGTTTATTTCCACCCCCAACATGAGTCCTCGTACACTGAAGAGGGCTCCAGTTAGTGGTCGAAATGCACAAACCAGTTTTTTCTTCTGTGTTGGATTATTACTCAGCATCAGCGAGTGTTTATCGAAATTTTATCGGCAATACATACTTTTGGGTCTATTAGACTACTGACTCACGTTCTGTTTCTCTCTCCATGATCTTAAAGCAGTTCCGCATATTATGACTGATATTTTACACGTTTTGTTGTATATTACCTAGTCAACGACCAGTTTATCGACTGTATCAGGCAATTTGTCTGAATAGCTCCGCAATAATACTGCTCATTTCCTCGAATCCCTTATAATAATTTACAAACACTGGTAAAGCTCGCTTAATCTAGAACGCTTCGCTGTTGAATACACTTATATAGCTGCACTCCTGAACCTCTATCGCTTACAGAACATTCTGTTATTATAGCTCTAGATTCGCGTTGGTAGTGACGTATTTCGGTTGTGCTAAGTAACTGGAGCTGGACTGGACATCAACAAAAGAGGATCAAAAAACTAATGAGCACCTGCGGTAGCCCTACTGACTCTTGCTAGACGTATCCTGTTTACTGTCGAGTGAAGATATATATGCAAAACGTAAGACATTCAGTGGGACACGTTTCGCCCGCCTGCGACTTTGTGGTCTTTTTCACACCCAACCACTAGCGCTCATGTGCCCTTCTACGCTATTTCTTAAAGCTATGCAAAACTAAAGAATGTGATCAGGGACGAGAACTGCGAAGCGGGATTTTGATCATCAGGAGACAAAGTCAATGATGAAAACAGCCGCTTGTTTACAGGACTGAGAATCATCAGCAACGTACCAAGAGCTTGCTTACCGGTGTTGAAGATCATCAACGATTAAGTACACACTAGTTTACCCTTCTAATTGTCAAAGATTCTTCGTATGTTAATAAAAGAGTGAATGCGGTTTATCGTATTTTATTCAACAGACGTTTCATTCGCTAGACACTTTTATAAATTTTCACGATATTTGATAGTCCCTCGCAGACGAAACGTTTCACAAAATTCTATAAACCTCATATTAACATACGTCTTGAAGAATAAACAGTAGGGTGGCCGAGGATCGCGAATCGCGGTCTGCAGACTGCGGTTTTACGCAATTAGTGTACCCTTCTGTTTATTCATTGACAAATGTTTATTACAACTTAATTTGCGTCCATACGTCTTAGCTTGTAATATCAATGATAAACAAAAATTCGTTGTTTGTAACCCAGGATATATTTGAAGAGGGAAGGAGTTTTGAATCCCATTCTTAAGGTAGCCATCCGAGTAGGAGGGGTCTGTTCGTGTATTTGTGAGGATAAATTCACATGATACTGGTCTTTACTATGAGATACCCCGTTCAGGAGAAAGCCTTTGGGTCCTCTCTTCAATGTGCCAACCTGAGCCAGGCGTCCTGTGAGCTGGAAGTTGTTATTGTTGCAATGAGAGGTATGAAGAGGCAGGATAAAGCGTTATCCCTTTCAATTTAAGTTGAGTAGCTTCCTAGCAAGGGTGGACAAGCGGCTACTTGAGTCTCGAGTGGGAGATCGTGTTTCTGAGGTCCGCGTCAGATGCTTCTCTTGGTGAGCAAAATACCATCACCATTGTTATTGATGAACACATGACACGAGTTTGCCATAGTCCTGATGAACCGTTCAGGAGGGCGAAAATGTGAGTGAACTCAGTATTCGAAAATTTTAGAAGTAAGGCCAGGAGCTGAGACTCAGTCCATGCAACCATAAATGAGTGACACGCACACATACACGCACACACACACACACACACACACACACACACACACACACACACACACACACACACACACACACACACACACACACACACACTCACACTCATACTCACATTCCCTGTCGCAAAACTTACGAAAAAATACCCTTTTCAATAGTGCAGAATTTTAATTAAGTGAATTAAATAAGTCCATTCCAGACACGATTCAATTCCATATCCAAGGATTCAGTTGAACAGTATAGGATTAACGTTCTAGATACAGGATTTAGATGAACGATCAAGGATTTAATAGCACAATGAAAAGTTCAGATTTCCTGTCAAGGATTCGGTTGCACTGTCAAGGATTCTCTTGAATGGTCGTGGATTGCGTCGCACAGCCATTAGTTTAGTTGCACGCTCAAGGATTCAGTTGTAACAAGCAGTGAAGTGACTATAACAAGCAGCGAAGTAACTGTAGCAAGCAGTGACGTAACTGTAACAAGCAATGAAGTGATTGTAAAAAGCAGTGAAATGACTGTAACAAAAAATGAAGTTACTGTAAAAGCAATGCAGAGACTGTAACAAGCAGTGAAGTGACTCCAACAAGCAGTGAAGTGTCTGTAACAAGCAGTGAAGTGACTGCAACAAAGGGTGAAGTGACTGCAACAAGCAGTGAAGTGTCTGTAACAAGCAGTGAAGTGACAGCAACAAACAGTGAAGTGACTGCAACAAGCAGTGAAGTGACTGCAACAAGCAGTGAAGTGACTGCAACAAACAGTGAAGTGACTGCAACAAACAGTGAAGTGACTGCAACAAACAGTGAAGTGACTGCAACAAACAGTGAAGCGACTGCAACAAACAGTGAAGTGACTGCAACAAACAGTGAAGTGACTGCAACAAGCAGTGAAGTGACTGCAACAAACAGTGAAGTGACTGCAACAAGCAGTGAAGTGACTGCAACAAACAGTGAAGTGACTGCAACAAACAGTGAAGTGACTGCAACAAGCAGTGAAGTGACTGCAACAAACAGTGAAGTGACTGCAACAAACAGTGAAGTGACTGCAACAAGCAGTGAAGTGACTGCAACAAACAGTGAAGTGACTGCAACAAACAGTGAAGTGACTGCAACAAGCAGTGAAGTGACTGCAACAAACAGTGAAGTGACTGCAACAAACAGTGAAGTGACTGCAACAAACAGTGAAGTGACTGCAACAAGCAGTGAAGTGACTGT
>NC_069468.1:15615832-15618332 GCF_026875155.1 Cherax quadricarinatus
TTTTTGACAGTGTGTGAAAATTGTGGAGGTCGAGCGTGAGAGTGGTGGTGAGGCGGGATACTGATCGCTCGGTTTCCTGCCTCACTACAATCATAAAATTATTTACTTAGCTAATACCTGATTTCCGTTTCTCTCTGGAAAGTGATTGTTTAGTCTGTGATTTCGGATAATGCGAGTTAAAGTTTCCTTTATAGTTATACACGCGTGAGCGCGCGTGTGCACACACACAAACACACACACACAGACACACACACACCAAGACAAAATACTTTTCGAGACTATTAATTCATGTTGGCAAACGAATTCATCTTTTCCTGACATATCGTTCTTTACTTGACTTATTTTGCTTTAAGAAGAAATGGATGAACATTACAATAGCAATACTTGTGACAGGATATGCCAGATGCAGCTTAATTTGCTAAGGATGTTATGTACGACATTTTTGTTTCATTGTTTTTATTGTCCATTTAAAATCAGGTTGAAATTTCTCCCACAAACTTCTGAATACTTTAAGTTGTCTTTAAATACGACAGTCCGGTAAAACAAAATTTAATTTAAAATTCTTCCAGTCAATCTTTGTGTTATCCATGCTCCATCCCTTGTAAAAGTTGTGATAACTTTTATTTAGGACAAACTGGCAGATCTTTTAAGACAAAAGTTAAACTTAAATATACAATAAACACTGGAGAAGAATCCAGTACTTTATTCATTTCAAGTATACAGGCCATTGTGTTGAGTGAACTAATGTCAAAGAATTACTTTCCTGTAATTCTACAGTTCAACGGTATATTGTGTAATCGTCAATTATTAGCATGTATATATATATATATATTATATATATAATATATTATATATATATATATATATATATATATATATATATATATATATATATATATATATATAAATATATATATACTCCAAAAATATTTGGAGTATTCATCAGCGACATACGAAAACTCAAAAGAAAATTGTGAAAGAAATTTCCACGAAGCTGGGAAAGCCTTCTTAGCGAATGGGTAAAGCTTCTGCCCACTACATTCCCATTTCTGGAAAATGATTTTGATATTCAAGTGTCACGAGACGCATGAATATATGTTTGTATATATCGACTTCTTGGGTTTCTCGTTTCTTGGAGGCTAAAATCTGTTATTTATAACCCATGGTTCTCTCACCGTGTCTATATTGATCTCTCTAATAGTCTTCGTTACATCTTGATGCTTTAACAAATAAATTACAATTGTAATCATTGACATCCTTCCACAGGATTCTTAGATGAAAATGTAAATTAGAAACTGCACTAGCAAACATAGGTGAAGAGATGCAATTGGAAACCCAATTGCCTTATCTCCCTTACCCCCTGGACGAGGCCTGTGTCAAGGAAAAATCAGACTTTCGGCTTGCCTTTCCATTTTCCATCATTACCTGGAAAACCTTGACCTTAATGGAAGCTTTGCTTTTCCCTTGGAAAATTTTCAGTGGACTCTCATTCTAGCAGACCTGGCCAATCCACAATTTTATTATCTACCAAAGAGAAAGAGTTTCTTATCTGGCAGACCGATTAACCTAATACATTACTCCTTTTGGTTTTCATTCCATCCCATCACTCAGAGATATCATAAATTGAAGAGGAAGCGGTGAAATCGTGATGACATGCTGTCATGTGCACCCTGCTCATGCAACCCAGCTACTTAGGAGAACGTTGGCTTTCTTAATGTAATTTACGACAGTGGAAAAAGCGACGATGACACGAAGCAAAAACTTTCTTTTTCCGGTGTTTCGATACAACACCATCTTTTTCATAGTTCCAGGTTCATTGCTGGACCTTCAGATCATTTCTTTACGGTAGGTAATTCTTTTTTACGCTGTAGTTGGTGATGTTTGATAAATTAGTTTAACACAGAGGTCGATGAAGTCCATAGACACAGTTTTAACTTCGTAGAAGCTGGTTCATGGGTCCTAGGACTGCCTACCCCGACATATCATCATGTATGTGTATTCACTGCTCTTTTAAGATTGTTTTATATTTGTTAATAACAATAAATATTTAGATTACGTATATTTAACAGGATTATTTACCAATATTACTAAGGATACCAAGATTTGTCAGTGCTATTTAGATTAACAAGGTTATCAAGGTTTGCAATATTACGAAATTATTACGATTACTTATATTATTTATCATGATTATTTATATTATCAATAATATCTCTTAAGATTATTTACATTTCCAAGATTATTTAAACACGTCTGGCAATGGGGTTGATGAGCAGTCCCTAGTAACGTTGAAATATGCGCGATTATCACTCGTAGAGTGAGGGTGAGGTACACAATAAGCTACTGTTTCACTCGCAGTAATTAGACTTAAACATTAGGTAGTGATTGGCTGAATGTTGTAGACGAGTTATCGAAATAAACCATCGGTTCAGCTTTAAAGGTAGGGTGTCGATTTTGCCGTTGATTAACGCTGGCGGATTAATTTTTACACTAATGATCATGA
>NC_069468.1:15623332-15630832 GCF_026875155.1 Cherax quadricarinatus
AAAACAAAATACTTTTTGAGACTATTAATTCATGTTGGCAAACGAATTCATCTTTTCCCGACATATCGTTCTTTACTTGACTTATTTTGCTTTAAGAAGAAATGGATGACATTACAATAGCAATACTTGTGACAGGATATGCAGATGCAGCTTAATTTGCTAAGGATGTTATGTACGGGCATTTTTTTTTCATTGTTTTTATGTCCATTTAAAATCAGGTTGAAATTTCTCCCACAAACTTCTGAATACTTTAAGTTGTCTTTAAATACGACAGTCCGGTAAAACAAAATTTAATTTAAAATTCTTCCAGTCAATCTTTGTGTTATCCATGCTCCATCCCTTGTAAAAGTTGTGATAACTTTTATTTGGGGACAAACTGGCGATCTTTTAAGACAAAAGTTAAACTTAAATATACAATAAACACGGGAAAGAAGAATCCAGTACTTTATTCATTTCAAGTATACAGGCCATTGTGTTGAGTGAACTAATGTAAAAGAATTACTTTCCTGTAATTCTACAGTTCAACGGTATATTGTGTAATCGTCAATTATTAGCATGTATATATATATTATATTATATATATATATATATATATATAAATATATATATATTTATATATATATATATATATATATATATATATTTTATATTATATATATATATATATATATATATATATATATATATATATATATAAATATATATATACTCAAAAATATTTGGAGTATTCATCAGCGACATACGAAACTCAAAGAAAATTTTTGGAAAGAAATTTCCACGAAGCTGGGAAAGCCTTCTTAGCAAAAGGGGTTTAAAGCTTCTCTGCCCACTACATTCCCATTTCTGGAAAATGATTTTGATATTAAAAGGGGTCACGAGACGCATGAATATTGTTTGTATATATCGACTTCTTGGGTTTCTCGTTTCTTGGAGGCTAAAATCTGTTATTTATAACCCATGGTTCTCTCACCGTGTCTATATTGATCCTCTAATATTTTCCCGTTACATCTTGATGCTTTAACAAATAAATTACAATTGTTAAACATTGACATCCTTCCACAGGATTCTTAGATGAAAATGTAAATTGAAACTGCACTAGCAAACATAGGTGAAGAGATGCAATTGGAAACCAATTGCCTTATTTTCCTTACCCCCCTGGACGAGGCCTGTGTCAAGGAAAAATCAGACTTTCGGCTTGCCTTTCCCTTTTTCCCTCAAATTTCTGGAAAACCTTGACTTAATGGAGCTTTGCTTTTCCCTTGGAAAATTTTCAGTGGACTCTCATTCTAGCAGACCTGGCCAATCCACAATTTTATTATCTACCAAAGAGAAAGAGTTTCTTATCTGGCAGACCGATTAACCTAATACATTACTCCTTTTTTGGTTTTCATTCCATCCCCTCACTCAGAGATATCATAAATTGAAGAGGAAGCGGTGAAATCGTGATGACATGCTGTCATGTGCACCCTGCTCATGCAACCCAGCTACTTAGGAGAACGTTGGCTTTCTTAATGTAATTTACGACAGTGGAAAAAAACGACGATGACATGAAGCAAAAACTTTTTTTTTCCGGTGTTTCGATACAACACCATCTTTTCATAGTTCAGGGGTTTATTGCTGGACCCTTTAGATCATTTCTTTACGGTAGGTAATTCTTTTTTACGCTGTAGTTGGTGATGTTTGATAAATTTGTTTAAACAGAGGTCGATGAAGTCCATAGACACAGTTTTAACTTCGTAGAAGCTGGTTCATGGGTCCTAGGACTGCCTACCCCGACATATCATCATGTATGTGTATTCACTGCTCTTTTAAGATTGTTTTATATTGTTAATAACAATAAATATTTAGATTACGTATATTTAACAGGATTATTTACCAATATTACTCAGGATTACCAAGATTTGTCAGTTGCTATTTTAGATTAAACAAGGTTATCAAGCGTTTGAAATAATTGCGAAATTATTACGATTATATATACTTAATTTATCATGATTATTTATTATTATCAATAATATCTCTTAAGATTAGTTACATTTCAAGATTATTTAAAACAAGTTCTGGCATGGGGTGATGAGCAGTCCCCAGTAACGTTGAAATATGCGCAGATTATCACTCGGCTAGATGTGAGGGGTCGTGGTAACACAAAAGCTACTGTTTCACTCGCAGTAATTAGACTTAAAAACATTTAGGTAGTGATTGGCTGAACTGTTGTAGACGAGTTACGAAATAAACCATCGGTTCAGCTTTAAAGGTAGGGTGTCGATTTTGCCGTTGATTAACGCTCTGGCGGATTAATTTTTACACTAATGAATCTGATAGGAAAATTTTAATTGAGTTTGAATGATTATCGACTACACAAGGGTTATTGCTGGCTGACATGTATTATGAGACCCTAGTTCAGAGTGTTTTGTTTTAATAACAGCAACAGGTATTTAAGTAAACCTTGGCGCAGAGTATGTACTCAGAGAGATACCTTTATAGTTGATCTGTGTAGATTTAAAAAAACATTGCACTTCTTGGTAATTGTATTCCATTGTAGAATACTATTATTTATGTAAATATGTATTGGCATCTAAAATTTTATGAACCTATTTTGCAGAATTTTATTAAATACAGTTCAAATGGATTTCCTTAAATTTCAGAGAATTCATGTAGCGTTCGATTTTTTTATTTTTGAAGAATAACTGGAAATTGACCTTAGGAAGGGAAGCATGCTTACACAACACACAACACACAAACACACACACACAAACACACACACACACTCCACACACACACACACACAACACAAACCACACACACACACCCACACACAGACACACAACACACACACACTCACACACACAAAACACCAACACACACAACACACACCCCAACATACATACACAACTCACACACACACTCACAAACACACACAACACACACACACTCACCACACACCACACCACAACACACACACTCCAACTACAATCACACACACACAACACTCAACACACACACTCAACCACAACACACACCACACTCAACAACACACCACAACATACACACCTACACACACTCACACACACACACACACACACACACACACACACACACACCACACACAACACACACACTCACACACACCAACACACACATACACACACACACTCACACACACACACACACACACACACACACCACACACAACTACACAATACACATACACACACACGCAAAACTGTGCGCGAGCGTGTTTCGATTGGAGTGAATAGAGACGAATGGGTTTTTTGGGACCTGACGAGCTGTTGGAGTTGTGAGCAGGATAGTGATTTAGTGAAGTGATTCTGGGGAAATGGTTATTTTTATACAGGACGGACTTGATCATGGAAATGGGAAGTTCTATGCCTGCACTCTAAAAGGAGGAAGGAGGAGTTCGGCATATTGGCCAGTTTGGAGGATATGTTGTGTATTTTATAACGCATATGCTTCTAAACTGTTGTATTCTGGTCTTTGCAAAAAAAACAGTGATTTTTCGTTGTGAGTGAGGTGACAGTGTTGAATGATTTATGAAAGTATATTCTTTTTGGGCAGGTATTTTCTTTCTTTTGGGTCCCCCTGCTCTCGGTGGGAGACGGACGACTTGTTAACATATATATATTTATACTATATATATATATTTTTATATATATATTTTAATTGATATATATATATATATATATATATATATATATATTTATATATATATGGGTGTGAAGCTTGGTGATGAATGTTGCAGCGAGGAGAAGGCTGGAGGCAGTGGAGATGTCATGTTGTGGGAATGTGTGGTGTGAATATAATGCAGGAATTCGTAGTTTGGAAGTTAGGTGGAGGTGCGGGATTACAAAACTGGTGTCCAGACGGGCTGAGGAAGGGTTGTTGAAGGTGGTTCGGACATATAAGAGAATGGAGCGAAACAGAATGACTTCAAGAGTGTTTCTGGCTGTAGTGGAGGTAGGGGTCGGCTAGGAAGGTTGGAGGACGGGGGTAAAGGTGGTTTTGTGTGCGGGGGCTTGGACTTCCAGCAGGCATGCGGTGTGACGTGTTTGATAGGAGTGATGGAGACAAATGGTTTTTAAATACTTGTCGTGCTCGTTGGAGTGTGAGCAATAGTACATTTATGAAGGGGTTCAGGAAACGCAGGCCGGGAACTTGAGTCCTGGAGATGGGAAGTGCTCAGTGCTGCATTCTGAAGGAGGGGTTGTTAATGTTGCAGTTTAAAACTGTAGTTAAAGCAAACTTCTGGCAGACAGTGAGAGTGAATGATGGTGTAATTGTTTTCCTTTTTCGGGCCCCTGCCTTGGTGGGAATCGGCCAGTGTGTTATTTTTGATCGATATTTTATATATTTATAATATTTTTATATTCATATAAATATTATTCGCTCTATATATGATATATATATTTTATATTATATATGTATTTATATATTTATATTTATTATTTAGTTATTTTTAGTTTTTTATATATATTTATATTTTAATACTTTATTGATATTTATTTTACATATTTTTTATATATATATATATTATTTACTTCTACTTTATATACTATATATTTTTATATATATATATATATATACATGTGTATAATATATAAATTATATAGTACCTATATTATATACTTATATAGATATATATATATAGTTTTATATATATTATATAGCTAAATAATTATATCATATATATATATTTATATCTATAATATATAAACAGCCTTCAGGCGAGGGGACCTTGAGTATTTACCTTGAAGCAAGTTTGTCCTTTTCCTTGGGAGGACTGAGGCGGTCCCCTTATGGACAGTTATAGAGGTCGGTACATCCTATATAAATCTATAAATATTATATATATATTTAATAATATATATATATATATTTATATATATATCATATATATAGATATATATATATTATATTTATATATATATATATATATATATATATATATATATATATATCTTATATTATATATTATAGATATATATCATATAATATATATAATATATATATATATCTTTAGATATAATATGTATAGTATGCTATATTATTTATATTATATACTATTATCTATTAAATTTATATATATTTATATATTTATATCTTAATATTTATATACTATATTATTTATTATCACACTGGCCGAATTCCCACAAGCAGGGTGGCCCGAAAATGAAAAAATCTTCACCATCATTCACTCCATCACTGTCTTGCCAGAGGGTGCTTTAACTCAGGTATTTTTAAACTGCGACTTTAACACCCCTCCTTCAGAGTGCAGGCACTGTACTTCCCATCTCCAGGACTCAAGTCGGGCCTGCCGGTTTCCCTGAATCCCTTTATAAATGTTACTTTGCTCACACTCCAGTAGCACGTCAAGTATTAAAAACCATTTGTCTCCATTCACTCCTATCAAACACGCTCACGCATGCCTGCTGGAAGTCCAAGCCTCTCGCACACAAAACCTCCTTTACCCCCTCCCTCCAGCCTTTCCTAGGCCGACCCCTACCCCGCCTTCCTTCCACTACAGACTGATACACTCTTGAAGTCATTCTGTTTCGCTCCATTCTCTCTACATGTCCGAACCACCTCAACAACCCTTCCTCAGCCCTCTGGACAACAGTTTTGTTAATCCCGCACCTCCACCTAACTTCCAAACTACGAATTCTCTGCATTATATTCACACCTCACATTGCCCTCAGACATGACATCTCCACTGCCTCCAGCCTTCTCCTCGCTGCAACATTCATCACCCACGCTTCACACCCATATAAGAGCGTTGGTAAAACTATACTCACATACATTCCCCTCTTTGCCTCCAAGGACAAAGTTCTTTGTCTCCACAGACTCCTAAGTGCACCACTCACTCTTTTTCCCTCATCAATTCTATGATTCACCTCATCTTTCATAGACCCTCCAATCTGATATCCAATCTTTCTTCACCTAATCTTTTTGTTGTCCTCATAACCTTACTCTTTCCTGTATTCACCTTTAATTTTCTTCTTTTGCACACCCTACCAAATTCATCCACCAATCTCTGCAACTTCTCTTCAGAATCTCCCAAGAGCACAGTTCATCAGCAAAGAGCAGCTGTGACAACTCCCACTTTGTGTGTGATTCTTTATCTTTTAACTCAACGCCTCTTGCCAAGACCCTCGCATTTACTTCTCTTACAACCCCATCTATAAATATATTAAACAACCACGGTGACATCACACATCCTTGTCTAAGGCCTACTTTTACTGGGAAAAAATTTCCCTCTTTCCTACATACTCTAACTTGAGCTTCACTATCCTCGTAAAAACTCTTCACTGCTTTCAGTAACCTACCTCCTACACCATGCACTTGCAACATCTGCCACATTGCCCCCCTATCCACCCTGTCATACGCCTTTTCCAAATCCATAAATGCCACAAAGACCTCTTTAGCCTTATCTAAATACTGTTCACTTATATGTTTCACTGTAAACACCTGGTCCACACACCCCCTACCTTTCCTAAAGGCTCCTTGTTCATCTGCTATCCTATTCTCCGTCTTACTTTTAATTCTCTCAATTATAACTCTACCATACACTTTACCAGGTATACTCAACAGACTTATCCCCCTATAATTTTTGCACTCTCTTTTATCCCCTTTGCCTTTATACAAAGGAACTATGCATCCTCTCTGCCAATCCCTAGGTACCTTACCCTCTTCCATACATTTATTAAATAATTGCACCAACCACTCCAAAACTATATCCCCACCTGCTTTTAACATTTCTATCTTTATCCCATCAATCCCGGCTGCCTTACCCCCTTTCATTTTACCTACTGCCTCACGAACTTCCCCTACACTCACAACTGGCTCTTCCTCACTCCTACAAGATGTTATTCCTCTTGCCCTATACACGAAATCACAGCTTCCCTATCTTCATCAACATTTAACAATTCCTCAAAATATTCCCTCCATCTTCCCAATACCTCTAACTCTCCATTTAATAACTCTCCTCTCCTATTTTTAACTGACAAATCCATTTGTTCTCTAGGCTTTCTTAACTTGTTAATCTCACTCCAAAACTTTTTCTTATTTTCAACAAAATTTGTTGATAACATCTCACCCACTCTCTCATTTGCTCTCTTTTTACATTGCTTCACCACTCTCTTAACCTCTCTCTTTTTCTCCATATACTCTTCCCTTCTTGCATCACTTCTACTTTGTAAAAACTTCTCATATGCTAACTTTTTCTCCCTTACTACTCTCTTTACATCATCATTCCACCATCGCTCTCTTCCCTCCTGCACCCACTTTCCTGTAACCACAAACTTCTGCTGAACACTCTAACACTACATTTTTAAACCTACCCCATACCTCTTCGACCCATTGCCTATGCTCTCATTAGCCCCTCTATCCTCCAATAGCTGTTTATATCTTACCCTAACTGCCTCCTCTTTTAGTTTATAAACCTTCACCTCTCTCTTCCCTGATTTCTTCTTTTCTCCTTGTATCCCA
>NC_069468.1:15635832-15665832 GCF_026875155.1 Cherax quadricarinatus
CTTCTTCTTCTTCTTCTTCTTCTTCTTCTTATTATTATTATTATTATTATTATTATTATTATTATTATTATTATTATTATTATTATTATTATTATTATTGTTATTATTATTATTATTATTATTATTATTATTACTGTGAAGCCATAAATTCCATTGCTTTATTTTCCGAAAGAAGTGTTTGAGGCTTGAACTTTCTCCTCTTAATCTGGAGGCAGACAGCCTATCTTCTAAGCTAAGCTATCATCACCAGTGTGGACCATGACGGCGTACGTCCGCTAAGTCGCGCTGTTGACCATGCTAGTATTCACGACATTACGTTGTCGACCAGGTTCTTGTACAGTAGAATACAATCCTTACATTAAAACTGGAGAGAACGCCAGAGTAACTTACCAAGTTGAAGATAAGTTTAGCTCGTGCAAACTTGCGGTCGCCCACCTCAAGTCTCCTTTTCCTCAGTTGTGGAAATGACATTTACTCCGACAACTTTTTAATCTAAATTCCATTGCTTGTTTAACCACATTAGTTCGGTTGGATCTTTCAGTATCTTCTGTCGTGACATTGAAAAAAAAATTGAGAATGGTTGTAAATGCCCATTATTGGCGCCTTCAATTAATAATAACGTTATGCTGAAATTTCAGATTTTCAACGAAATGTTGTGAAATGAAAGCTGTCATTGCCATAAGAATCATGTTTCAGCGTGTTTTTGTTTTGCTTTTCAACAAGCAAAGCAGCCTTCCATCCACGAAATTACCTTCCCACAATCACCACAATAGCCTATCCGCCACCACAGTTGCGTTCCCACCGCTACAGTACCCTTCCCACCACCACAATTGCCTTCCCACCACCACCTTATTCTTTCGACAACCACATTATTCTTCCCACCACCACATCATCCTTCCCACCACCACATCATCCTTCCCACCACCACATCATCCTTCCCACCACCACATCATCCTTCCCACCACCACATCATCCTTCCCACCACCACATCATCCTTCCCACCACCACATCATCCTTCCCACCGCCACATTATTCTTCCCACCACCACATTATCCTTCCCACCACCATATTATTTTTCCCACCACCACATTATTCTTCCCACCACCACATTATTCTTCCCACCACCACATTATCCTTCCCACCACCACATTATTTTTCCCACCACCATATTATTTTTCCCACCACCACATTATTCTTCCCACCACCACATTATTCTTCCCAGCACCACATTATTTTTCCCACCACCACATTATTTTTCCCACCACCACATTATTCTTCCCACCACCACATTATTTTTCCCACCACTACATTATCCTTCCCACCACCACATTATTCTTCCCACCACCACATTATTCTTCCCACCACCACATTATTTTTCCCACCACCACATTATCCTTCCCACCACCACATTATTCTTCCCACCACCACATTATTCTTCGCACCACCACATTATTTTTCCCACCACCACATTATCCTTCCCACCACCACATTATACTTCCCACCACCACATTATCCTACCAACCATCACAGTAATCTTTCTACCACCACTGTAGACTCCCAACCACAACAGCAAACCTTCCACCACAGTAGCCTTACATCGCCTCAGAATCCTTCCAATCAATTAAGTCATGTTTTCCTTGCTCTGAGCAGCTGAAGCAGCAAGGACGTACCTCCCTAAGGTTAACTTGCTGGGCTGAACAGACAAACAACAATCTTTGCACTCTCGTGGGAGAGACCATAATGCTGTTCGCTCGTTTTCACGTTCTTAACTGTTAAATCATCATTTTTTGCTATTTATTTCCTGTAGTGAAGATATATAACCAGAAACTTCCTAACTACTCGTCGTTCTCTCTCGTAAAAAGAATAACGAAATTGCTCGTTTCGTTATGAAAAATATAGCGTCATGAAATGCGCAATACATGAACACTAAACTTCCCACTCAAGGCCATGCCTTGAGTGGGAAGTTTAGTGTTCATGTTTTGCGTGTTTAGTGTTCATGTTTTGCGTGTTTAGTGTTCATGTTTTGCGTGTTATTGTTCATGTTTTGCGTGTTTAGTGTTCATGTTTTGCGTGTTCATGTTCAGTGCTCATGTTTTTCGTGTTCGAGAACACGAAAGCTGGAAATAATATACAAATGACAAAATAAATCAACAGGGCGATTGCTGTATAAAGTGTATCCAATAAATGGAGATGTTGGTAGGAGAGGCTGAATGTGTAGAAGAGAGAGACTCAAAGAGAAAAACCTCGAAGAGTGTAAAATTTATTTTGTGAGGTGTTCGGTTAAAGACACTCGGTTTTTATTCTCTAATCGCTTGAGTGACACTCTGTTTATCTACCATCCTACCTATCTACGTTCGTGTGAGTGTAGGAGAAACAGCTGCTACGACATGAGATCTTTCAAGTGGCAGCATCGGTAGAGAAGACGGCAGCAAGTTGTTAAAAAAAATTTGATCATTCGTTTAATATTTCGTACACGAAATGCATTTGGTCTGGGTAATTTGCATTATCCTCTGAAATTTTAAGTCCCTAAGTGTTCGAATTGAGGAAAAACCCAAAAACACTTGCACTTGTATATTCAAAGATTGGAGAAAGAGGACTAGCTCTAAATTTTCCAGAGTGAATGATAAATGCTTCAATGGCAGAAAATTGTCACACCAAAAATTGACAGTAATAAACATATTATAAAAGGGAGATTTTTGTTTTTGAAAAGCGGGTCAGGACAGAGGTGAACATGTACATGGTAGCTACCACGACAATTGTATTAAATTAATAAAAACATATATTTGCGTGAGACCAACGACGCTCCTTCCAAATCTGCAACTCTTAGTGTATTTCTTAGAGCAGTAAGATAATAAGCAATGGCAAGAAAATACTGTGAATGTTTGAGCATATAAAAAAAAAGACATTTGCCAATGATCTGAAAAAAGTGAACTCGGCCCATCATGAAAAAAATAGCCCAATGAGCAGTTTAAAACACATCGCCCAGAATAATGTAATACACTGAAAATAGTGGCCCATTGAACACATAAAGTATGTTGCAAATTGAACAACAAAATAAGTAGGTAACTGAGCAATGAAAACGAATTCCAAATAGCCAAAAAACACCAACACAGCAGAGAAAAAAAAATTACAACCCAATATACAGCCAAACAAACATGATTCATTGATCAGGAAAAAACCATGAACCATTAACCATCAGTGTAAACATAAAAGAAATAATTTTAGAACAGATCCCCGGAGAGTTTTCTAAACGTTGTCTCTCTGTGAACAGAAATCCCCGAAAGACATTTAACCCAGATTAACTGTAGTGTATGAAAGTGGCAGAGGATCTTCTTGCCTCGTCCTTAACATTATGGATTTGTCGCGCAGACTGGCGAGAGGATTATTGGTACAACAACAGAAGGAAAAAGTGTGTGTGTGTGTGTGTGTGTGTGTGTGTGTGTGTGTGTGTGTGTGTGTGTGTGTGTGTGTGTGTGTGTGTGTGTGTGTGTGTGTGTGTGTGTGTGTGTGTGTGTGGTGTGTGTGTGTGTGTGTGTGTGTGTTTCTAGCTGGAAGAGATTAGTGCAGCAATTATTGTTATTGTTCCTATTATTATTGATATATTTTAATTATTATTGGTTTACATTAACGTTAATTAATTGCAGTTCCTTTAAAAAGAGTCATTTTTCGTAAGACTAAGATTCATAATATCGGACTCAATTATATTTATTGAGAACAAACAGTGAAGATTTAAATATAAGTATTAAACAACGCGAATGGTCAGTTAAAACCAGCCAGGCTTTAAATACGTTTTTGTTTACATGAGAAATTATTTTCATCTGATTCACTGGCAGAACACATTCAGTAAAATAAAGATGTAACACTTTTGTGTTACATCTTTATTGTTTCCCTCATGTTTCCCTCTTAACAGAGAAGTAAAGCTGTATTTAGAGCGAAATTAACTCTTTAAATAAAGATTTGTTCGGCTTCTTGTGTTCTGTTATTGCGTGGTTGTAAAGTAATCTTGCCTCTCTATATTTTGCAGAGTGAAACTAGGTTAAATGAACACGAAAGGTCGTATCAACAAATACGAACCTAGAATTATTTTCACTGGATCCTTTAAAATGACTTTGGTCAACGATTAAGGGCTTAGTTGAAATTTAATCTCAATGAGCATTACTTAACTGTAGCCTCACTTTTATTGAAGCCCTTCTTGTTTCTCTTATGTTTAAATGTTTTTATTATTATCGCAATAGTTTATTACTGTTAGTAAGTTGACGAATCCACTGTTCAGGTCGAGTATTCACAGATAAATAAGACATTGTTTAATTGAGGAAATCAGTAATTGGTCAAACACTACGCAGATGATGAGGTCGCAGATATACAATACATTGTTAAGTTAATGAATTAACGAATATACCAAGCACTGCCCAGTTGGAGTTTATAGATATCCGAACG
Organism: Cherax quadricarinatus; assembly: GCF_026875155.1. Lineage (NCBI taxonomy): Eukaryota > Metazoa > Arthropoda > Malacostraca > Decapoda > Parastacidae > Cherax > Cherax quadricarinatus. The sequence goes on from NC_069468.1 coordinate 15,640,270, forward strand.
CTGGCTTGCTAATGAGTTCGAGGATATACATGCACTCTTCAGCTAATGAATCAAACGATATATGCTGACCAACAAGTGACTCCACGGATATATCAGTAAGATTTGGAAGTTGTTCTGTGGTGTATCTGTTAAACAGTTAACAAAATCTGCCTTAGAAAGGGTGAACGAAGAGTAGAAATATTTGAAAGACAAAAGTTTTATGCTAAGGCAATGATTAGTGACCTATAATGGCGAGCAACAGTAATGGGTTGAGTATACATTGTAATATTAAAACGTGTAAGATTGCACAGTGTAAGACTCAGAATCGATGCATTACTAATCAAGATTTATGTGTGAGATTTTATTGATTTTAGAAATGTAATACTTGTTGCAGATATAATTCAATTTTTCATAAATGGTTTTGAAAACCGACACGTTGGAGATTGAGACACTTATGCAAAATATGGGAATCTTTACTGAAGAAATGTTTCGCCACACAGTGGCTTCATCAGTTCAATACAAAGCAGAAAGGTGCAAGGAGAGGAGGAGTTTGAGGTAATCAGTCCCCCAACCTGGAGTCAATGTGTTCAGTCCATCAGTCTTGTAGAAAGCACCGGTACTTTCTACAAGATTCATAAGCTGAACACATTGACTCGAGGCTGAGCGACTGATTACCTCAAACTCCTCCTCTCCTTGCACCTTTCTGCTTTATATTGATCTGATGAAGCCACTGTGTGGCGAAACGTTTCCTCATTAAGGATTCCCATATTTTGCATAAGTGTCTCAGTCTTCATAATTGAATTTACTGCCGTGCATTACACACAACTTAATGGCATGTTTTCGTTATTGTATTAAACATTCCCTACATCTGTAACCTTGGAACTGAGCAATCGGAATCGGGAAATGCATTTTTCAAGTCATTAGTTTAGTCAATGTCTTCAAATGTAAACTGAAAAACTGTTAATCAGACACGACTAAAATATTTATTCTACAATAGCAAGATGGAAAAGTCGTTGTTTAAGCGCAATGGGAGAGTGAATTTTGTTGAAATAATTCGCTAAGCATTTAATGAACGATTTAAAAAAATTCAGTGTAATAGAAGCAATAGAAACTTTCGTTTGAAATCTATTAACACATTGTGAATTAAAAAAAAAATGGTCTTTTCGTTAGAGAATTGTTCTTTACCAAAATGTAAAAGGTAGGGAGTGATTGTGGTTATAGACTGATACCTGGTACTGAGAAATTCTTCTCTGAAATTTTTTTGGTTATTGTGAGTCGACCTTTATTCTTGATTTATCTTAGTATTTAATTTATAAATTTCTCAATAGCTAATCATTTTAAAGTTACGAAAAAAAAAATCTTCTAAGCCTTTCCTGAATATTACTGATTTTTTAATAAATAATAAATCATTCATTAGTGTCAGAATACTAGATTGGTAACTTATAACATATCTCAAAAAAAAAAAAATCTCATATATTACAGTTCACAGCATGGAGATAAACCTTTAGATGTTTTCCTCCTTCCTGGATCATTTTTTTTTTTCAGTTCATGGCCTGATAATGCCTAAGGACTCATCCAAATATCTTTTTGATCTTTTCCGCCAACATTGTTTTTTGTCCTACAGTGTATGCTATAAAAGGCCATTTATACAGGAATTAATAATTTGTCGTAAAATGTCATCAACGGAGGTTGGCAGGTGAGCCGATTTCTGCGATACTTAACCGCAGTTATCATTAACATGATCAAATATTATTATTAATGTTACATCTGCCGCTTCAATTTCAGCACCAACCTCATTTTTCTTGAGGTATAATACTCATCTTGTTTTTTAAACCGTAGTAAGAAGCTAATTACAAAAGGCTTAACTACAGCCAGTAAACTCTCTAAAATTACATAACAGGAAGCTAGCACAAACACTGGGAAATGGAATTTCATTTCACCTTATTTACTCTCTCGTAAGTCAATATATTTTGGAGATACTTACGCAGATTTTAGTATGATGAGGAGGTATTTAGTGTGTGGGTAGGTATCAAGTGTTTTGGGTAATAAAAATACATGTATATTCGTAGAGGATGCTAAAGGATTTCTTTATGGTTTAGTATTGTTGCTCAAGACACACACGCGCACACACACACACACACACACACACACACACACACACACACACACACACACACACACACACACACACACACACACACACACACACACACACACACACACATACACACACACACGACTGCAAACCTCGATCAAGGAGAAAGATCTTGGGGTGAGTATAACACCGAGCATGCCTCCGGAAGCACACATCAACCAGATAACTGCTGTAACATATGGGCGCCTGGCAAACCTGAGAATAGCGTTCCGATACCTAAGTAAGGAATCTTTCAAGACGCTGTAGACCGTGTACGTCAGGCCCATACTGGAATATGCAGCCCCAGTTTGGAACCCGCACCTGGTCAAGCGCGTTAAGGAATTAGGTTAGTTCCAGATCTAAGGAGAATTTCCTACGAAGAAAGGTTAAGGGAAATCCGCCTGACGACACTGGAGGACAGGAGGGTTAGGAGAGACATGATAGCGACATACAAAATACTGCGTGGAATAGACAAGGTGGACAGAGACAAGATGTTCCAGAGAGGGGACACAGAAACAAGGGGTCACTCTTGGAAGTTGAAGACTAAGATGAGTCACAGGGATGTTAGGAAGTATTTCTTCAGTCATAGAGTGGTCAGGAAGTGGAACAATCTGGCGAGTGATGCAGTGGAGGCAGGAACCATACAAAACTTTAAGACCAGGTATGATAAAGCTCAGGGAGCAGGGAGAGAAAGGACCTAGTAGCGTTCAGTGAAGAGGCGGGGCCAGGAGCTAAGTCTCGACCCCTGGAACTACAATTAGGTGAGTTCACACACACACACACACACACACACACACACACACACACACACACACACACACACACACACACACACACACACACACACACACAGTTAACAAATTATGAACTAAAAATACAAGAAAAAATAATGAATTTTGAAGACACAATAAAATAAGCAAGAGAAAATGTAATGACAAGTCATGATAAAACCTATAATTAAAAATTCGAGAAAAGAGGTTAATTAATACAAACTACTGAAGCAAGAACGAAAACAGACTAAAACGATATACAATACAAATTAAAAAGCATATATATGAGGTAAAATCCATGGGTAGCCGTCTTAATATAAGCACCTATGACAGAAAAAAAAAACAATTGAAAACTCTTATAATATATTACAGAAAACCAGACATAAAACTGTATTTTTTTCCTTTTGTGCTGAAAAAGAAAATATACTGAAAAATACAAAATTTAAGGGGATTACAGACACATTAGCATTAGTATAAAACGCTCAGATTATTTGAACAGTAAAGAGCACTTAGCTGGACGTAAAAATGTTGGGAAACGAGGGGAAAACATCATAACAGGCCACTAGATATAACTCTCATGTCCAGCAAGACTGCAGGAGCATATCAATTCATCTATCGAAGAAAGAGAGAATTAAAATTAAGGAATAAACAGAAGTAGCCAGAAAATGAAAACATTGCAAGTCGAAAGAAATGTGAGAGACTTACAAATTAGCAGAGTCAAACCTGCTCATCAACTGAGAGAGTAGACACACATGAACAAGTTTTACGTAATTCGCCTGCTGCCCAAGTTTACCCAGCAGTAAATGGGTAAGTGTGGGTTAGTCGACTGTTTGGGGTAGCATCCTGGGGATGGGGTAGCGTACCTAGGATAGGGCTGGCCTTTGAAAAGGACGGAGGTAGGATAAATGGTCTTAGGCTGTAAATTCAGGTCTGCGTCATGATACTGAACAATGTATTGATGTCAGTACATCTAGCGAAATGAAAAGAGAAAGTATAACAAGTTGGTAAAGACTAATTTTTTTTAACTTGATATATGATTATCAAATATTAATTGGGTAAGCTAAAACAATGAAGCTAAGATTATTAATACACAAAAAAATGGTATGGGCAGTATAGGTCGAAAATTAAGAAACATATTCTCAGTAATGTTTCTTTTAACGAAATATTTTATTTTATATTTGTGTTATATAATAATATTCATGAGGAAGTGATAAACCCGCACGAGTCATGCAACGCTTGGAGAGTGGGAAGTAATCAAGTCTGATTTTTTAAAGGAAAGGGTGAATACTTAAAACATGTTGGATCAAGATCTATCAGCATCAAGGCAACTAACCCCTTGAAGGGAGCGTTCGCAGGAAAGTACTGAGTATAGAGAAGGAATGGGTCCTTAAGGACTCTCCCTGACACAATACCTCCTACTGTATAACACATGAAAGACCAAATGCTTCTTAAATTAGGCAAATCCGTTTTCTAAGTAACGAGCGTGTGGTTTCCAGCTATTTAAGAACATAAGAACATAAGAATGTAGGAACACTGCAGAAGGCCTACGGGCCCATGCGAGGCAGGTCCTTACCACGATGCTGCTAAGTGTAAGCTAACTGCTTATATTATTGCGGTATCGACGTTTTTCTATGTGTAGAAGGTAATTAACTTTAGGTTAATCTTATTTAATCCACAAATCTAAACATTTAAATTGGGTCTCGGCTTGGACCGAGTTGGAAGTGGAGCAGAATACCACGGTGTACAATATACACTTAATGTTCGTTGGAAGGGATGCAACAGGGTTGGTTCGTTAATTAGGTTTGAAGCCGTATCTACTAAACGAGTCATTAGGGTATCATGTCACCTGGACACCTCCAATCAAGAATGCTTTAACCACCAATGTAGGGAATAAAATTAACTCTTTAAGTGCATGAATGCTGAGTTAAACATTTAACTGAGTGCATATACACTGCTGGTTTCTGTAGATACACATCGGAAGTATACTCTTTAAAATGTGCAAACTGTGCCAGTGGGGAGTCAGAGTGCTTGCAAATTGGCGTATATTCTCAGATCCTGAATTATTTATTATGAATGAATTAATTTTCGCTATCGGTCTACCATTCAACATTCCCTGAGAGCATTCACTTGCAAATCACATTCGTGGTTACTTATGTAAGTTGATTAAAGAGATGTAGAGTGAAGTAGTTCAATTTTAATGGCATGCACCATTAGCTGTTACCGGCGAACTGGAGCCTATGTACAGTATTTGAATGTATAAATAATAGACACAGAGTCGGAACGCAGCACAGTGGTACATTTCCGTGTACCTGTAACGGGTTGCCAATTTTCAGAGTGTCTTCACATAGCGAATTTGATTTCTCGTCTGGAGATGTTAAGCTCAGCCCAGTATTTAATTCTGAAGGACATTATCTATGTTGTTTTAGTAGATTGTCCAAAGCATTTTTCCTCATCCCTGTGCGTTGTTCCAACCTCTTTCTGTGCGTCCTTCCAAAGTATTTCACAACACCCAGTTGGGAATTGTAAACTGGTACAAGCGAAGCTTCTTGCTCTTAACATTAATTAGATGTTTCGCCCGCTTGCGGTTTTATCATTTCAAAAAAGACAACCGAAGTGTTGCGTATATGGGCGGTGTTATGTGATGGCTATTCCGTAGTGGAAAGGATGAGTCTGATGATAACATATGAAATCATAAAACTGCCAGGCTTTTGTGTGATGAAATTGGTAGTTACAATTAAAGTAGATTCTGAACAGCTCCCGTTGTGCCAATCAATTAAATCAGTCTTTTGTATGCCCCAAACCAGAACGTCTCCCGAGCTGACCAGACCGCAGCTGTACCTGACAGAGACATACAGAGGTTACCAAATGGTCACAGAAAACTAGAGATGTCGCTGAAGGTGAAAGACTACAAAGAAAATAAAAGAATTACTTGCTTTCCCCCCCTTCCCCACATACTCCTAGTTTTGTCATGTTATGGTGTGGCGGGAAGTTTAGAAAGTCGGTTTTATTGTTGGAGTTTCTCCTAGAGCTTGAAATGCATTTAATTAATTACTGTTCCGGCATAATAATAAACCTAGAAAATGCGAACGTTCATTTTGTTCATCTTGTTTGGTGAATTTGAGTTTTTTTTTTTTTTACAGAGTTGAACTTATTAATGAGGAATTTGTATTAATTCGTTTGAGTGGGATGACTAAGATGTCCATACATCATAAGCACGTTACTCCATTCGGGATGTACGGGTTCAGTGTCTCTTCCAGGTGCTTCATGGATAGGTTAGCCAGGATTGAAGTTCAAACCGATTCACAGCTCGATACGTCGATGAAATACTTAGCTGTAGAGGAAGGTCCAGGGTGTTAGATGCTTATGGCAGGGTAGAACGATGTCTTGTGTAATGGGAACCTAGTAAATAAAGATGTTCTTTTTGTTGATGTTCCTAATCTTGAGGTGAACTGGATTGATTGTGCTAGTAGTTTATAGAAGTGTTTTTCCAAGGTTTCTGGTCTGTGTAGCACACTATCAAGTGCCAGGAGATTGGTCTAAGTGAAACCTCTGGTTTATGGGTTCTGGGTAATCCATACATGTCTTATATTGTCCTCATAAACCTGGCTCTGCAGTTTGTATCTGTCTTCAGTACAGCAACCAGAGCCATTTGCAATCACATTGAGAGGAATATTTTTTTTAAAATCGGGTCACCTGGTCAATGTTATGTTTTTTAGTATACAGGAGGAGATGAGTGATGTCCAAGACTTCAGCAGCTGGTGCAGGGAACTGAAGATTTGCTTAGTGAAGGTTGAGACGATGTTGTCAGCCATCAAGTCAAAACATACATTGATCGATGATTCATCTGACAGCTCGAGTATAAGCACATTAAACATTGATCCATGTCGACAGCTGCCGATCGCGCGCACTTGCAACGACACTCATACAAGCACTCTCATCCTCTACTCAGAACGTGTGAAATTTGAACCCATGGCGAACCACTCCTAAACTTAGCAGGCCAGAGATAATCACTGGCCTGCCTGCTTAGGGCTTGCTTGCCATGGGTTTGAACCCCACCCACGCTTACATTCGCTTTACTACCTACACCCCCACAAGCCTCATTCACACTCAAGGAACTATTTAAGCAAACAGCTATAAAATAACTCCCGCTGATCCTCGAGTAGCAGTACCAATGTGAAGCCGTGACTAATCAAACATATAAAGAATCTCCAGAGGCTCTAGAACAGGGTGGAGGATCATTTTTCTGTAGGAAGGCTTCATTACAGTGAACTGTAATCTAACAAGGCCGCATTCAAGAAATGTCTGCTGTTTTGTAAAAAGTTAATTATTATATAATTTAGAGAAAATTTATTTATTCAAGAGGCCGCACATAATGCCCTGCAAGGGCGCAGGTTCCCCACCCCTGGTCTAGGACGTGAAGTTTGTTCCCCACCGGAGCAAAGGTGCAGTTGAAAAATGATCATGATTCACATAAGACACTTAAGAACAATGATGAAGAACTACAGACTGACGAGCGAGTGTTCAAAACATGGCGAGATGTTATGTGAGGTGAATGTATTTAAATTTAATGAGAGAGAGAAGGTTCATACTTACATGGAGACTGGAGAATGACGGGGCGTTTGTGGGTGTGAGTAAATATATATATGTCGTGCCGAATAGGTAAAACTTGCGATTTTGGAGTATATAGCAACGCTCTTCTTGCCGAATAAGGCAAGCGAAAATTTGTGTATGCAAAAATATCGCAAAAATCATTCTGAACCTAATAATAAAAAAATATATTTCAATGTGTTTGTCTGTTATTAAATTATTGTAAACTTATTTAGTTGGATTAGGCTAAATTAAAAAACGACTGCTATAATAAGGCTAGGTAAGTTTTCTAAGGGTCTTTTGGTACAAAATTATTAATTTTTACATTAACTTGAATGAAACATGATATCTTCAAACGTATAAGAGAAAATTTTAGAAAGGACTAATTTTAAATGAGTTCTTGTTAATTGGCCAGTTTTACCTATTCGGCACGACATATATATATATTATATATATATATATATAATATATATATATATATATATATATATATATATATTTATATATATATATATATATATATATAACATTAGTTTTATAAGGTTTTTCTTCTTCTCTTTTTTAGTAAATGTCTACAGGAGAAGGGGTCACTAGCCCATTGCTCCCGGCATTTTAGTCGCCTCATACGACACGCATGGCTTACGGAGGAAAGATTCTTTTCCACTTCCCCATGGACAATAGAAGAAATAAAGAGGAACAAGAGTTATTTAGAAAAAGGAAAAAAGCCTAGATATATGTATATATATATGCATGTGCGTGTCTGTGAAGTGTGACCAAAGTGTAAGTAGGAGTAGCAAGATATCCCTGTTATCTAGCGTGTTTATGAGACAGAAAAAGACACCAGCAAGGAGGGGTGTTAATGTTGCAGTTTAAAAACTGTAGTGTAAAACACCTTTCTGGCAAGACAGTGATGGAGTGAATGATGGTGAAAGTTTTTCTTTTTCGGGCCACCCTGCCTTGGTGGGAATCTTCCATGTGTTAATAATAATAATAATAATAATAATAATAATAATAATAATAATAATAATAATAATAATAATATATATATATATATATATATATAATATATATATATATATATATATTATATATATATATATATATATATATATATATATATATATATTTGGGGTCCGAAAACTCTAGAACTGTCATAAGGACCCTCATCCTCAAAAAAGAATAAACTTGCTCAGGAAAACTCAAGGTTCTCCTGAAGCTTTTAGAATTTTCTCCCCCACCCCCAATATTTATGTATATTTATTTAAAGACAAAATACATTAGAAAACTTTCACAAAAAACGATAGAAAGTATATTATATATAACATATATATATATAATATATAATAATATATATAAATACAATATAAAATATATATATATATATATTAATCATTATGTAATATATATATAATAATTTTTTTTTTAACAATCCGGCCGTTATCCCACCAAGGTGGGTGGCCCAAAAAGTAAAAACGATAGTTTCTCTTTTTAAAATTTAGTAATTTATACAAAGAAGCGGTTACTAGCCCCTTGCTCCCGCATTTTAGTCGCCTCTTAAAACACGCATGGGTGTGAGTGAAGAATTCTGTTCACTTCCCATGGTGATAAGAGGAAATAAAGAAGAACCAAGAACTAGAAAGAAAATAGCAGAAAACCTCAGAGGGGTGTATATATATAGCTTGTACATGAATGTGTAGTGTGACCTAAGTGTAAGTAGAAGCAGCAAGACGTACCTGAAATCTTGCATATTTAAAGAGACAAAAAAAAGGACACCAGCAATACTACCATCATGTAAAACAATTACAGGCTTTTTGTTTTACACTCACTTGGCAGGACGGGAGTACCTTCCTGGGTGGTTGCTGTCTACCAACATATAATATATATATATATATATATATATATATATATATATATATATATATATATATATATATATATGCATGCACGTGTATGATTCATGTGTATAGTTTGTGTGTAGGAACTAAGCAGAACAATAGTAAAGGAGGTATAAATGCGGTGTGGAGCAAGATTTAGTTGACGACAATAGTGAGACATTCACGGGAGGCCGACTGCTGCCCCGAGCCTCTCTTCTCTATTGTTACAGGGGTTACTTGCCAAGAGTACCTCTTTGTCTGGCCACCACCCGCACGTCTCGCCCAAGATGAAGTACAGGAAGACCAAAGCAACAAGTTAGAAAAAATTTAACCTTCTGAGAGTAACATTTTTGAAAAGGTAAAATTAATATGTTGTATGAAAGACTTTTTTTAAGTTTTTTTTTTTTAAGTTTTCGTGTTTGTTTCACAAAGTAATATAGCTTTTTTTTTTTTCATTCAGCTTGGACTCCTTCACTCTCCCCCCGTCCCCAGGGGTTCGCCACTACTACCTCCACGACCTCCCATCCCTTTTAGCACGCCTTTTCACCCCCTTTCTCCACGACCTCTCACCCCTTTCTCCAGGACATCCTACCCCTTTCTCCAAGACCTTCCACCCCTTTCTCAAGACCCTTTCACCCCATTCTCCAGGATCTCCAATCCCTTTCTCCAGGCCCTTTCACCCCTTTCTCCACGACCTCTCACCTCTTTCTCCAGGCAATCTCACCTCTTTCTCCAGGACCTCCCACACTTTTCCCCTCACGACCTTCTCACGTCTGCACAGTTCAGGACATTAACTGAAACGTTTCGCCCTGAACCATTCCTGAACCATTCTTCATCCACACATTATAGCTATCACCAAACCATTAATAACCATCCCAGCTCAGAATTATGCACTTCATTTCATTATTAAAAAAGTCAAAGATAGCTTTTATTTATACAACATAAATCACAATGAAAAGATGGGGTGGTAGGTGAAGAGCAATATTTAAATGGTTCAGGAAGAAATCCAAATATTCTTCCTCGAAGCCTTTTTATCCACTTCTCCGCAGGCTGTGCGTCCCACAATTTGCACCAGAGTTGGACCCCCCCCACCAAGAAAAGAAAAGGAACAATGTGTAAAATATTCTAGCTCCACACTGCGGATATTTTCATCATATATATATATATATATATATATATATATATATATATATATTATATATAATATATATATATATAAAATATATATATATATATATATTCTAATACTCGTGTAATGTAAATGGTTTAGAAATACGACAAGTTGAGAATTAGATACTTTTGCATAGTTGTCTTAATTCTTCATCTGAGTAGATACACAATTGTTATCACGACATAATTATCACATAAAATACTACAAGCAAGTACTCCGAGCGTTACTCCAATGTTTATTATATTAAACATCATTTTTTTCAACTTCATTGTGATGCATCGCCATGACGTCACACCGAGCAAGTAAATTTCAGCTTGATTCGTTATTTTTATTTAGTGTACATTTAAATAATAGTATAAATCTCCTTAAGTTAACACAGTATGACATGGCTGTTAACGTAACGTTGTTGTTAACTTCTCCCTCTCTCCTATGTGCAGGTTATTTTTGCATTTATATAATTACGCTCATTATTGTAGATTATACGTCGTACCTTATTATTTAGACTAATAACCAGAGTAAGGTCCTGAGTATATGTGATATTTTTCCACTGACTCGCTTTGGTATGTGATGTTGCACTGAGGTGTGATATGTGATATTATTGCACTGATATGGATATATGATATTATTGCACTGATGTGAATATGTGATATTATTGCACTAATGTATGTGATAATGCGAGTTATGTGAATATGTGATAATGCACTGACTCGTGTATGTGATATTGTACTGGGATATGTAATAAGGATTGTTTAACTGAGTATTGCGGGTATGTGATATTATTGCACAGAGTCACGAAATATGTGATACTACACTTAAGTTACGTGGGTATGTAATATTGTTGCACTGGGTCGTGGATCTTTTTTTAGAAGAGTGCACACATATAGAGTACTGTAGTCTCACTTTGCGAGAGTTCTGGCCAAGTAACTATTACAGAGAATAAGGTAACACGAGCCAAACACTGTGGGTCTTCCTTGGATTTTCATAATTATTATTATTTTTATTATCATACTCATTGGGAAGTATTACAGCGCTTTGGAAGAAGAATTAATAAGATTTGGTCCAAGGAATGGGAGGAGAGTTGCAATTCTTTGCATCAAGAGCCCTTCGTTGGCATCAGCGCACCCTCCCAGAAACCATCACATTAATTATGGTAGCCGCTTTCAGCGGGTCTGCCTGAAATACATCTTTCATAAACTGTAGGTACACGGAGTGTATTACTACCCCGTCACAATTATACAGAAAGGAATCACACACTGCTGGTGTATCCAATCTAATAAAAGACAGAATAAGGTTAGAAACCTTAGGATTCCTGTCACTGCTGAGAGATTCATTACAATGCCATTATTATTTTCATGATGCGCTGAACCCTGTTGAGTGGGAGTTTATAAAGTTTAATCGAAGAGAGTAGAGGGTAGCAGTAATTCCTTGGAGAAATATCCCCCTCACCTGCATCAGTAATAACACCCTCGAGCATGATAATGCTCACCCTTGGATCCATATTGAATTTAGAAGACAATTACCAAGTCAAGACACAGGTTGGAAAACAATGTTTCGTTGGGACAACCATTCACTCTCTAATGAAGCTCTGTAGCGAGTGAAACGTCGCCTCTTAAGACAGGATACATCTCCACCTAAAGAGTAACCTTGTCTGTCGTGACTTGATGAAATTCTATGAATAGCGACATGTTGTTCCAACGTATTCTGCAACCTACGTCTTTCCTTCACAGATTTCTTCCCTCCCACATAAAGAGTAACCTTGTCCGTTGTGACGTAATGAAATTCTATGAATAGCGAAGTATTGTCTCTTGGGAACGTTGCTTCCATATAGCGATACATTATTCCAACGTGTTCTGCCAATCTATGTATTTACAAATTTCTCCACCCCCCTACTTCTGAAAATCGAAGGGGTCGCCTCCCCCCACGTAGCCTCCGTCTCCCGTCTTCATTACACCAGCCAAACTCTTCCAAGACCGGAGCCTCCCGGGTAGGAGGGTAAAAGGTGACGCTTGGATTTATCGCTTCGAAATTATTTTCTGATGGAAGTTTTTGACCTGACGCCGCATAAATCTGGCTTAAAAAATTCATCCCCAAGGAAAGTTGCCTTATGTCACACCCGTCAGGCACGAGGGTCAACCTTCATCAATATTTTAGTAAGATTTGCTTGTGTTTAAGCACTCCGGGTTCTAACTTGAAAAACTGTTCGGCAAATTACCGCTGTATTTAAGCAGTCACAAGGGATGGAGAGCTGCTTTATGAGTGTGTGTGTGTGTGTGTGTGTGTGTGTGTGTGTGTGTGTGTGTGTGTGTGTGTGTGTGTACTCACCTAATTGTGGTTGTAGGGATCGATTCATAGCTCCTGGTCCCGCCTCTTCACTGGTCGCTACTGGGTCACTCACTCCCAGCTCTGTGAGAGTTATCTTACCTCTTCTTAAAATATGAAAGATGAGTGTGCGACGAGGATGGGATTCGAACCCACTCAGGAAGACCCGATTGGATTAGCAGTTCAACGCCTTAACCACTCGGCCACCTCGTCCTGTGTGTGTGTGTGCGTGTGTGTGTGTGTGTGTGTGTGTGTGTGTGTGTGTGTGTGTGTGTGTGTGTGTGTGTGCGTGTGTGTGTGTGTGTTGTGTGGTGATGCTGGCGGTGCGTGTGTGGGTCTTGTGTGTGTGTGGTGTGTGTGGTCTTGTGTGTGTGCTTGTGATACTGTGGTTGTAGTATGTGCACTGTGTGTGTGTGTGTGTGGTGTGTGTGTAGTGTGTGTGCTTGTGTGATGTGTGGTGTGTGTGTGTGTTGTGGTCTGCTGTGAGCTGTACTACCATTGGGTTGCAGGGGTCAGTCCTGCTCTGGCCCCGCCTCTCACACGGTTTGCTACTAGGCCCTCTCTCTCCCGGCCCCATGGGGCTTTATCAAACCTTCGTCTTAACTGTGTATGGTTCTGCCTCCACTTACGTCTTTTTAGGTATTCCACTGCTGTGTGGGTGTGTGTGTGTGTGTGTGTGTGTGTGTGTGTGTGTGTGTGTGTGTGTGTGTGTGGTGTGTGTGTGGTGTGTGTGTTGTGGTGTGTGTGTGTGTATCGCCTACACAGAATATGTCAGGTGGAAGAGTTACAATCTGGAGGCAAGGGACACATGTGGCACGTGTATGTATGATCGGTCTTGGCTTGACTCCTCACGAGTGATTACTGGGTGTGTAGGACTGTATATTTATGTGGACAAGGAGTGGATGTAGACTACAGTTGGGTATTTAATTTCAAAACGGGGACCAAGACCAGGGGACGGGAAAACAGAACGAAGGCATTGATGAGATATATATATATATATATGTATATATATAGCTACTGTATATATATAATGTATATGCTTATTATATATATATACATGATATTAATTATATATTTATATATATATAGATATTATATATACATATAGTATATAATATTATATATAGTATATAATATATAAATATATATATAATATAATATATATATATATATAATATATATATATATTATATATATATATAATATAATTACTAGCAGGCCAGGTAAAAGAGTTCAAGAGCTACATTTCAACTCCTGAAACTCAGCTGGTAAACACGCACATACATATATAAGTACATGCAGACACATCCGTTACATACAGTCTATCAGACTCTCAAAATAGACCGTGAATATCCATTTATATCGCCCCTCTGCTCAGTTATAACTGCAATGACATTTGGGTGATGTAATTAATATAACGCGATTATAGTTAAGGTATGAGATATATAAAGAGATTATCTTGATGCAATTATACTAATATGATTACAGTAGGCGGGGCGCCAAAATTTTATATTGTTGAATTACTCCGCATGATATAGTTACAAATATACAAGTATAATAGGAGGTATGATTTTTTTATAGAATGCAAAATTGTTGAATAAATATCCAGGAAGTTTTTTTTTGTCTGCAGTTTATTTTTCTGGCCTTACAGAATTATTATTAATTATTATTATTATTATTATTATTATTATTATTATTATTATTATTTATTATTATTATTATTATTATTATTATTATTATTATTAATTGTAGTAGTGTATTTGTTGTGTGTTTAGCCCGTGTGGGTCACTGTGCGTGAGGTACACACGCTACCCTGGCAGTCCATCTAAGTGCTGTTATGCTGCTTTAAATTGTTTCAAAGTTCAGAGCTGTCGTATCCTTGAAACCATGACGCCATTACCTTCATACCTCCAAGAATGACACCCACAACAGTCAGCCATTACCCAGGTGCCTATTTATTGGTTTGTAAAAAAGGTCAGTAGGTGTAAGAAGACCAACACAAAAGTACCTATATAATGATAGGTGAAAGGAACAGCACACGTAAGGAGACCAGCACATAAAGGCCTATGCAGTACTAAGTGTAGAAAGGCACTGAGCTTCACTACGAGGCAGCTATGTGGTTGTACTCATTAGGTCAAGTACGGCTGTATCTTGGAAGCGTCCCTCGCTGTTGCCTCACGTCGTTGTAACTATTTTCGTTTTATATTTAATTTTACAATTAGTTTCGCGCCAGAAGTTTTTCCCTTTAGTGCCACTTGATTTTGGCTCAACTTTCTCAAAGACTTTATTGATCTTTATTTCAGTGTTTATCTTTTGCCTTCCGAATTCCTTTATTTAATTTTCTTCACTGTTTTGCTCTTTTTTTGTTTTGCTTTTGTTTCATTTTCTCGTCACTATGTGTGGAAATAATAATATTGGTTATGTGTCCAAGATTTTGATAATTTAAAAAAATAGAAATTAAGTTCATGATTTGTACTCCTTGATTTGTGTTTATAGAGGTTAAGTATTAGCTTCTGGTCCTTACTAATTATTGTTTCATCCACGAGTTACACTCACCAACTTGTGTTTCGCGAGGTTGAATCTCAGCTCTTGGCCGCCCTTCTTTATACTGATCGGCGTCATTCCTAGGTTTTCAAACACTTAAAACACTGTGTGTGTTCTCACCTTTTTGTGATTGCAGGGGATGAGTTATAGCTCCTGGCCCTGTCTCTTCACTGGTCGCTACTGGATCCTCTCTCTCCCTGCTCCATGAGCTTTATCATACCCCGTCTAAAAACTATGCATGGTTCCTACCTCCACTACGTAGCTTGCCAGACTTTTCCATTTCCTGAGAACTCTGTGACTAAAGAAATGCTTCCTAACATCCCTTTGGCTCATCTGAGTCTTCAATTTCCAATTGTGACACCTTGTTTCTGTGTCCAGTCTCTGAACATCTTGTCGCTGTCCACCTTGTCAGTTCCTCGCAGTATTTTGAATGTTGTTATCATGTTTTCCCTGACCCTCCTGTCCTCCAGTGTCGTCTGGCCGATTTCCCTTAACCTTGCTTCGTAGGACATTCCCCTTAACATTGGTACTAGTCTTGTTGCAAACCTTTGCACTTTCTCTAATTTCTTGACGTGCTTGGCTAGGTGTGAGTTCCAAACTGGTGCTGCATACTCCAGTATAGGCCCATACTGAACGATTCCTTACTGAAGTATCGAATCGCTATTCTCAGGTTTGCTAGGCGCCCATATGCTGCAGCAGTTATCTGGTTGATGTGCGCCTCAGGAGATGTGTTCGGTATTATACTCACCCAAAGATCCTTTTCCTTGATTAAGGCTTGCAGTTTTTGGCCACCTAGCCTATACTCTGCGGTCTTCTTTGCCCTTCCCCGATTTTCATGACTTTACATTTGGCGGGGTTAAATTCGAGGAGCTAGTTGTTGAACCAGGCTTGCAGCCTGTCCAAGTCTCTTTAAAGCCCTGCCTAATCCTCCTCCGATTTAATTCTCCTCATTAACTTCACATCATCTGCAAACAATGACACTTCTGAGTCTATCCCTGCCATCATGTCATTCACATATACCGAAAATAGCACTGGTCCTAGGACTGACCCTTGTGGAATCCCGCTCGTCACAGGCGCCCACTCTGGCAACTCGTCACGTACCATGACTCGTTGTTGCCTCCCTGTCAGATATTTACTGATCCATTGCAGTGCCCTTCCTGTTATGCGTGCCTGATTCTCTAGCTGTTGCGCTAATCTCTTGGGGAACTGTGTCAAAGGCCTTATTGCAGTCCAAGAAAATACAGTCTACCGACCCCTCTCTCTCGTGTCTTACTGCAGTTACCTTGTCATAAAACTCCAGTAGGTTTGTGACACAGGATTTTCCTTTCCTGAATCCGTGCTGGTTGTCGTTTATAAGCTTATTCCGTTCCAGGTCCTCCACTACTCTCCTCCTGGTAGTCTTCTCCATGACCTTGCATACTATATAAGTCAGAGACACTGATCTGTAGCTTAGTGCCTCCAGTTGCAGTCGATATGTTGAAAATTGTTGTTAGTGGCACATACAGCATCTCTGCTCCCTCTCTAAGGATTCACAGAGATGTCCGGTCCCACCACCTTTGAGGTATCAACTTCGTTTAGCAGCTTCTTCACCTCCTCCTCGGTTATATGTATCTCATCCAGCACTTGTTGGTATATCCCTTGTTGGTGTTCCCTCCTGTTCTGACTTCCCAGAGTCCTTCCTGTCTCCACTGTAA
This sequence comes from Cherax quadricarinatus, assembly GCF_026875155.1. Classification (NCBI taxonomy): domain Eukaryota; kingdom Metazoa; phylum Arthropoda; class Malacostraca; order Decapoda; family Parastacidae; genus Cherax; species Cherax quadricarinatus. The sequence goes on from NC_069468.1 coordinate 15,657,342, forward strand.
ATACTTCCTCAAGGCTCATGTTGAGCTCCTTACATGTGTGTGTGTGTGTGTGTGTGTGTGTGTGTGTGTGTGTGTGTGCGTGTGTGTGTGTGTGGTGTGTGTGTGTGAGTGTATATGTGTGTGTGTGTGTGTGTGTGTGTGTGTGTGTGTGTGTGTGTGTGTGTGTGTGTGTGTGATGTGTTGTGTGTGTGTGTGTGTGTGTGTGTGTGTGTGTGTGTGTGTGTGTGTGTGTGTGTGTGTGTGTGTGTGTGTGTGTGTGTGCGCGCGCGCGAGTGCTGTTTGCTTCCCAATTTTCTTACCCAGTTCATTCCATTTTATTGCCAACATCAGCCTGAAGAGGCATAATATTAGCATTTTTCAGTAAGGTTATTGATCCAAGAAATTGTGGCTACCTTCCCCTTTCATGGATCAACCCGACTACCTGGCAAACAAAACACCAACACCAGGCATTGGTACACCGTAATACGGAATCAGTATCTTTCTCACATCTAACTTTCATTGGTTTTATTATTATTATTATTATTATTATTATTATTATTATTATTATTATTATTATTATTATTATTATTATTATTATTATTATTATTATTATTATTTTGACGAAGTACTAATACTTTGTTTTTTATAGCGCACATAATGGTAAGCTCGATCCCCCGTTCGCTGATGGTCTCTGACCAGACAAGCTTTGGGCAACTCCTTTCGCTTTTAACATGAGCACCAGGACCAAGAGATGATAAACAACTCCAGAGTGTAACTGATCTCGTATAAATCTGGCTGAGGATAGCATTTTTCTTTGCATAAGCTTCATATATATTGCGTTAGATATATGACATTGCCTCCAGATATACCGTTGGTCTGTGTGGCTGCCAGATATACCTAAAAGCCAGAACCCAAAACATACCTGGTAAACTCTTTTATTTATTTTTGCAAAATTCTCGACAGCGTCTGGATGCTGCTACCCCGGAGAAGTACATGTGAACACATGAGAAGGCCCTGAAGCAGTTTTTCCAAGAGTTCCCACTAAGGATAAACCCGGAGGGGTTATAAAGCACTTAGGGAATCTAATCACAATCCTAGACCCTCCTTTGTTTATTTTGAATATTTTCCTGAGGCTAACCTACGGATTGACACCCGTAATTCTTCTTCATTTAAGCGAAGAAATATAGATGCAACTTCCTGTGTAGAACGACTCGCTTCCACATCGTTAACGTTTCAACACTTTCTATCACTTAAGCTGTTGGGTAATATCGCTGAGATACTAACATTTCTTCCCAAGCATAGAGAGTAAGTCGTTTTACCTATTTAACATGATTAATAATATGTGCGCTACTTAGAATATAGCTCCCAGATTATCTAGAAAATCTGTTCAATATACTGCACTATTATGACATAATGTTCCTCCATCATTTTCTAGTTAATAATAATTTAATAATCCATTTTTCTACAAAGTTCACGATACAATACACAGTAACACTGGATGTAATAAAATAACTTTGTATACCATACAATAACATTGTAAAACATACTGTTAGATAATTCTCTTTAGTTCAGTGACAAATATAAATTTTATTCATCCTTCGCTGTCTCTTCTTCAAGGTCATTGTGAATCTCCGGTATGTTTCTCTTTGTTTCTTAAACAAAGACTGACATTTCTCATCTGTATCTCTAACATCCTTGACCACCTCACTTGTTAATCATCTCTTCATTCCTTACACTCTTACTTATTTCTCAAATTTCTCTCTTATTTACGCGTCCACCTGTCTACTTTATCATTTATCTCTTTATTTTCTTTACTTTATTCTTTCGCTGTTTACAGTATCTCTCAATCTGTGTCCTTGAAGCACCGCTCTTATCAGGCTCATCTCACGTGTCTATACTCTCTCTCTCTCTCTCTCTCTCTCTCTCTCTCTCTCTCTCTCTCTCTCTCTCTCTCTCTCTCTCTCTCTTCTCTCTCTCTCTCTCTCTCTCTCTCTCTCTCTCTCTCTCTCTCTCTCTCTCTCTCTCTTCTCCTCTCTCTCTCTCTCTTCTCTCTCTCTCTCTCTCTCTCTCTCTCGTCTTCTCTCTTCTCTCTCTCTCTCTCTCTCTCTCTCTCTCTCTCTCTCTCTCTCTCTCTCTCTCTCTCTCTCTCTCTCTCTCTCTCTCTCTCTGTCTCTCTCTCTCTCTCTCTCTTCTCTCTCTCTCTCTCTCTCTCTCTCTCTCTCTCTCCTCTCTCTCTCTCTCTCTCTCTTCTCTCTCTCTCTCGTCTCTTCTCTGTCTCTCTCTCTCTCTCTCTTCTCTTCTCTCTCTCTCTCTCTCTCTCTCTCTCTCTCTCTCTCTCTCTCTCTCTCAAGTTCTCTTCCTTTTCTGTCCTCTTCTCTATCTCTCTCTGTTCTCCCTTCTCTGTCTCTCTCTCTCTCTCTCTCTCTCTCTCTCTCTCTCTCTCTCTCTCTCTCTCTCTTCTCTCTCTCTCTCTCTCTTCTCTCTTCCATAGTTTCCTCCCTCTCTATTTTTTTAAGGCATTTCTTCTGCAGTTAAAATCTAATATCTCACATCTGTTTCTGTCATTTTTTTGGACTCTCTGAACTCATCTCTCTCTTCATTTCTCTTCCTTAAATTTATTTTTTCTTTTAACTCTGTGGCTCTCGAATCTATCTCTCTATTTCCTTCACAGCCTAGAAACTTATTTCTTAATATCAATACCAATCTGATTTTCAAGTACATTTTTTTGGACTGATGCTCTGAACGTCATTGCTAACATGCTTCAAATTTCTTCTTAATGGTTATTTCGTTACTCATTTGCATCAGGAATTATGGTACTCGAATATACCATTGCAACATTTATTTCCCTGGTGAGCCCTGGCAGTCCTTGAGTAACCAGTATAAATTTATTCAAATATATATATGAAGTGTTATTACGTGATTGTTTTACGAGTGATAACTGATCACTGATGAAACATTTCGAAATGCACAGCAAGGGGATTCGAATCCCTACTATCTGGACAGTCAGAATGGAGACAAGCAGTCTCGAACTTGTATTGTACCAATTGTCTGGGAACTTAATTTTATTTGAACAATGTGGCTGGGCGCTCCGAGGCACGGCTCTCGCTAGACCTGTAAACGGTGGGATATCTCATCCTATTTGACGTTTAATCAAACGTGCGATTGTGCGAGGAGCATCCAACGACCGACGCTGATGAGATGAATCCCGGAAAATGCGACAGCAAGCGATCTAATCCCACAAACTGGAAATGAATGTGGAGACAAGTAGTCTCGTCTTGTTATTAGGGGATTCCATATATTACTGGACCTGTAAAATGTTTGGGGTATATTGAGACTATATGTAGCTTGGGCTTCACAAGAGAGAAGCACGTACTGAGAGGCACTTGTAAAGGGGGTGATCTGCATGCAAAAACGTACTCCTGACAGTCATGAAGGAGAGACAAAGGAGCAGATGAAGCTTGTACTACTGTGACAACGTTTCGTCCTGTGTGGACTTGATAATGTTTATGTTGAAAAGGGTATAAAATGCTGACAAGTTCATGAATAACGCTTGAGGGACTGACCACCTCAAGTACTATTTTCTTCAAGGCTGATGGACAGATTATGTCATCTTTACTTCAATGTTATTCCAGCTGACTCTGTATTTGACTGAACAAGGCTACTGAGCAGGCGAAACGTTTCAGCAATAGAAATACCCATCCGTTGCACATGCGTCTTACTCATCATCTTAATAATTCTCTACACAGAGCGAGACATTGTCATAATACAAGGTTGCTTTGCGCTTGTTTCTCGTCCTCAAGGAGACTGGCTCTTGCATCACTGTCTTCGATACAAAGACGGCCAATGGCCAAACCTTTATAATTTTTCCTATTATTATCTACAGAAGCAAGAGGCCAAGCATGCGCAATAGCCAAACGAATTCAGGTTTATTTACTTATGGATAGTTGACCCGTAACTTCAACGTAGAACACACGGCTCTCAACAGGAGAAAATCAAATTCGATCCCATTGACAGACGAGACGTATTTTTATCAACAAATACGTACCTGGGTGTTAGTCGACAACTAAGAGAAGGATCGTGTTAGATATACCGTACATTGGATATGGCTCTGGTTTGCATTGCCTAGAGATAAAAATAATCGCTATTAACCTGGGAATTAGAGTTAAAAATGCATTAAGAGAAGCGAGATATATCTTATAGTGTCTGTTGCTAACGAGTACCTTGCATGTAATTTTGTTAGTTTGGTAGTAATAAAATAATAAAGGTGTATTATATACTACACAGGCATTTAAAAATATGATTACTACAGCTGGAAGCGAGTTCAGTCCCCACCCGTACCGTGGTCTGTAACTTGTGTCTATTCGTCAAAACAAATAGCTAGTTGTGTACCATCCAGCCACATGCGTCTCCTGTGTAGGTCGTAAGTGTAGCCAGAGCCTGCCAGAGCAATTGTCATAGCCGCTAAAACTAAAACCTACGTCCATAAAAGAAGGTAAAGTATGCTATATTTTTTTAATGGTTAGCAAAACAGTGGTCAGGAGAGGAGGACACAGCCCTTGTGTCAGTACTAGTGTGACACCAAGGGAGTATCTTGCTGACACGACTCTCCTATTATGGTTTTGTGGTATATTGTTGTGGAAACGTTTCGCCCACAAGGAATTTTATTAAAAGTCCCTGGTGGGCAAAACGTCTTCACAATAAAATGCCATAACCCACATTGTGTGTTTTATTTGCATATTGTCGGTATATTTTTACATTGTATTATACATCAGCAGGGAGGCCGCTCGGTCGCTTCAGTATCCCCAGGATTCTGGTATGCGGCAGTATTCTCGTGGAACTGGGATACCTTATTCATATATTTTTTTTACTTTGGTGAATATACACACACACCGAGAATTACAAACATTCTTACAAATGTAGCAAATATGTTTTGTACTGTTTTTTTAGTGTTCTGTATTATTTTTCTGGTGTTTTGCAGTGGTCTTGTAATGTTTTGTACTGTTTTCTGGTGTTCTGCAGTGTTTTTCTAGAGTTCTGAAATGATTTTGCAGTGTTTTCAGTGTTTTTCTAATGTTTTCAAGCCTTATGTTTCGTTTTTGTAGTATATGCACTTACAAGCGCCTCTGCTTACAAGCCTGCGCACTTACATTTTCACCATCGCCGAAACAGTACAAGCAGATATGAAACACGTATAAAACTTAAACAGCTTTTGAGTCATTGTGTTCTGTACAAACAACTCGCTTGTAAGATGAAACACCAGTTATGTAACTCGTACGTAAGTAGGGAACTGTGTGTGTGTGTGTGTGTGTGTGTGCTCACCTAATTGTACTCGCCTAATTGTGGTTGCAAGGGTCGAGTGTGTGTGTGTGTGTGTATACTCACCTATTTGTGGTTGCAAGGGTCGAGTCATAGCTCCTGGCCCCACCCCTTCGTTGATTGCTACCAGGTCCTCTCTCTCCCTGCTCCATGAGTTTTATCAAACCTCGTCTTAAAACTCTGTATGGTTCCTAGCTACACTACGTCACTTTCTAGGCTATTCCACTTCCTGACTACCCTATGACTGAAGAAATACTTCCTAACATCCCTTGGACTCATAGGAGTCTTCATCTTCCAATTGTGACACGTAGTTTCTTTGTCCCATCTCCGGAACATCCTGTCTTTGTCCACCTTGTCAATTCCTCGCAGTATTTTATGTCGTTATCATGTCTCCCCTGACCCTCCTGCCCTCCAGTGTCGTCAGGTCGATTTCCTTTAACCTTTCTTCGTAGGACAATTCCCTTAGCTCTGGGACTAGTCTTGGTGCAAACCTTTGCACTTTCTCTATTTTCTTGACTTGCTTGACCAGGTGTGGATTCCAAACTGGTGCTACATACTCCATTATGGGCCTAACGTATATGGTGTAGAGTCTTGAACGATTCCTTACTGAGGTATTGGATCACTATTCTCAGGTCTGCCAGACGCCCGTATGTTGCAACAGTTATCTGATTGATGTGCGCCTCAGGAGATGTGCTCGATATTATACTTACCCCAAGATCTTTTTCCTTGATTGAGGTTTGTAGTCTTTGGTCACCTAGACTATACGTTGTGCGCGGTCTTCTTTGCCCTTCCCCGATCTTTATAACTTTGCATTTGGTGGGATTAAATTCAAGGAGCCAGTTGCTGGACCAGGCTTGTAGCGTGTCCAGGTCTCTTTGTAGTCCTGCCTGATCCTCGACCGATTTAATTCTTCTCATTAACTTCACATTATCTGCAAACAGGGGAACTTCTGAGTCTATGCCTTCCGTTGCCATTCACATAGATCAAAACCAGCACAGGTCGTAGGACTGACCCCTGTGGAACCCTGCTAGTCACTCTGACACATCGTCACGTACAATAACTCGTAGTTGCCTCCCTGTCAGATATTCTCTGATCCATTGAAGTGCCTTTCCTGTTATGTGTGTCTAACCCTCTAGCTTTTGCATTAACCTCTTGTTAGGAACTGTGTCGAAGACCTTCTTGCAGCCCAAGAAAGTGCAGTCTACTCACCCCTCTCTCTCGTGTCTTACTTCTGGTACTTTGTCATAAAACTCAAGTAGGTTTGTGTCACAGGACTTTCCTTCCCTGAAATCCTGCTGGTTGTCGTTTATAAGCTTGTCTTTCTAGGTGCTCCTCTACTCTTCTCCTGATGATCTTCTCCATGACTTTGCATACTATACACGTCAGTGACATATGTCTGTAGTTTAATGCCTCGTGTCTGTCCCTTTTCTTAAAAATTGGGACTACATTTGCCATTTGCGTGAGTGTGTCTGTGAATATCGATGTTTATACTCAGAGTTGTGTTTGTGGAGCTTTGTGATTGAGCTTATGAGCCCACGTCATGGGGTGTTCTTTTTATTGAACATTAATGGCTTCTGGTCTATAGCGGTCTGATCATACCTACTCATGAAGCTAGTGTGTCTCGAATTTGCCTCCACCACATTCACAAAATGTGAATTCACTTGTACATACCTGAATCTGTGTACAAATTTATTTGTCTATTACACACACACACACACACACACACACACACACACACACACACACACACACACACACACACACACACACACACACACACATGAATTTGATTTCACGATACTAATCTCTCTCTCTCTCTCTCCTCTCTCTCTCTCTCTCTCTCTCTCTCTCTCTCTCTCTCTCTCTCTCTCTCTCTCTCTCTCTCTCACTCCCTCTCTCCCTCTCTCTTTCTCCGGAATTAACTGCATCCATCAACATTTTTCTGAGCACACATCTCTCAGGGAGTACACCCTGGCACTCCCTCACATGCACGTACATTTTCCCTTTCTCTCCCTTCCCCATTCCATCATCCTGCCCTCTCATCCGCACATGTCGCTTTCCCATACTTTATCATCGGCAGCACTTCCTCTTTATTTCCTTCCTGAATTGACTGTCAACCCCAACTTGTATTGCTTTTCTCTCTGCATGTCATGACATGTCCATGCATGTCTTTACATGTCCATGCATGTCTTTGTGTGTTCTCTTAAGTCATTTTTAATGTCTTTGTGTATTTCTGCAAGTTTCTGTTTGTTGCTTTGTCTCTGCATACCCCTGCATGTTTATGCATACCTTTATATGTCTCTGTATGTCACTAAATGTCATTACATGTCTCTGCATGTCACTGTGCCTCTCTGCGTGACTCTGAATATCCCTACATCTTTCTTGAGACTTATATTCACATATTCACAATATTTCCCTTCTTCCTACCTCTCCCTTTCTCAATCTCCAATAAATTATTAATTATGGCCAATATTCACACGTCATGACCAATATACAACAACAGGAACAAAAAAGTATAAGCATTACACTTTCTCTCATTGTAAGCATATTTATGCAGAGTCCGAAATGCTCTGCATAACTATGGGCGTTCTCAATGCAAAACTAAATGTCGCCCATCTCTATACATTGTATCATTCTGAAATAAAGTTATTATTATTAGTAGTAGTATTGTTTTGTTATTATTATTAATTATTATTATTATTATTATTATTTATTATTATTATTATTATTATTATTATTATTATTATTATTATTATTATTATTATTATTATTATTATTATTATTATTATTATTATTATTATTATTATTATTATATTATTATCATTATTATTATTATTATTATTATTATTATTATTATTATTATTATTATTATTATTATTATTATTATTATTATTATTATTATGTGACTACTTTTCACAGAAGATCTATTCTCAGCAACAAGTCAATAGTACAAGGAAAATTTATAGTTACAGAGTGCAAAACTGTAAATTAAACAAAACATTAAAAGTTTTAAACATATGAAAGCGATAAGCACATACAAATTACACATGTTACGACTTTTAAAACAAGAGAGAATGAGAGAGAGTTTGTAGCTCTCATGTATGCCCATACCTGGTAAATTGTTGTGTTTGTTCTATTCGTCAGGAAACAGGACAAGTGCCTCCTGACACGAGTCTGAATCATTGAGATGACCCAT
>NC_069468.1:15670832-15683332 GCF_026875155.1 Cherax quadricarinatus
ATATTCTTTCTCTTATTTAAATTGAATCTTATATGTAGGATGGCAGGTATTGGTGAAAACCTGGTATATTACAGGACACTGTATTATTGCATATAACGGTATATGTGATATATAAACAGTAGTATCCCAACGTGAATGTTAATCCCGTTTTTGTCTGTGATGATGACCTTTCCCAGATCACCGTGCACTGGCGGAATGGCCTAACCTTGACTTCCTCCACACTGTAGCTTACTGCGGTTGACTTCTAGTCTCTATATCTGGTCTGACTTCAGGGTTACAAGACCTCTGTGGAGGATGCCACAAGTTATGTAGCAAGGAAACAGCATGGAATCTTCTCACTGGCGTTCTCCGAAGCAAATAGGAAGAAAAACGCACGCGAAGAAATACTCATTACGGAGGCAACAGGAGCCGAATCTGCCTACATTCTAACCACAAATACCATTGAACAGGATCAAGGGTCGTTCAGTATAACAAGACGAATTTCTAAATTTATTTTAGGCAACACTCATCTCATAACATTAATGGTATATTACACTATCTTTTCTCAGAATAAAACACATGTGCGACATACGGATTTCTTTATTATGTAATATACAGTGGCGGCTCGTTCACAGGAGCTGCAGATCTACAGTCCCCCCCAGATGCTCACTGCCAGACGTGTGACTTCATCAACCTAACGCTAAAATCATTTGTAACTGGCAAATATATTACAGGAAAGATTTGTTGTATGTTGTTTTCAAAGTATTTATAAGCGAATTTTTATTTATTTATTTTTTTTTTTTGCTGAAACGTGGTCAAAAATTATTAAAAACAGACGTTTGATGCGGTACGATAGTATAGGTATTACTGGCGTTACGAGCCGCCACTGGTAATAAACATAACCCGTGGGTACACGTGTGTCTAGTTCCACACTTCGCCTCCATAGGTAATACGTCATCCATTTCTCATCACCCCGTTTCTCTGTCATCTTACCATGTTCTTTATAATGACTTGATATAACTTCTTTTAAGAGCGAAACGTGGTCTATAAATAAAGGTTTGTTCTGCACATAGCGTCTTTTTCACCACGTTAATCAGTGATTTCTCTTCCATATGATGCTTTCTGTGTTCTGAAAAATTCCACATTTGGCTCCTGAAGGTAGATCCTACTTTGGATACACTTGCATAAGTTTTCTCCAGCATAATATTCGTGTAATACTTGACATGTGATAATCATATAATACTCGACAGCATAGCATTCGTTTAATAATCGACAGCATAATATTTGTGTAATACTTGACAGCATAATATTCGTGTAATACTTGACAGCATAACATTCGTGTAATGCTTGACAACATAATATTCCTATAATACTTGACAGCATAATATTCGTTTAATAGCTGACAGCATAATATTCGTGTAATACGTGACAGCATAACATTCGTGTAATACTTGACAGCATAATATTCGTGTAATGCTTGACAACATAATATTCGTATAATACTTGACAGCATAATATTCGTTTAATAGCAGACAGCATAATATTCGTGTAATACTTGACAGCATAATATTCGTTTAATAGCTGACAGCATAATATTCGTGTAATACTTGACAGCATAATATTCGTGTAATACTTGACAGCATAATATTCGTGTAATGCTTGACAACATAATATTCGTATAATACTTGACAGTACAATATTCGTTTAATAGCTGACAGCATAATATTCGTGTAATACTTGACAGCATAATATTCGTTTAATAGCTGACAGCATAATATTCGTGTAATACTTGACAGCATAATATTCGTGTAATACTTGACAGCATAATATTCGTGTAATACTTGACAGTATAATATCCGTGTAATGCTTGACAACATAATATTCGTGTAATACTTGACAGCATAATATTCGTGTAATACTTGACGCAAGACCTCATTCCCATTCCTCTTTTATACTTTCTTGCCTTCTACACTGTTCGATGCTTCTGTTTTCTTTTCTCTCCTATAGGTAGAGAGTCTGTCTCGTTGTTTGCGGATGGAGTATCAAGCCTCCACCGATCCTTGCACGGAATAACCCAAACAGGTTTAATGCTTCACATGTAATAATATCTAATCCACTTTTCTTAGCCTTAAAAATGTCGGTGTTGAATTTAATGTATCTAACTGTTTCACTAAATCCTACAGTTTATCTAAGTCTTTTAAAAAGTCTCTGAGTTTCACCACAATTAATATTATTAATGTCGTCCTCTGCAATGATCCTCTATGTCAAGTCATTTACTAAGCAATTTGTGTGGGTGTGGGTGTTTGGGTGGATCGGTAGGTCTGGAATTCAAAACAGTATTACCTTGCGTGAATATGCTGCATAAAACCCTTAATGTTGACAAATATCCCAGCTAGACTGGCTCTACACATCAAACAGAGCAGGCTTTGCTTTGCGATTTCCATCAAATTTTGACTTTGTGAGTTCAAACGAACGCACATCCCACTCGGACTAATTTCTCAGCATTTAAATTTTCCTCTAATTTGGCTTAGCCAAACATGAGCTTTTCGGGGACGAATTTGAGGCTATCATAATTGTTTACATTTTCGGAAAGAAATTCTATGGTAGTTTGGGATAGGCTAGCTGCTTACTTTTAAAGCCTTTCAACTTGTTCACCATCCCAGAGGTGGGGGTGGCTAGACTATAGTTAGCATGGGATGGATGGCAAGTCACAGTCTGGTGTCGAGGTTCTATGGGATGAAATTAGTCGAGGTTACCCAACTGACCTCCGTGTTCCGTCTTTGTGTTTCGATTGTCTTATGTACTGTGACCACCATGGTACAATTATTAAACAAAGGTTTGGTAGACACACGCTGCCTTGATCCTCTTTTCAAATCCCGTGTGTGTGTGTGTGTGTGTGTGTGTGTGTGTGTGTGTGTGTGTGTGTGTGTGTTGTGTGTGTGTGTGTGTGTGTGTGTGTGTGTGTGTGTGTGTGTGTAAATATATATATGCGTATATATATATATGTCGTGCCGAATAGGCAGAAATTGCGATCTTAGTTTCAATAGCAACGCTAATCTTGCCATATAGGACAAGCGAAAATTTGTGTATGCAATAATTTCGCCAAAATCATTCTGAACCTAACGAAAAAAATATATTTCACTGTGTTTGTTTAGTATTAAATTACTGTAAACAAATCTAAAAAAATATATAGTTGGGTTAGGCTAAAATAAATTGTTCTTGTTATAATAAGGTTAGGTAAGTTTTCTAAGATTCTTTTGGTGCAAAATTAAAAATTTTTACATTAACATTAATGAAAAAAATATATCTTTAAACGTATAAGAGAAAATTTTAGATAAGACTTAATTTTAAATGAGTTCTTGCTAATTGACCAGTTTTACATATTCAGCACGACATATATATAATATATATATATATATATATATATATATATATATATATATATATATATATATATAAATATATATATATATATATATATATATAATTATATATATATTGGTGGATGAATTTGGTAGGGTGTGCAAAAGAAGAAAATTGAAGTGAATACAGGAAAGAGTAAGGTATGAGGATAACAAAAAGATTAGGTGATGAAAGATTGGATATCAGATTGGAGGGAGAGAGTATGGAGGAGGTGAATGTATTCAGATATCTGGGAGTGGACGTGGTCAGCGGATGGGTCTATGAAAGATGAGGTGAATCATAGAATTGATGAGGGGAAAAGGGTGAGTGGTGCACTTAGGAGTCTGTGGAGACAAAGAACTTTGTCCTTGGAGGCAATGAGAGGAATGTATGAGAGTATAGTTTTACCAACGCTCTTACATGGGTGTGAAGCATGGGTGATGAATGTTGCAGCGAGGAGAAGGCTGGAGGCAGTGGAGATGTCATGTCTGAGAGCAATGTGTGGTGTGAATATAATGCAGAGAATTCGTAGTTTGGAAGTTAGGAGGAGGTGCGGGATTACCAAAACTGTTGTCCAGAGGGCTGAGGAAGGGTTGTTGAGGTGGTTTGGACATGTGGAGAGAATGGAGCGAAACAGAATAACTTCAAGAGTGTATCAGTCTGTAGTGGAAGGAAGGCGGGGTAGGGGGCGGCCTAGGAAAGGTTGGAGGGAGGGGGTAAAGGAGGTTTTGTGTGCGAGGGGCTTGGACTTCCAGCTAATCTTGCCATATAGGACAAGCGAAAATTTGTGTATTCAATAATTTCGCCAAAATCATTCTGAACCTAACGAAAAAAATATATTTCACTGTGTTTGTTTAGTATTAAATTACTGTAAACAAATCTAAAAAAATATATAGTTGGGTTAGGCTAAAATAAATTGTTCTTGTTATAATAAGGTTAGGTAAGTTTTCTAAGATTCTTTTGGTGCAAAATTAAAAATTTTTACATTAACATTAATGAAAAAAATATATCTTTAAAAGTATAAGAGAAAATTTTTGATAAGACTTAATTTTAAAATGAGTTCTTGCTAATTGACCAGTTTTACATATTCGGCACGACATATATTATATATATATAATATAATATATAAAATATATAATATATATATATATATATATAAAAATATATATATATATATATATAAAAATATATATATATATATATATATATTATATATATATATATATATATATTTTATATTATGTATGTATATATATACATACATATATATATTATTTTTTATGGCTTCGTATATTGGGTAAAGAAACTTCCCTCAGTCACGGTGTCGGAGAGAGATTTCTCATTAAGTTGTGAAGATTCTTTACCAGAGGTTTTTCCTGAGGAAGTTGGGCGTAATTATGATGCACACCGTGAGCATGGATGGTTCGGGAAGTGTAGCCGAGGAAGTTGGAAGAAGAGCAGAGAATGAAGAGGAAGCGTGGAGTAGAGTAAATAGGAAGTAAAAAGAGCATAGAAGGAGTGTGGGTAGAGTAAATAAGGAATAAGAAGAGGATACAAAGAAGGGGGATATTTTCTAATGTAAGAAGTTGGGGAGAGTAAGAGAAGTATTTTATTAATAGCGAAGTGGTATTAATAGTAATAATTATAATAGTGCGGAGCCTTGGGCATGAGTTTAAATCAGGTCTGATCCAAGGAAGAGATGGGTATCTCCAATTCCTGGGATCAAGTGGTCTTCATTGCCAATGCATTCTTTTGAAGGAAGAGCAGACGAGAGCAGTGCTGGAGTAAATGGAACCGAGCAATGAGAAGAAATGTGATGAAATGTTTGGATGATTGAGGCCAGGAATGAAAACCCGTATCATTATCAGGTAAGACTCAGCGATATATCGGTCTCTTGATGGCGAAACGTTGCATAATTGCTTGTAGTTACTTAACCGGCTAAGTAGAACAAGTATTACATCACAGAGATGAATAATACAAATGCGCAACAGTTAGGTGCCTTTATATCGGGACGTATCGTTTGCGAAGTCCGAGAAACAATGAGCTGTATTCTTGTTCAATTATCTCTTTATTCGGCTGATTAAACCAACTTTATCAAGAAAATGCTTAAGAAAGAAAAGTTGCATAATTATTACACGTGTGTTTTTTTCTCATCTCGATGTCGGTGTTAAATACTATTATCATAATGGCATTAAAGAGATAATTGTTCCTCGTGCTCATGTATGCTGTTAAAGCTCTCCCATAAGAGTTTTACTGTTCACTGTGTCCATGTGTTTTTGATTCCCCATTCCTTTCCATGTGTCCGAGCTACATGCACCACCAATGACCAGACACCGTTGAAAGAAAATAAAAAGATTTGATACAAGTTGGAAATTTGGCGACACGACGGGTAATTTTTTGGACCACAGTAACCCAGTAAAATATTTGTATATATTTACATAACTGCTCGCTCTGGGGACCTGATATTGAATAGATTTAATTGCAAAATCCAACGTGACTTATGCACCAATATTATGCAGACTCGTACGGGGCCTTTTTTTTCTAAAATTGTATTATGTCAATAATTTGACTTGCAACAGCAATATTCTCGACGTGGTTGCATATTAATGATTATTGCACATGGTGCTGGAGATTTTTAATGACCAGCTTTCACATAAATATTTATGCTTGTTTATTTAAATTTAATATGCATTTATGCAAACATGTTTGTCCCAATATATATATATATATATATATATAATATATATATATATATATATATATATATATATATATATATATATATATACATATATGTGTGTATATATATATATATATATATATATATATATATATTATATATATATATATATATATATATATATATATATAATATATATAATATATATACATATATATATACGTATATATATACGTATATATATATTTATATATATATATATATATATATATATATATATATATATATATATATATATATATATATATATATATACATATATATATACATATGTGTGTATATATATACATAAAATATGTATATATACATATATATACTATATATATATATATAATGTATATATAAAATGTATATAAATACATATATATATATATATATATATAATATATTATATATATAAAATATATATATATATAATATATATATATATATATATATATATATATATATATATATGGCACAAACATGTTTGCATATATGCATATTAAATTTAAATAAACAAGCATAAATATTTATGTGAAAGCCTTCGGAGGGCCTTCTGAGCCGTGGTGTGAGCAAGCTTTTGGCAAGACAGCGATAAAGTGAATGGATGCGAAGGAATTTCCACTTTTTAGGTTACCCTTCCTCATTGGGAGAAGGCCAGTGAGTTATATGTACAATCAGTGGCCACTTTCACTAGGTACGCCTGCACACCTGCTCGTTCTTGTAAATATCTAAATGAGACACGTGGTAGCACTTCAGTCCCTTAAAGCACGCAGTTATAAGTCATGAAGTTCATTTGTTGTTGTTGAGACTAAACATCAGGATGGGGAAGAAATATGATCTAAGTGACTTTGACCGTGGGATGATTGTTGGTGTCAGACGGGGTGGTTTGAGTATCTCTGAAACTGCTGATCTCCTAGGATTTTCACGCACAACAGTCTCCAAAGTTTACTGAGACTGGTGTGAAGAACACGAAACATCTACCAAGCTGCAGTTCTTCGGGGAAAAACGCCTTGTTAATGAGAAGTTAGAGAATAATGGCCAAACTGGTTCAAGCTGACAAGTAGGCAGCAGTAACTAAAATAACCACGAGTTACAGCTGTGGTATGTAGAAGACCATCTCTGCACACTGGCAACAAAAGAAAAAGTGGTGAGGTAACTTCGAGGTGATCAGTCTCTCAGCCTTGATTGTAGTTGTTCGGTTTCTTAGCCCCGATATTCTACTGTCTCCAGTATTGTGATCACCTCTTTGCTCAACTGATGAAGCCCACTGCGCTGGCGAAACATTTCGGTAAATACAGATTCCTAAGTGTGACATATATCTTGCCCATACGTTTTCACTGTAGCAGTGATCACACGAAAAGTGTGAGCCGGACGTATATCAGACGTTCACTGCTCTGAAGCCCTGAGTATCTCTTCAGATACATCGACGTGAACATTTCCCTTCGGATTCTATTTCATCAAAGTCGTGTCTCATTTTATCGACGAAATTCTCTAACGAGGAAAACAATGCAATCGTATACTCAATCTCTATATTTGAAAACTGGATCTATATACTCGATCAGCAGAAGGAAATGGACGAGCCGGGAAACAAAGAGGAGGAATAAAAGGAGCACGATGAGAGAAGTCAGGAGGATTAGTAGTAACAACAACGTTGATCTGAAAGGTGAAACGCTGACAATTACATGGTCTAAAGCACAAGCCATGTACAACAAGCTTTGGTTTGGATGGTGGGCAGCTCCAAGTAGACCTTGTACATGTTATTACGTTAAAATAACTGCTCAGAGCGATACGTTGCCCAAATTTAGGCTTGTTCTGCAAACTTTTTTTCTGTATTGAGCTACATAGTTGTTTTCTTCCAATGTAAAGTATTCTACGCAGGTCTCATTATTATTATTATTATTATTATTATTATTATTATTATTATTATTATTATATATTATTATTATATTATTACTTACTACTACTACTACTACTACTACTACTACTACTACTACTACTACTACTACTACTACTACTACTACTACTACTACTACTACTACTGCTACTACTTCTACTACTAACTACTACTACTACTACTACTGCCTTCTACTACTACTATTACTACTACTACTACTACAAACTACTATTTCCACCACCACCACTGTTATTATTATATTATTATTATTTTTATTATATATATTATTATATATACATATTATTATTATTATTATTATTATTATTATTATTATTATTATTATTATTATTATTATTATTATTATTATTGTGTTACTACATTTAAGCGAAAGGATAAAATCATGTGGTGAATGCTTTGTACTCCGTCCGGTCAGTGCAAGGTAAACCAGGTACACATCACCAGGTACACATCACCAGGTACACATCACCAGGTACACATCACCAGGTACACATCACCAGGTCAGTTCATGTTGAAGTACACTATATTCACACTCACTCGTTGACACAATTGCTTTTCCTGTGAATTCTTTTCTCATCAGCTGGAAGCACTAATGATTTATTGAAGCACTTAAATATGGAAGCCTAGAGAGCAGACCAGCTTTTTTGATGTTGCAAAATTTACTTCTGGAATGAACCACTGAGGGTACAGCATATCTCTGAAAAATGTTATATATTTTATATTTCCTCGTCAAAATATAATTTGGATGAGGGCCAAAATATGTGCCTGGTTATGACATGACAAGTAGTTTTATTCTCGAGTGCGTGTTTTTCTGAGTGCGTTTTTTTCAAGTAAGCTTTTTCCGTGTGGCTTTTTCTCGAACATTTTTTACTGGGTTCTTTTATATACAGAGGTCGTTTGCATTTACATTTAATTGTAGCTGTAGAAGAATTAGCGTTTAGAAAAAAAAATACTTTTGAAAATCTGCATATCCTTTGAGATATGTAAATAATTTACCGTTTAGGGTTCGGGAACTATAAACACACATATGAACATATTTCTCACTGTGCATTCAGCATTCCTGGCTAATGATGCATAAGTGGAATGCAGCCGTAAAGACCCTCGTATAGTCAAGAGGCATTACAACAAGTAATACCCTGTTAAAGCTGTTTAAGCTTTAAAAACAGTTTTGGCTGTTAACTGTGTCTTGGAAATAAGGCAAACAGGAAACAGATGCAGCACAGTACTCTCCGAGCCATTGCCAAGTCAAAGCTGAGGCGACACACGTAGAGAAGGCCAAAATACTATTCGGTAGATGGCGGGGAAAGAAGGAAGTGGTACTAATAATTTATTCAACCTTCGCTAATAAATTTTACATATTTTGTTGAAAAAGTCATAATGCCATGGAGTAAATTTTTATTACACATTGGCTGCTCTTTTATCGAACTGAGTTTTGAACCAGCAAGTTGATACCGAGCTTACCCAACAACAAGATGGCGGAGATCCTTAAAATGAATGATAACTGAAATGTGGGCATTCATGAAGAAAAAATGTCAAAATTCCGTGAATTGAACAAATTCACGAATAACAGGAATGGACAGGAAACTTAAAAATTTCGGACCGTCTTAGCCTGTCATTAATTTTCAACTTTGTCCCACTGTGAAATCCGAACTAAGTTGTGATTTGATGATGGCCCGGGACTGACCGAAACGTCGTCTAAAGTTTTTTTCTTCTTTCAAAGTGTGAGTTATCATGAGTAAACACACATGGGTTAATATACAGCACATTAATATACAAAATTGGCAACGTAGGCCTGACTGGACTTGCCAAGAGCGAATTATAATAATAATAAATAATAATAATAATAATAATAATAATAATAATAATAATAATAATAAATAATAATAATAATAATGATAATAATAATAATAACTTTATTTACTACAAGTACATGTACATGGTATACAGGCCTAGCTGACATCAATGACATACTAATATATGGAAAGCCCCTTGTTATCATGACTCACGAAATCGTAATGACACGATTGCAAACAAACCATACCACGGGCGGGGATAGAACCCGCTAACGCGACGGTCTGGAGTTTTGAGACTCTCTGATCGCGTGTTTTATCCCCGTCCGTGGTATGGTTTCCCCTTGTTGTGCTGAGTATTTCGGGCAAATCAGGTAAGTGTCCCAGAATGCGACCCACAACAGTCGACTAACACCCAGGTACCCATTATACTGATGGTTGAACATAGACAACAGGTGTAAAGAAACACGCCCAGTGTTTCTACCCTGGCTGAGAATCGAACCCAGACCCTCGCCGTGTGAAGCGAGAGCTTTAGCCACCAGTGACCTCTCTCAGTGAACCACAAAGATAGAACTTTTCCTCAAAATTCATAAGTGACACTATGACCTAATTTAATTCACTTAAAACTTAAGAGTTTCCACAAGTTAAAAGTTCTGAATTTATTTGACCTTTGATCCCAAACTATCCTCTGGCAAATATTCTTTCTTATATTACCGTCTTGCAGCTTCAACATCGCTACAAGGAAAAATTAATTACGTGCTTATGCCTTACGTAATGTAATCGTAAATGCTTTTATATACATAATAAAACTGTAATAAGATTGGCCTGAGTGTAAAGTGGTTGGTATAATTATAATGATGTAATAAGTTACTTTTATTAAATGTAATTAAAAAGATAATGCAATGTTGAACCTCCCTAGGCATTATTAATATAATCTGTAACAAGGTGAGCGCAGTTAGGTAGCGTGTCTGTATCGCTCTTAGCTGACGGAGGTTCGAGTCTCCAATTCTCATAAAACTGAATAGTGCACACGGATTTAGTGCTTCAAAATAAGGAATTATTTTTTCATTTATTTATTGAATATCATCATAAGCAGCTGGAATTTTAAATAATTTATTTAGGTAAAAAATGCAGATGATATTTGGGTTTCATGAATTATAAAACAATATTACAAATATCAGACACATTTCTAATTTTTTTATTTTTATACACCACAAAATAATAATTAATCTCAAAACCATTATTTTATGGTTTTGAGATTGCGGATTTAGTAGTTATAACTGTCTAATTACATAACTTGCTGTCATTTCAAAATAGTCGAATTTATCCTTAAAATATACAGCTGCAAAATTAGTGTTCATTAATACAAATAACGCAGACTTAGGTGAAATTTGTGACGACTTGTCGGTCCAACTTGGACCATTAACAAGACGAACCGCAATGTTGTGTTAAGTTTGTCTCCTAAGTTAGGTTAGGTAAGGATCGTCAGGAAACAGGATAAGTGATTCCTGACGTGGGTCTTAGATGACCCACCACTGGAGCTTTTGGTCATCTGAAATGGTCATTATTATAATCATTTAGTGATATCAGTCTCCCAGGTGCGAGTTATTTGTGTGTTAGTGTGATTTGTAAATGGTCCAAGTCGGAGCGAAACGTCGTCTGAAGCTTCTCTCTCCTATGTGCGGGTTACTTGTGTAAAGTGCTATATTGTCTACCTCGGCAACATTCTAAAATATACTGATACTTAAAGGCTTTAAAATCTCGTGCAAAACATTAACAGTTATAAAAACAGTGCTTATAGCCTGCTGCAATGAAGGCAGTTTCAAGTAAAAAAAAATAAATCTCTTGAAATATGAGGTCTGGGGCCCAAAAATTCTTTAAATAAAATCGAGCAGAACGAAAAACTTGCCCGAGACTAATTCTCTTAAGTGAAAAAATTGCCGACAACTACAACAAGAAAAATGTAAATTGAAGTCCCGTTGCAAATTTCTTATAGAGCATTGCTGGACTCCCGAACCCAGACCCTAAACAAGGAATATATATTACAAAGAGTAACACAGTGAGTTGAATCTGTAGGAGTTATTCAATGGAAAGATTGCGTGGGTGTATCTGAGTGTATAAGGTAGTATTTGGAAGGATGTGGAAGCGTAAGGGAATAATAAGGACGTACATGGAAAAAGGAGAATGAGGAAGCATAGGGGAGTATGGAAAAGAAGCGGAGATACCACAGTCCAAATCGAAGCTATCTACTGGGAGGAAATATTGTAGCATTAGTCTAGTTTCTCCTAATTCCGCGTAGATAGATGCAATCAGAATTCTATAGCAAGGAGTTGTGGAGGTTTGATCCTCCGTTTGCTAACAAAGAGACATAAATGTAATAGACTGAACAAAGGACTTTACATTAGTATGTCAATGAACCCTGAACGTGGTTTAGGGTGTATATTATGACCACCTCAACCCTTGAGTGTGTGTAGTTACTAGTTAGGCACTTGTTGATAGACACTTCGCTTGTTGTGTGATCTAGATTGTGTTTTGTGTGTGTGTTTTGTATGTATGTTTTGTATGTATGTTTTGCGTGCGTTTTGTGTGTGTTTTGCGTGTGTTATGTATGTGTGTTTTGTGTATGTGTTTTGTATGTGTGTTTTGTGTGTGTTTTGTGTATGTATATGAGTGTGTGTGCGTGTGTGTGTGT
>NC_069468.1:15685832-15690832 GCF_026875155.1 Cherax quadricarinatus
ATCTTTCATTCTCTTTTTCATTTACCCTTGTTATTTTTCTCTTATGTTTTCACTTTCTCTCAATTTCCTACTCTCTTACGATGCAGAAACCTGTACCTGCTCTCCTCAGCACCTACACTCACCTCTCCTAGGCACCTACCCCTCAAGGAAGGCTCCTTGACGCTGGTGAGGGCTCTTGATCTAGGGAATTGGATCTGTGCTCCAGTTCCCTGAATTAAGCCTGAATGCCTTCCATCCCCCCATAGGCGCTGTATAATCCTACGGGTTTAGTGCTTCCCCCTTGATTATAATAATAATAATCCTAGGCACCTACACCCACCTACTCTCCTCAGCACCTACACTCACCTACTCTCCTCAGCATCTACACCCATCTACTCTCCTCAGCACCTACACCCACCTACTCTCCTCGGCACCTACACCCACCTAATTCCTCAGCACCTACACCCGCCTGCTCTCCTCAGCAAATACACCCACCTACTCTCCTCAGCACATAAACCCACCTACTCCCCTCAGCACCTACATCCACCTACTCTCCTCAGCTCCTGCACCCACCTACTCTCTCAGCACCTACACCCACCTACTCTCCTCAGCACCTACACCCACCTACTCTCCTCAGCCCTACATTCATCTATTCTCCTCAGCACCTACACCCACCTACTCTCCTTAGCACCTACACCCACCTACTCTCCTCGGCACCTACATCCACCTACTCTCCTCAGCTCCTGCACCCACCTACTCTCCTCAGCACCTACACCCACCTACTCTCCTCAGCACCTACACCCACCTACTCTCATCAGCACCTACACCCACCTACTCTCCTCAGCACCTACACCCACCTACTCTCCTCAGCTCCTTCACCACATACTCTCCTCAGCACCTACACCCACCTTCCCTCCCCAGCACCTACACCCACCTACTCTCCTCAGCACCTACACTCGAATACTCTCCTCAGCAAATACACCCACCTATTCTCCTCAGCACCTACACACACCTACTCTCCTCAGCACCTACACCCACCTTCCCTCCTCGGCACCTAGCACCCATCTACTCTCCTCAGCACCTACACCCACCTACTCTCCTCAGCACCTACACACACCTACTCTCATCAGCACCTACACCCGCCTACTTCCTCTACCTCACCACCTACAACCCACCTACTCTCCTAAGCACCTACACCCACCTACTCTCCTCAGCACCTACACCCACCTACTCTCCTCAGCACTACACCCACCTACTCTCCTCAGCACCTACACCCACCTACTCTCCTCAGCACTTACACCCACCTACTCTACTCAGCACCTACACCTACCTACTCTTCTCAGCACCTACACCCACCTACTCTTCTCAGCACCTACACCCACCTACTCTCCTCAGCACCTACACCCACCTACTCCCCTCCCTCACACCTACACCCACCTACTCTTCTCAGCACCTACACCCACCTACTCTACTCAGCACCTACACCCACCTACTCTCCTCAGCACCTACACCCACCTACTCTCCTCAGCACCTACACCACCTACTCTCCTCAGCACCACGCCACCTACTCTACTCAGCACCTACACCCACCTACTCTCCTCAGCACCTACACCCACCTACTTTCCTCAACACCTACACCCACCTACTCTCCTCAGCACCTACACCCACTTACTCTCCTCAGCTCCTACACCCACCTACTCTCCTCAGCACCTGCATCCACCTAGCACATTAACCCACCTACTCTCCTCAGCTCCTGACCCACCTACTCTCCTCAGCACCTACACCCACTTTCCTTCCTCAGCTCCTTCATCCACTGCTTGTCTATGCCTCTCAATCACCTTTATGTCTTTACCTTCTCTTACACATTCCTCATTATTCCCAATTTAGCTTCACACTTTTTTAATGCCACTTATTACTGTGTTTATTTTAAAGAGAGAGAGAGAGAGAGAGAGAGAGAGTGAGAGAGAGAGAGAGAAGAAATGCCAGCTGCTCTAAGCTACATCAATCACCAGCTGAGAGCTATATCAGCTTGGGGAAATAGATGACAAGCAACATTTGCACCTGAGAAAACGCAAATGATGATCGTCTCTAGGCACCAAGATGGTAATGCTGGTGAAGTAGTATGGATGAATGGGAGGGTGTTGGCACCTGGAGAAGAAGTTGATATCCTTGGGGTGAAATTTGACTCCAAACTAACCATGAAGAACCATGTTGTAAATCTTGCAAACAAGGCAGCCATGAAGCTTACAGCACTTCGCCGTATCTCGCATCTACTTGACAGTAGGGGTTGCAAGATTCTGTACGAGGCACAAGAACGCTCACACCTTGAGTATGCTCCACTTTCTTGGTTTGCCTGCCCCCCCCCCCCCCTCTCATCTGCGACTGCTTGACAGAGTAGAGAACAGAGCAAGACGTCTCATCTCTCGCCTGGACCCATCCTGGATAGATCTGTCATTTCAGAAGAGCCTTCAACATAGGAGGGATGTGGGTGGCCTTACTGTTATGTACAAGGCCAATATTGTCAAAGTACCATACTTAGACCCACTTCGAGGACAGCGTGAAACAAGCTTTTATGCCACAAGACGGGCAGAAAGCAGCAACTTCACTCTGACTGCACCCTTCTCCAGAACATCACTCCATCTGAGATCATATATATCCAGGATGACTCGAGTATGGAACACATTCGTACAGCATAATGATGTCAACGAGATAACGTCAGTTGATCAAATGAAAATGCTGGCCCACAGATGGCTCCAACTTCATCCTGTTCCCTACTTGCATGTCTCATAACAATAACAATGCTTTCAAATGAGCTGATGTAGGTAACAGCTCTTAGCTTGCCAATAAAGTTAGGAATCCTTAATTAACCTGTAAATAGCTTGTCAATAAAGCTAGGGATCCTTAACCTTGTCAAACCCTGTGTAAAGAGAGAGAGAGAGAGAGAGAGAGAGAGAGAGAGATAATCATATACAAATTTACCAGCGAATTTTTGTGGTGAAGATTTTTTTTCACGTCGCCTCTTAAGTTTTTTTTTAATAGACTGCAAATACAGTATGCAAATGAGGAATGAGTGACAGGACAAGCACAGGATTTTGTACACAGAGTGGGGGTGTATCTCTGTGCATATATACACTGAGTCTGATCCATACTTTATGGATTAAAATATTCTTGACTGGTGACAAGGCTGCAGGATAAGTTCAGGTATTTGTCTTCAATAACTAAGATCTGGATATTAAAATTCTGATAAGGATTAGTTATCGAATACCGACATTATATTCCATCACGCTGGATGAGGCTCACGCAAAGTGTAATAGCATACTGCTGATGTATCTAAATTTGCTTATAAATAATAATTCTGTACCACTGATGGTGTTTTTGTTTTTCTCGTTGGGAGAAAGACAAGTGTCTTCTGATACGGTTTTAATCGAGTCTGTTCTCCAGTTAGTGGAGTCAGTTTTTCTAGAGTTGACCTTCCTGCTCTTCTGTATGTTATATATTTTGTATTCCAGATTAAATACGTCAGGGTTAGAAAACGCATGAATAGGTTAGGTTAGATTTACTTAGGCTAACATATATTATCATATATTTACGGATAGTTTTTCGAGAGGAAAAGTATATACACGAGAGAAAAAAAAATGTAATGGAAATAAGGAGGGAAACGAAGACAACATTAACAGTGACGAGCTTCTATTAATACAATATTCTGTGAAATTCTAATTAATTGACTGTCTCTGGTTTGCTCAAGTTTTGAAGTAGCTTAAAGTTCAGGAAAGTTCACTCACTCCACTTTATAATTTTTAATATAAGTATATATATATATATATATATAATATATATATATATATATATATATATATATATATATATATATATATATATATATATATATATATATATATATATGTATATATATATATATTTATATATATATATATATATATATATATATATATATATATATATATATATATATATATATATATATATATATATATATATATATTATTAATATTATAATATGTCACAGGATATATGTCAAGGCAAACAGCTGAGAGCGTCACAACGTACGTGGAAATGCTAAATGCTTAGCTGAATAATTTTTCTTCTTTCTGGTGAATGTTGAAATGTTTGTGAATATTTAAAAATAATAAATATCAGTTTGGAATATTCGAACTCCTGTAAAAGCTGTGAGATGCGCTGAAGCACAGGAATATATTTGGAAACCTTTATAGGATAATGAAAAGTGTTTTACTGTCAGAAAAACGAAAATTCCATGTTGACGCGACGCGTTCAGACTCTGCTAGTAATACCATTTTGATGGTGAGAGAGAGAGACATTGCCCAAGGAACGCTAATATTTTCCCCGGTAACGTTGTATGCTATATCCTCAGAGAGTCACAGTGACCCTGAGAAAGTTGTGAGCATAGTAGGTCACAATGCGAGCTGCGTTTTCCAAGGCATTGTGAAATTCCTCCTGAGAGTATCTTGCATTGTCTGGATATCTCGCTTTATTTCCGAAGAAGTGTATACACCGAGTGGTGGGTGTATCTCTCAGTGTGCATAAACCCAGATTTTGCTTTAACCCACTACGTAAGGGATTTAAAGGGGTTTTAAAGGTTTAAAAGTGACTTGAACCCATAATGGCTCTCGTGTGGTTGATTAGTTCTAAATGTGATAAACCAAAAAAAATAAACCAGTTGCTTTATTTCCGGGAATATATATATTTTATATATATAATATATATATATATTTATATATATATATATATATATATATATATATATTATATATATATATATATATATATATATATATATATATTTTAATATATATATATATATATGTATGTATATAATATATATATATATATATATATATATTATATATATATATTTTAATATATATATATATATATATATATACATATATGACCTCAGCACCTCAAAGAGATGGTAAATCCAGTACTCGGTGAATCTGCATCAATTCTTCTCACCGAGTTAACGACTTTCGTCAACAATTGCC
>NC_069468.1:15695832-15765994 GCF_026875155.1 Cherax quadricarinatus
TGTGTGTGTGTGTGTGTGTGTGTGTGTGTGTGTGTGTGTGTACTCACCTAGTTGTGGTTGTGTGGGTCGATTCACAGCTCCTGTGTGTGTGTTGTGTGTGTGTGTGTGTGTGTGTGTGTGTGTGTGTGTGTGTGTGTGTGTGTGTGTGTGTGTGTGTGTGTGTGTGTGTGTGTGCGTGTGTGTGTGTGTGTACTCACCTATTTGTACTCACCTAGTTGAGGTTGCATGGGTCGAGTCCAAGCTCCTGGCCCCGCCTCTTCACTGGTCGCTACTAGGTCACTCTCCCTGTACCTTGAGCTTTATCATACCTCTGCTTAAAGCTATGTATGGATCCTGCCTCCACTACTTTGCTTCCCAAACTATTCCACTTCCTGACTACTCTGTGGCTAAAGAAATACTTCCTAACGTCCCTGTGATTCATCTGTGTCTTCAACTTCCAACTGTGTCCCCTTGTTACTGTGTCCAACCTCTTTAACATCCTGTCTTTGTCCACCTTGTCAATTCCTCTCAGTATTTTGTATGTCGTTATCATGTTCCCCCTATCTCTCCTGTCCTCCAGTGTCGTCAGGTTGATTTCTCTTAACCTCTCCTCACAGGACATACCTCTTAGCACTGGGACTAGTCTTAATGCAAACCTTTGCACTTTCTCTAGTTTCTTTACGTGCTTGGTTAGGTGTGGGTTCCAAACTGGTGCCGCATACTCCAATATGGGCGTAACGTACACGGTGTACAGGGTCCTGAACGATTCCTTATTAAGATGTCGGAATGCTGTTCTGAGGTTTGCTAGGCGCTCATATGCTGCAGCAGTTATTTGGTTGATGTGCGCTTCAGGAGATGTGTGTGTGTGTGTGTTAGTTACAATTTTGTCCTAGGCACATGTCGTGTGTGTGTGTGTGTGTGTGTGGTGTGTGTGTGTGTGTGTGTGTGTGTGTGTGTGTGTGTGTGTGTGTGGTGTGTGTGTGTGTGTGTGTGTGTGTGTGTTGTGTGTGTGTGTGTGTGGTGTGTGTGTGTGTGTGTGTGTGTGTGTGTGTGTGTGTGTGTGTGTGTGTGTGTGTGTGTGTGTGTGTGTGTGTGTGTGTGTGTGTGTGCGTGCGTGTGTGTGTATGGGCTCACCTATTTGTAGTCACCTATTTGTGGTTGCATGGGTGGATTCAATGCTCTTGGCCCCGCCTCTTTGCTGGTCCCTACAGGGTCCACTCTCTCACTGAGCTTTATCATACCTCTTCTTAAAGCTTTGTATGGATCCTGCCTCCACTATATCACTCTCCAAACTGTTCCAATTCTGACAACTCTTTGACTGAAGAAATGCTTCCTAACATCTCTGTCATTCATCAGATTAACCTTCCATCGTACAAGAACCTTCTACTACCAAGTCTTGAACTAACATTCTATCAATCTTCCCATGTATGACCAAACATTTATTTACGTTTCTCGTCTACATCATCAGACAAGTAGCTAAAAATATTTAGTTGCAGTCCATTCTTATAATTATTCAGTGTTTTCAGGAGCAGCACATTCTGATTCACTATTATTATTTATTACCAATTATTATTATTACTATTATTAACAGTAGTAGCATTAGTGGTAATTGCAATACTAGTAGTTGTAGTGGAAGTACTAGTAGTACCAGTTGTGGTAGTTCTAAAAACAGTATGGCTACTAGTAGTTGTAGAATTAGCAGCAATAGTTGTAGTAATTAATTAATTGACAATAATTACCCTTCAGGTGTCACATAACACCAGATATATGGAAAGCAGTAGGGTATAACCTAAGGAAATGAAGGTAGACTATTTTTTTGGAGAGCTTCCACCAGCATCCCTGGCTTCCCTCGTTATTAGGGGGGACTCTCATTCAGACTCTCCTCATTACCGTGTGCCGGAGGGGGCATCAGAACGCGTAATCTTTGTAAGTTGTGGAAATTGCACAAGCACTAATGCACTGCCCGTCCGCAACATATGTTAGAGTGGAGGTATTAAATATATGAGGTCTGTTTCACAATCCAGATGTTCTCCCTAGAGGTGCTTGCTGCAGAGGTATGTTAGCCAATGTAGTAATACACTCTAACACACACACACACACACACACACACACACACACACACACACGCTGGGCAACTACCTGAGATATGAAAGACGGCAAATGTAGTCCCCATATTTAAGAAAGAAGACAGAAACGAGGCACTAAACTACAGACTTGTGTCTCTAACACGTATAGTATGCAAAGTCATGGAGAAGATTATCAGGAGGAGAGTGGTGGAACACATGGAACGGAACAAGATTATAAATGAAAACCAGCATGGATTCATGGAAGGCAAATCCTGTGTCACAAACCTTCTGGAGTTTTATGACAAGGTAACAGAAGTAAGACACGAAAGAGAGTGGTCGGTTGATTGCATTTTCCATGGACTGCAGGAAGGCCTTTGACACAGTTCCTCACAAGAGATTAGAGCAGAAGCTGGAGGATCAGGCGTATATAACAGGGAGGGCACTGCAACGGATCAGGAAATATCTGACAGGGAGGCAACAACGAGTCATGGTACGTGAAGAGGCATCACAGTGGGCGCCTGTAACGAGCGGGGTCCCACAGGTGTCAGTTCTAGGACCAGTGCTATTTTTGATATATGCGAACGACATAATGGAAGGAATAGACTCTGCAGTGTCCCTATTCGCAGATGATGTGAAGCTGATGAGAAGAATTAAATCTGATGAGGATGAGGCAGGACTGCAAAGAGACCTGGACAGGCTGGACACGTGGTCCAGAAACTGGCTTCTCGAATTCAACCCTGCCAAATGCAAAGTCATGAAGATTGAGGAGGAGCAAAGAAGACCGCAGACAGAGTATAGGCTAGGTGGACAAAGACTACAGACCTCACTCAGGGAGAAAGATCTCGGGGTGACCATAACACCGAGCACATCACCGGAGGCACACATCAACCAAATAACTGCTGCAGCATACTAGCTCCTGGCAAACCTGAGAATAGTGTTCCGATACCCTAATAAGGAATCGTTTAAGACACTATATACTGTGTATGTTAGGCCCATACTGGAGTATGCAGCACCAGTCAGGAACCCACACCTGGTCAAGCACGTCAAAAAGTTAGAGAAAGTACAAAGGTTAGGAACAAGGCTAGTTCCAGAGCTCAGGGGAATGTCGTACGAGGAAAGGTTGAGGGAAATTGGACTGACGACACTGGAGGACAGAAGGATCAGGGGAGACATGATAACGACATAGAAGATTCTGCGGGGAATAGACAAGATGGACAGAGACAGGATGTTCCAGAGAGGGGACACAGAAACAAAGGGTCACAATTGGAAGCTGAAGACTCAGACGAGTCACAGGGACGTTAGGAAGTATTTCTTCAGTCATAAAGTAGTCAGGAAGTGGAATAGCCTAGCAAGTGAAGTAGTGGAGGCAGGAATATACATAGTTTTATGAAGAGGTATGACAAAGCTCAGGAAGCAGAGAGGGAGAGGACCTAGTAGCGATCAGTGAAGAGGTGGGGCCAGGAGCTGAGTCTCGACCCCTGCAACCACAATTAGATGAGCACAATTAGGTAAGTACACACACACACACACACACACATACATATATATATATATATATATATATATAATATATATTATATATAATATATTATATATATGCATATATATATATAATAATATATATAATATATATATATAATATATATATATATATATATATATATATATATATATATATATATATATATATATATATATAATATATTATAACATATATATATATATAATATATATATATATATATATATATATATATATATATATATATATATTATATATATATATATATATATATATATATATTTAAATATATATATATATATATATATATATATATATATATATAAATATATAATATATATATATAATATATATATATATCATACATATATACATATATGTATATGTATATGACGTGGCGAATAGGTTAAACTTGCGATTTTAGCTTAAATAGCAACGCTCTTCTTGCCGAATAAGGCAAAGAGAAAATTTGTGTATATAGTAATTTCGCAAAAATAATTCTCAACCTAATCAAAAAAAAATATATTTCCTTGTGTTGATTTATTATTCAATTATTGTAAACTCGTCTAAAATATATTCAGTTGAATTCGGCTAATTAAATTGCGCTTGTTATAATAAGGTTAAATAAGTTTTCTAAGGTTCTTTCGGTACAAAATTATTATTTTTTGCATTAATGTAAATGAAAAAAATATATCTTTAAACATATAAGAGAAATTTTTAGAAAGGACTTTATTTTAAACGAGTTCTTGCTAATTGGCCATTTTTACCTCTTCGGCAGGGGAACATATATAAATACCCCACACACCCCACCACACCAACACATATATATTAAAATTATATATTTATATTTAAAATTTATATATATATATATTTATATATATTATTTTTATAAATATATTATAAAATATATTTTATATATAAATTTATATTTTATATTATTATTATATATATATATATTATATTTATATTTATAAAATTTATTTTTTATATATATATATATTTATATATTATTATATATATATTTATATATATATATTATATATTTATATTTATTATTTTTTTTATATATTATATATTTATATATATTTTATTTTATATATATATATTTTATATATATATGTATAAAATATATATATTAAAATATATATATATTATATAATATATTTTTTTTATTTATATTTACATTAAAATATACATAAAAAAAAAGTCGGCCTTCTCCCACCCAGGCGGGTGACCCAAAAAAAAAAAAAACCCCCAAAAAAGGAAAATACTTTAATCATAAATCAACACTTTCCCCCAAACTCAAAACATAATCACTTTTTTGGCAGGGGTGTCAGAATACAAAAATTTTAAAAGGGTATATAGTATAAAGATACACAACATTTTTCCCCCCAAACTTCAAAAATTTTTAAAAACCCCTCCTTAAAGTGTAGGCATTGAAACTTCCCTTTTTCCGGATAAAGAAGGCTATAAAAAAAAAGGGTTTCCTTGAATCCCTTCATTTAAAATTACCCTCCCTCACACCCCCAACAGTTTCGTCAGGTCCCAAATTCTTTTGTCTCCATTCACCCCTATCAAACAGCTCACGAAAGGGTTTCCCTGGAAGCCCCAACCCCCTCGCCCAAAAAATTTTTTTTCCCCTTTTTCCTCCCCAAACCTTTTTTCGGGGAAACGCCCCCTACCCCGCCTTCCTTAAACTACGTTTTTTACGTCTCCATGTATTTTTACTTTGACCCTTTCTTTCTAAAGCCCAAAACCACCTCAACAACCTCTCTTCAGCCCTTGACTAATACTTTTTTTAAACCCCCACCCCTTCCCCTAATTTCCACACTCCGGAATTTTCTGCTAATTTTTACCCACACATTGCCCTTAGACGGGGACTTCCCCAGTGCCCCCAAACCCGTTCCTCGCTGCCCCAATTGCCCCCCAAAAGTTTCCAAAACCCTTTATAAGGGGTTTTGGGTTTTAATATTATATTTTCATACTTCCCTTCTTTGCCTCCTTTAGATAAATTTTTTGACCCCAAATTTACCTAAATGACCACTCCCCTTTTTTTCCTTCATCAATTTAGGGTTTAACCTTTATCCTCTTTAAATCCATCTGCTGACACGTCAATTTCCCACATATCTGAAAAAATTTTCACTTTTTCCATCCTCCCCCCCAAATTTTGGATATCCAACTTTTCTTTTTTAAATCTTTTGTTTTACCCTACCCTTACTCTTTTCTATGTTCATTTTTAAAACTTTTTTTCCTTTACACACACCCCCAAACTTTTCCAAAACCCTTTGAAATTTTTTTTTTTGAATTAAAAGCTTTCCGAAACGGGCATCATCAGCAAAAAGAACTTTGTTTTTTCCCCCATTTTGTATTTGTTCCCCATAATTTAATCCCACCCCCTACCCGAGCCCCTAGATTTTCTTCTTTTACCCCCCCACCCAAATAAATTTATTAAAAAAACCACGGTAGCTTTTAAAATTCCCTGACAAAAGCCCTTTCTTTAAGGGAAGGGACTCCCTTTTCTTCTACGCACCCAAACTGAGCCCCCAATTTTCCTCTTTAAAAAACTCTCTACGCTTTTAGAAACCCTTACTTTTTTATTCCATATACGGGTGGCCCCCCGGCATACGACCCAACCCCCGGGAATGCGCCCAATTATGTAAGGGATTTTATGAAAGTGCTTTTTGAAAGGGGTATGTTTGGGGTCGGAAAGGGGACTAATTTTTTCCCCAATTTTTTCCTTAGGGGAAAAAATTCGGTCAGAAACGGGGTTTTGGACATACTTCTGGAGTGAAAAAATATCTTTAAAAGGGGGGGGTCACTGTACTTGAAACATCTGCCAAAATTGGCTCCTCTATCCACTCTATCATTTCCCTTTTTCTTAATCCTTTAAAATGCAATAAAAATTTCCCTTCCCTTTTCAAAAATCTGTTCAATATTTGCTTCAATATAAAAACTTGATCTACAACCCCCTTTCCCCCACTCTAAAACCTCCTTGTCACCCCGCAACCCTACATCTTTTCTTACCTCTAATTTTTTTAAATTATAACCCTACCTTTACAATCTCTTCTCCCCCCTTTCCCTTTTATAAAAAGGGGGAATTTTATTTGCTCTTCCCCAAAATCCCTGGGTTCCCTTCCCATCTTTATCCCATTTTTAAAACAAAAAACCCAACCACTCCAACACTTTTATCCCCCTTTGTTTTAAAAAAATTTCTGTAATTTTCCTTTTCAGTCAACCCGGCTTTCCCCCCTTTCTTCTACGTAAGGATTTAACCCCCCGCCCCCTCCCCCCTACCCCAAAACCCGTTCCCCTTCTTCACTCCCTTAAAAAAAGGGTTTTCCTCCATGGCCACTGCATGAAATTCCCCACCCCCCTTTTTTCCGTCGACATTTAAAATTTCCCCTCAAAATATTCGCCATTCCCCAAAACCCCCAAATTTTCCCCCTTTACTAACCCCATTTACTTTTTTTTTAATAAAAATTTCCATATTTTCCCCCTGGGGCTTTCCCTTTAAATTTTTTAAACTCACTCCAATTTTTTCTTATTTCTTTTAAAAATTTTTGGGAACAGTCCCCCTCTCCCATTTCTTTCTTCTGCTCTCCTTTTGCACTCTCTCCCCACCCCTCTTAAACCTTTTTTTTACTCTCCTTTTTAACTCTACTCTTTTTTTAAAACACTTCTCCCCCTTTGAAAACCCCCACCTCTAAGCAAAACTTTTTCTCTTTTATCCCCCCCACCAAAACTTATCATTCCCCAAAATAAACTTCTTTCCTCCCCCCCCCAAACCCTCCTAAAAAACCACAAACTTCTCCCCCAAACCTTTTCTAATACGGGCTTTTTTAAAACTTTCCCAAACCTTTTTTAACCCCCCCCATTTTACTTACTTGCACCAGCCCACCTTTCTCCCAAATTTTTGGGTTTAAACATTTCACCCAAACTTCCTCCTCCCTTAGTTTATTCACTTTCACCTCCCTCGTATTGTTGTTGTTTATTTTCCCATTTCCCATCTACCCTTTTAGTTTTAAAGGGGCTACACCTAATTAATGATTCGATAATCCCGTTGCCCCTCTATAAAAAGTGTACATCCCGGAGCACCCCCTCAACCTTTTACCACCAATTTAAAAATCTAACCAAAAATACTTTCTTTCGTGCTATATCTACCTTTTATATTTTTTTATCCTCTTTTTAAAAAAAATTTTTATTAATTATTTCCAAACCTCTTTCTACACCCACACACTCCCCACACAACATACACGCACACCAACACAAAACAAACACACACACAAACACACACACAACACACACAATCCACACACACACACACACACACACCACACACACACACCCCACACGCACACACACCCCAACACAATTAAATTTTATATTTTATATATATATGTATATATATTTATATATATTAATTTTTTATATATATATTTATATATGTGTGTGTGGTGTGTGGTTTTGTGTGTGTGGTGTGGTGTGTGTGTGTGTGTGTGTGTTGTGTTTTGTGTGGGGTGTGTGTTGTGTGTGTGTGTGTGTGTGTGTGTTTGTGTGTTTTGGGTTTGTGTGTGGTGTGTGTGTGGGGTTGGGGTGTGTGTTTTGTGTGTGTTTGTGTGTGTAACAAAAAATAAAAAAATTAAAAAAAAAATACTGCAAGGTTAAATTTTAATTTATTTATTTCAATTTGTTTAAAGCCCAACCCCGCAGCAATGGTTGAACGGCCCTTTTGAACAAATTTCTGGAAGTTTAGTGCATACACAGTTCACCCCAAAATGTAATTTTGGCCAAGGGGGGCCCCGGGATAGTGTATTTAAAAAATTACTAGTCAAAGGGGCTTTGGGGGCCCAAAAAACTAAGACTGGACCCTCTTCCCCTGCACCAAACCAAATACAATTAAGGGAAGGTACCTGTAGAATGCAAAAAGTTTGAGGGGTCTTTGGAAAAAAGGAATCCCCAAAACTGATTTTTACTTAGTGATTTTTTTTTTTCAAACAAAAAGGGAAATTTTTGTGTCCAATCCCGGGGAAAATGAAGGATGAAGATGAACAAGCCAGCTCGATTGATTTTGGGTTTTTAAAAAATGCCCCCGTACTTTCAGGGTCAATAGCATTGGAAATTAATTTATGGCAGGTTTAATTTTAAATTTAAAACCCAAAAAAATTTCACCTTTCTAGTTTATTATTATCACAAGATTTTCATTCTGAAATATGATAATTTGTGAAAAAAATTTTAATAATATATAATAATATTATATATTTATAATATTTATTTAAATATATAAATATAATATATATTATATATAAATATTATATATATATATATATTTCATATATATATATATATATTAAAATTTTTATATTTATATATATATATATATATATTTTATATAATATTATATATTTTTATATTATATATATATATATATATATAAAATATGGGGTTTCCGAATATGTTAAAAAAGGTCAATTAGCAAGAAATCATTTAAAATTAAGTCCCTTTTTAAAATTTTTTTCTTATATGTTTAAAAATATATTTTTTTCATTAATGTTGATGTAAAAATTTTTTTAAATTTTTTTCACCAAAAGGAAATTAAAAAAAACTTTCCTACCTTTTTTAAAAACAAGCGCAAAATTTATTTTAGCCCTAAACCCAACTAAAATTATTTTAAATACGTTTAAATAATTTAAAAAAATAAACAAACACAATAAAATATATTTTTTTCGTTAGGTTCAGAATGATTTTGGCGAAATTATTACATACCAAATTTTCATTGTCCTATATGGCAAGATGAACGTTGCTATTAAGCCAAGATCGCAAGTTCTGCTTATTCGGCACGACATATATATATATATATATATATATATATATTATATATATATATATATATATATATATATATATATATTATATATATATATATATATATATATATATATATTATATATATATATTATATATATATATATATATAATTTATATATTTACCGTAAGACTTTGAAACCGCGTGTTTAATATGTACTTGTTTGTGATATGCTTAATGCGATGCTGCACATTGAGCTTAACTGCCAGTTTTTTTGTACATTGTATCTCTGCGCATCCCAGGTTGTTCTTAAATCCCTTGTTTTCTAACTGACCTGCTTTCATTTCTCTGCAGGTATCATGACCGAACTCAGCAGCTTTCAGAGCATAATTTTTCTAAAGTTTCAAGTGATCATGAGGTCTTTCATTGCTCTTTTTTTGGTTATCATTTTCTGCATTAACTTTCACATGATTTCCCACAAACAGTGAAACAAGAGATTCTTTCTTTTCACGCAGATCTTCTATGCAAATCAAGAACAGCTGGGATGTTAATACTGAGCCTCCGATCTTCACACTCCAGTTTTGGGATTTATGATTATATTTCCATTTATCTATGTGTCTTATTGATCTCTTATATTAATCATTATGGTGTTTAGAAAAATGGTCCGTTATGTAGTATTTCCGGCTTATTTCCCTTTTATATTGCTCACATTTGCAGTTTTTCTAATTGTATAACAATTACTACGTTAAAATCATGTGTATTCTTGCTTAAGGGTCGTCCGACTCATCTGTTCCTTCGTGCACGACTCAAGGTGATGCCCTGTTTGGTAAAGAATAAAAAGGCACAATACCGTGATTGGAACAATACATAAATAACCCGCGCACAAGTCCAAGTCAGACCGAAACGTCGTCATGAGTCTCATGTTCCTACGTGGCAGTTATTTGCGTATCTTGTTTGGTCCTGCTTTTAACGGTACATTTAATTTCCTAGAAGTTTTCACACTTCTCTGATGTTGAAATATTTTCTAATCTTTATTGCTCGTCCCTTTCTTCATTGTATGTGTGTAATTACTTACGTTAATTTCCTATTAGAAACTAGAAAGTGTGTGTGTACGCACCTACTTGTGGTTGCAGTTGTCGATTCGTAGTTCCTGGCCCCGCCTCTTCGCTGGTCGTTACTAGGTCCACACACTCCCTGCTCCAAGAGCTTTATCGTAATTTTTTAAGTGTGTGTGTGTGTGTGTGTGTGTGTGTATACTCACCTAATTGTACTCACCTAATTGTGGTTGCAGGGGTCGAGACTCAGCTCCTGGCCACGCCTCTTCACTGATCGCTACTGGATCCTCTCTCTCTCTGCTTCCTGAGCTTTGTCATACCCCTTCTTAAAACTATGTATTTGGTTCCTGCCTCCACTACTTCACTTGCTATTCCCCTTGCTGACAACTCTATGACTGAAAAAATACTTCCTAACGTCCCTTTTGACTCGTCTGAGTCTTCAGCTTCCAGTTTTTGACCCCTTGTACCTGTGCCTCTCTGGAACAATCCTATCTCTGTCCACCTTGTCTTTCCCGCAGTATCTTGGGATGTTTGTTATCATGTCTCCCCCCGACCCCTTCTGTTCTCCAGTGTCGTCAGTCCGATTTCCCTTAACCTTTCCTCGTACGACTTCCCCTTTAGCTCTGGGACTAGCCTTGTTTCAAACCTTTGTACTTTCCTAACTTCTTGACGTGCTTGACCCGGTGGGGGGTTCCAGACTGGTGCTGCATACTCCAGTATGGGCCTAACATTACACAGTGTACAGTGTCTTGAACGATTCCTTATTAAGGTATCGGAACGCTATTCTCAGGTTTGCCAGGCGCCCGTATGCTGCAGCAGTTATTTGGTTGATGTGTGCCTCCGGTGATGTGCTCGGTGTTATGGTCACCCCAAGGTCTTTCTCCCTGAGTGAGGTCTGTAGTCTTTGTCCACCTAGCCTATACTCTGTCTGCGGTCTTCTTTGCCCCTCCCCAATCTTCATGACTTTGCATTTGGCTGTGTGTGTGTGTGTGTGTGTGTGTGTGTGTGTGTGTGTGTGTGTGTGTGTGTGTGTTTCTAGCTCTGAGTGAAGAGGCAGATCACGTCGAGAAATCTCACGCCTCGGGAGGTAAATGGCTTGTTTCATTTGGTCAATCAACTTCGAAATGGAGTTTTTCAGCTCGCGTTCTTATTTCTCCCCCACCCCAACCTTTACCTTCCCTGCACCCAGTTCCCCTCTCCTCCCCAGGGTGCAATCCCCCCTCTCCCCAACATACAGTTCCCTTCTAGATTCACAATGATGCAAGTTGACAAGTGATAATTTAGACACTTGTGTTTTTTTAACAGGAAAAGCCATTTGATATTTATATAATGAGATTTTATCACCCCTTGTTGGGTGATCAAGTCTTACTATGGATGATACAGCCCCACTGTGGGTCAAACATCATATAATAAAGCTTTTCGCAGCTTAAAGCTTCTTTGAAGTTATCAAGCTTCCTTATTCCCCTTGTGAAGCTTATGGAGGTGAAAGGCCTATTTTCCCCTCTGCATATATTTCATTCCCTCACTTGTTGAAATAGTGTAGTTTCCCCTCACTTGTCCCGACGTTGTAGTTTCCCCTTCCTTCGTTAGTGTGATAGGTTTCCTCTTATGTATCAGCACTGAGAATACTTCTCCTTTATTGATATTTTCTCCTCTTCCCTCTCCTGATGGACCCTTCAAGGAGAGAAGCAGTGATGCAGGAAATTTCAGCTGCCCTTCTCTCATGACTCAAATCTTATTACTTCCCATTTCCCACGAGGTGCATAACAGGTTTAGCGCTTTCATGTATAATAGTACTAAATAATAGTAATACTTAATAATAATACTAAATAATCATAATAATTAATAATAATATTAAATAATAATCATAATAATTAATAATAATACTAAAATAATCATAATAATTAATAATAATACTAAATAATAATAATAATTAATAATAATGCTAAATAATAATCATAATAATTAATAATAATACTAAATAAATGATCGATACCACGCCTAACCCTTCTAGGGTAGGGTAGGTGCCTGAGCCCGAGCCTTTAGCTCATAAGACTGTCATTCCCATTTGCCCCCTTGGGGCGGGGATGGCAGACCAGAGAGGCCTAGCTTGTGGCTAGGCCTGGGGACAGTTGGTCCCAAAGATGAGGAGGTACTTGTGCCTCCTCCCATGGGAGACTTAGGTCTCAGACACTCCCTCAAGAGGGAGCCAAGGCCGGGCCACCACTTGGAAAAGGCCCGGGCCGGGAGAATACCGGCTAGTCTTTAATAATAAAATACTAAATAATAATAATAATTAATAATAATACTAAATATAATATTAATAATAATAAATAATACTAAAATTAATAATATATATAATATATAATACTAAATAATAATCATAATAATTAATAATAATTTTAAAATAATTTGAATAAATAGCTACATTAAATCATTATAATTATGAATAAACTTAAATATATCAATATTATAATAAGTACGAAATTAAGTAACAGGAGAATATGAGTAATCAGTATAAATTTGTCATTGATAAGAAGGATCATGTTTATCAGGGCCTGCATGAACCAGTTGCTATCTAGCAATCGATTTGTTAAAATGCAGTGAAAATACATGTTTTTCGTGATTATAGTTCAAATAATATTTTGTTTTCTGTTTAAAGGTGAAAACAAATTAACTTGAGTTAATTTTTTGTTTTCAATGGAATTTGCTACTGTAGGTTTTCTAAACAGTCGCTGAATACAATAATAGTTTTTAGAAATTAGGAAGGGGAGATGTAGCTCAGTTTCTTGGATCTAGATGACACCCTGCCTCAAGGGTCAATGGATTCAGTTACCAAAAATATTGATTTTTTAGGGGCAAAAGGTACGTCATCTGATCATTTACCAAATATTTTATTCATAGGGGAAATGATATTACATCAGTTTGATCCATGAACGTTCCTGCTCTTGAATCATTATACAAAACTCGATCTGGGTTTCATGCCCGAAAGCCCGTTGTGAACGGATAAAGTAGCATCAGTTCAACAGGGCTGGGCATGGGAACGCAGGATCGAGTCCTAGCCAAGCCGCAGCTCTGTTAATGATGCAAAATCACTTATTTCGTGATTTCATTGATATATAGACTACTCTTGAAGGCTGGTACACCAAACAGGATGAGGTTGAAATTAGTTTCTCAGGCTCCATGACCACGAGTGTCCTTGCATCAGGATAACATACTCAGTATTGACGGGCGCCTGGTGTTTAAGGATGGTGGTCCAATGCAGAGTGATGCGTAGTCTGCTCAGTTCACACTGGGCTGGGCATGGGAACGTAGGATCGAGTCCTGGCCAAGCTGCAGTTCTGTTAAGGATTATAAATATGTGTGTGTGTGTGTGTGTGTGTGTGTGTGTGTGTGTGTGTGTGTGTGTGTGTGTGTGTGTGTGTGTGTGTGTGTGTGTGTTTTAATTTGGTAAGGCAGGTTTTCAATAAACGTGGATGTTAGGATACAACTGGGCTCTTTCTTTGATCCTTATACGTAAGTGTAAACTTGCGCTTCTGCCCAAAGCGGCTGAGTAAACACAAATATGTCGTTGTAATAACCAACATCAAAGGACACTCTGGATACACGAGTTTTGTGAAGTATTGAAAGAAGGGAGCAAAAGCCGGGAGAGGAAAGCATGTTTCTGTGAGTTCTATTATTCCCTGCTGTTTGAACCATCTCCAGTAATGAGTGTGTGTGTGTGGGGTGTGTTTGTGTGTGTGTGTGGTGTGTGAGTGTGTGTGTGTGTGTGTGTGTGTGTGTGTGTGTGTGTGTGTATGTGTTGTTCAGTGATAGCGGTAAAATGCTGCTCATTCTCTTAAGCACAATTCGTTTTTTTTATTTTTTTAAGCTGTGACAGTAGAGCGTGTCAAAGGCTTGGTGTTGACGCTAAAACTATCAATGTCCCTTCATGTGTTGTATTCACTGCCTGTCTCCTCTGTAGTTCCTCGTTATCTCTTGGCGCATCATAACATTGTCTTGCTTTACGTGTTATTGCGTTTATTCATATTAACATTTAAGGGAGTAAATACTGTTTAATGACGTTATCCAAACGTAATCTAACCAAATAAAACCTAGTTCAAACTTACCTCGCCTCTCCTAACCTCCTCTCAAATAATTTAACCTATTTTAACGGTACCTAATCTAATGTAACATAATTTAATCCACCCGAACCTAATCCAACCTAAACTAATTTAAATATAGCTTTACCTAAAATAAAATATGCAGACAATTGTTTCATAATAATGTGAAGCGATAAAATTCTGAGAGGGTCATTCATAGAAAGAAGCAGTGGAGACTCGATCCTCTGTCCGCTAATCGTGAAGGCAGGAACGCTGCTTTCGCAGCCAGGTAAAGTAAGGTAAGTATAGAAAGTTGTAGACAAGTGAGCTTTAGGTAAAACATTAATAAACCAAGAATGTATGGAAAACAGGTGATAAAACATTGCATGTGTACACAGGCATAACAATCATTAAAACACTTGCGAAACACTTGGGTGTATTAAATGTTAAAACATTTCGTCGAGTAACTTTATCAGTCCAGTACAGAGGGAAAAGGTAGAAGGTGTGATACACACATTTACAAAGTCACAAAGTGTGACTTTGTAAATGGTCCAAGTCGGACCGAAACGTCGTCGTAAGCTCCTCTCTTCTATGTGTGGGTTATTTGTGTATCGTTCCAGTCACGGTATTGTGCCTTTTTTTTGTTATTTATTTGTAGAAGGTGTGACGTGGAAGTTTGAGGTATAATCAGTCCCTCAACCTAGAGATGGAGTGTTCAGTCAATCAGCCTTGATAGACTTGATGGAGTGATTACATGAAACTTCCTCATCACATCTTCCACCGATTTTGCACTGGACTGAGGAAGCCACTGGTTGGCGTAATGTTTCGACTATAAAGATACCTAAATGTTGCCCAAGTGTCTCAGTCACTTGTCAGATTTATATACCATTTATGTAATACATAACAATTATTGCCTGGCAGCACTTCTGCCGTATTTTCAGAGCCACCTCGAAGTGTGTCGTATTTTCAGAGGCACTGGAAGTGTGTCGTGTTTCCAGAGCCACCTCGAAGTGTGTCGTATTTTCAGAGGCACCTGGAAGTGTGTCGTGTTTCCAGAGCCACCTGGAAGTGTGTCGTGTTTCCAGAGCCACCTGGAAGTGTGTCGTATTTCCAGAACCACCTGGAAGTGTGTCGTATTTTCCAGAGCCTCTTGAAGTCTGTCGTCTCCTCAGCGTAACTACTGAATATGTTTCCGTCTTCCACTGTTTTGTATTTTATGAGATGGTAAATCCTCCTGAGCTTACTGTCTTTTTTAACCAGCAATATGTTAAATATATATCGGAAAAGTGAAAAATTCTGAAAATGCTAGACATACTTCGAGAAGGATGAATATATGGTGAAACGTCTAGTTTTTTTTCCATTTCATTTCATACATTCGGTGCGGGGAATAGTGGAGGATCGACCCTCGGTCCGTTAATCACATATTGGTCTCTTAAAAAGCCTGGGTGTTACACAGGCCTTTCCTGAATGTCCCTTTAACGGATGTGCCTTGATGCTGGTGAAGGGTTCTTGATCCTGGGAGTTGGAGCAACCATTCTCTCTCTTGGATCAAACCTTGGTTACCTTCATTTCTGAGGCGCTATATTTCCCCAAGATTATCATAATACAGCAATATTGTCAAAATTGTCATAATATTTACTGGGAAGCGCAGAACCCGTAAGAGTCACACAAGGGAACGGGATAGAATCAGGATTGATCCAAATGAGGGTAGCTACTGTTCCTTGGACCAAGAGAATTTCATTAGCCCCCCTTCCCCCTCCAATAAAGTGTGCGAGACTGCGAATAACTTGTCACACTTGCCGACAGCTTCTTGATCCTCCTGACCTTAGACACTGCATATCAATGATGCTGAAATCAATATTCATCTCGTCCGCCCTTCCTCAACAGGTGGCCTGAGGCATTCCTCTCAGCCACTTGACCTTTGGTGAGTGTCCCGAGACTCAGGTGTGGCTTGACGGTCTTGACTCATCATTGATAGCAAGGTGGGCGAAGCCCCGGCGCCCGACTCTCAATTATTGAGGCAGGAAAACCCCGCTGACACTCTCCAGGATCCTGGTACGACTCACCTCCAGGCAAGGGCTATGCTGCCTTAGTGTATGTAATTCCCCGTAGCATTGCTGGCACGATCTATGTCATTTTTTGGCCGCCAAAGACATTAATGATGGCACCTGTTACACATGTATTTGGCTCCAAATATATCAATGATAACACCATACAAAAAGTTTGTGCCTCATATTTATTGGTCTGGGCACCAAATATGCAAATATTAGCCCAGAAATTTCCAATATTGGCACAAATTACACCAATTTGGGCACAAAATTCATCGGTGTTAGGACAGTATACCCGTGTTTTTGTATCAATACACCGGTTTTGACATCAAATATACCTTTGGCAGTAACACTGAGCAGTGAACGTTCACTCTGTAGGAAGGTTCAAATAAATATGAGAGAGCCTACTACATAGCAGGAGGCCAATGGTAAGGACGTAGGACCGTGAACTACAGCACACCTCTCTGTAATCCTATGTAGTGAATTACAAATGGGCAATAATACAGAGCTAAATCTCTAGCATTTTCTTGGGTTCCACTAGCGTTGATCTCTCCCGCTTCTATAGCTCACGTGAATACCATTCTCTTTCTCCCTCCATCATATCCATAATCCTCCTTCCCTCCCTTCATCCACCTTTCTTCCTCTCTTGTTCTCATATATTCTCCTTCTGTTCTTCCCACGAACCCTTCTCTTTCCACCACAAGTTACTGTGAATATGCTTTCCCTTTTACCTTCCAATAGCTAAAAGACACGTCCTATACAAGCATGCCACCCCTATCACAAGCCTTTAGAAGTACACCAGTTCCATCACCTACCCTCCATCCCACCTACAAGTCTACACTCACGGGAAACTACAGGTAAACATCCAG
This sequence comes from Cherax quadricarinatus, assembly GCF_026875155.1. Taxonomy (NCBI): domain Eukaryota; kingdom Metazoa; phylum Arthropoda; class Malacostraca; order Decapoda; family Parastacidae; genus Cherax; species Cherax quadricarinatus. The sequence goes on from NC_069468.1 coordinate 15,713,256, forward strand.
TGAGCTCGAATAGAAGAAATGGTAAACCAAGTAGAATTAACCGGCCTTGAAGAGACTAATGAAGAAGACCGAGGACTTCTGAGGGAACTTGACACGTCAAAATAATTAAGACCAGAGAGAATATTATCAGTAATATTAAACAAATGGAGATGAAATACGTCATAAGATCCTCTCGCAGATCTTTAATCATTTCCTAATGACGGTGATGTACCGGATACTGGAAAGTTACAGGCGTTATAAAAAGTTCAAAGAAGCGTAACAATATGGCCAGTAACAACAAATCAAAGCTCTTAGCGACTGTAACAAGCACATAGAAAAAGATGTAAAGATAACTTGATGAACATTTAGAAAGTGCTACGTTCCCAGAACACCAACATTGATTTAGATATCAAAAGTTTTGCTATATGAAGTTGGCAAGGGAAATATAGAAAAAAATAAAAAAATGGGTGTACTGCATATTCTAGATTGTACAAAGGTGTTTTGTATGTTGCCACAAAGTACTCCTAGCAAAGTAGACAAGCTAACCCAGAGTAACAAAGTACTAACATAAATAAGGAAATACTTAATAATTATTATCATGAGATAGCGATAAACCCATTGGGATTATATAGCGCCTGTGGGGGGGGGGGATGGAAGGCATTCAGGCTCAATTCAGGGAACCGGAGCACATATCCAATTCCCTAGATCAAGAGCCCCTCACCAGTCAAGAAACCTCCCTTGAGGGGAAGGAAAAGTCTTACTAAGTCATAACTCAGTCGAGAGCAAGTCAAGGGATTGAAATCCATGGTAAACTAGAAACGAAAGAAATCACGGAACGGGCAAGGCTTGAACTTAGTCTCACCCGTTCCATGATTTGTTTGCAATCCTTTTGACGATTTAGTGAATCATGTTAGAGATGAAAGAACAGGATAGGTGATTTGTGAAGTTCCACAAGCAACTGGGCACTGTTGGGCTCCTGTTCTGCTTCTAGTATATATGAATAACTGTTTAACAGAAATTACCGCCTGCGTTTCCCTGTTTGCTGATGATACCAATATAATATGACTACAAACTGTAGGAAAAGACATAACTTGTCAGACTTCCGGAATTCTCGAATAAATAGTAAGATTTATTCCAAGTAAAATCAAAGTTTAAAAGTTGGAAGCTGTGGAGAGGAAAAGGAAGCGAGAACGCCATCTGTTGATAAATTTTAGAACCACTTAAATAATAAGACCTAGCATCAACCCCTTTCCCCAGACTTGTGAATAAGTAGAATAAGACTAGCAACACAAAATAAGACTGGGAACGCATAGAATAACACTATAAACACACATAACACTAGGAACACACTAAATAACACTAGCAACACACTGAATAACACTAGCAGCACATAGAATAACACTAGAAACACACACAACACTAGCACCACATAGAATAACACTTGCAATATATGTTACACTCGCCTTCAGGCATGTCTCTCATTCTTGTGTATGTAGCGCTAGTGTTGAGTCCTCACCTAACAAAACACTAAGCAACACTCTTGTTAAGTTCCCGCAAGTGTTTGAACTTTAAGGTAATGAACTATAAAGACAAAATAAGAAAGATCGTCTCTCCGTCGTTGGAATAAAAAACGAGAGATATGATCACGACATATAAAGTTTGTAGTGGCGAAGTCAGGGTAAATGAAAAATGTATACTAGATACTTAACAAGAACCAAAAAAAAAAAAAACATTGAGTGATATTTAACACATCTGAATAAACTACAATTTTTATAAAAAGTTCTTCATTAATCCACAAGTGGAATAAAAAGTGTAAGTTAGTTGATAGTAACACTTGAAGTGGACTCCTTTATGGGTTCACAGCAATAACATTAAGAGGCACTAAGCACACTATGTAATCTCTCCGCTAAGTTTGAATTAAGGAATCTTTATCAACAACACACACACACACACAACACATCCCACCACTACACACACAAAAACACAGACAGACACGACACAAATACACAACATACACACACACAGAACACACACACTATACACAACACACACACAACACACACACACAACAACAACAATAGTACAACACACTAAACACACAAAAAAAATCCATTATTCACAACTGTACACAATACAAACACACACTACAGTACACACTTTAGTCACACAGACACACAGTCACAGAGCACACAACACACCTCACACCAACTAAATAGCAATTTTACTCACACACACACACACAACACACACACACACACACACACACACACACTAAAAAGACTGGATTTTGATTAAAAAAAATAATGCTGAAAAAAATGACCATTCTCCTTAATCTTCGCGCCACTGAGTGAAGCTCCTCGTGAAACTTCAAGAGAACTTGGGTAAAGATAATGAACTTCTTTTTTACATACAACGATATGAAGAATTTTTTTAAAAGCGGAATGCAACACTAGAATATCACCATCTTCCGAATATTATTAATATATCGTGTATGTGATTAATTATTTCGTATCACCAATTTGTAGTTACAAAAGCGACGATTGCGTTTGTGGTGTCGCTGCTTCAGTGTCTAACCTATTATTTGCTGAAGAATTAGACATGTTTGCTACATTTGGGACTCTTTATTGTGGGAACGTTTCGCCAGCCAGTGACTTCTTCAGTCCGGTACTGAGAAAACCACTGTCTAATTCTTACACTTGTCACTTCTATTAATCACTTACATCATTCCTATTAATTTGTGGTTGTATTATTTCTAACAGCACTGGCATTTATTACCTTATTTTGTATCTTATTTCCCTGTTCTGTGACACTTCGAAAAAAAATTATTTTAAGTTTAAACATTTTTATATCTTGGATTACAGCTGTAGTTTAATTTTCTCACTATTCCTCTCTTATATGTTTGTTTACCTATGAGAAGATGAGAAATAAATTGTGCAGTGACGTTTTATCTGTGTTGTCAGTTAAACTTATCAAGTTCCATTGAGTCAAACATGTATCATAAAGTTCTTTTGTGTGATGGTGAAACTTTTCTAAATTCTATTTTGCAAGTTAAACTTATTTATTAAATTCTGTTGTGAGCTATATAGACGTATCTTGAATTATAGACGTAGCTTGAGTTTTATTGCGTGAGAGTTCAACCTAGACTCTGGTTAAAACCCAGGTAAGAAAAGATACTTAAAAACTCAGTTGTATGTGCATTTCGGCTACGCGTGATGCCCTTTTCAGCGTCCGCCGTCGGTAGCAACAGATACCTATAGCAGAGCCGTCAGGAGTCGGAGCTTCGCTTCTGCAACAGCGAATGAATTGTGCTGCATCTCGGGCACAGTCAAGTGCTCATTACTGCTGCGTGTCGGATTCCTCTGCCGGGAAAGGACGCGCATCCGCGGATCTTTGACATGACCCTTTGAAGCCGAGATCAGAACGTGTACAGGAATCGTATTTAAATGAGGTACTGACGCGGCACTTTGAAGATGGAGAGAGGAAGTGTTTACGAATCCCATGGAAGACAGATATCGCATTCGTGATCTAAACTTAGCGACAATGAATATTAAGGGATGTTCAGGAAATTAATGTACATTCACGGTATAAAGCCATAACCGAGAGAGTATAAAATACCGTGTACCATATTATGTAACAAAATTTACCTGTTGGTAAGAAAAAAGATGGGGTGGTATGGGAAATGTAATATTCAAATGGCTTTTATCCACTTTTCCGAGGGTTTGGGTCCCACAATTTGCACTAGAGGTGGACCTCATCATATATATTATATCGTGCTGAATAGGTAAAATTGGTCAATTAGCAAGAACTCGTTTAAAATTAAGTCCTTTCTAAAATTTTCTCTTGTTAGTTTAAAGATAAATATTTTTTTCACTTATGTTAATGTAAAAATTGATAATTTTGTACCAAAAGAACCTTAGAAAACTTACTAAACCTTATAATAAGCGCAATTTAATTTAGCCTAATCCAACAAAATATATTTTAGATAAGTTTACAATAATTTGATATTAAACAGACTCAATGAATTATATTTTTTCGTTAGGTTCAGAATGATTTTTTGGAAATAACTGCATGCACAAACTTTCGCTTGCCTTATTCGGCAAGAAGAGCGTTGCTGTTTAAACCAAGATCGCGAATTTTACCTATTCGGCACGATATATATTTGTATATATATATATATATATATATATATATTATATATATAAATATAATATATATATAATATATATATATGCACATATGTATATATAATTTTTATATATATATTTATATATATATATATATATATATATTTTTTTTATTATCACAACCGGCCGATTTCACCAAGGCGGGTTGGCCCGAAAAAGAAAAACTTTCACCATCATTCACTCCATCACTGTCTTGCCAGAAGGGTGCTTTTACACTACATTTTTTTAAAACTGCAACATTAACACCCCTCCTTCAGAGTGCAGGCACTGTACTTCCCATCTCCAGGACTCAAGTCCGGCCTGCCGGTTTCCTGAATCCCTTCATAAATGTTACTTTGCTCACACTCCAACAGCACGTCAAGTTTTAAAAAACCATTTGTCTCCATTTCACTCCTTACAACACGCTCACGCATGCCTGCTGGAAGTCCAAGCCCCTCGCACCCCAAAACCTCCTTTACCCCCTCCCTCCAACCCTTCCTAGGCCGACCCCTACCCCGCCCTTCCTTCCACTACAGACTGATACACTCTTGAAGTCATTCGTTTTGTTTCCATTTCTCTCTACATGTCCGAACCACCTCAACAACCCTTCCTCAGCCCCCCTGGACAACAGTTTTTGGTAATCCCGCACCTCCTCCTAACTTCCAAACTACGAATTCTCTGCATTATATTCACCAACCACACATTGCCCTCAGACATGACATCTCCACTGCCTCCACCCTTCCCCTCGCTGCAACATTCATCACCCACGCTTCACACCCATATAAGAGCGTTGGAAAAAACTATACTTCATACATTCCCCTCTTTGCCTCCAAGGACAAAGTTCTTTGTCTCCAAAAGACTCCTAAGTGCACCACTCACTCTTTTTCCCTCATCAATTCTTGATTCACCTCATCTTTCATAGACCCATCCGCTGACACGTCCACTCCCAAATATCTGAATACGTTCACCTCCTCCATACCTCTCCCTCCAATCTGATATTCATATCTTTCATCACCTAATCTTTTTGTTATCCTCATAACCTTACTCTTTCTGTATTCACCTTTAATTTCTTCTTTTGCACACCCTACCAAATTCCTCCACCAATCTCTGCAACTTCTCTTCAGAATCCCCCAAGAGCACGTGTCATCAGCAAAGAGCAGCTGTGACAACTCCCACTTTGTGTGTGATTCTTTATCTTTTTAACCCCAAACGTCTCTTGCCAAAAACCCTCGCATTTACTCTCTTACAACCCCATCTATAAATATATTAAACAACCACGGTACATCACACATCCTTGTCTAAGGCCTACTTTTACGGGGAAAAAATTTCCCTCTTTCCTACATACTCTAACTTGAGCCTCATATCCTCGTAAAAACTCTTCACTGCTTTCAGTAACCTACCTCCTAACACCATACACTTGCAACTTTCTGCCACATTGCCCCCCATCCACCCTGTCATACGCCTTTTCCAAATCCATAAATGCCACAAAGACCTCTTTAGCCTTATCTAAATACTGTTCACTTTATATGTTTCACTGTAAACACCTGGTCCACACACCCCCTACCTTTCCTAAGCCCCCTTTGTTCACCCTGCTATCCTATTCTCCGTCTTACTCTTAATTTTTCAATTAAAAACTCTACCATACACTTTACCGGGTACACTCAACAGACTTATCCCCCTATAATTTTTTGCACTCTCTTTTATCCCCTTTGCTTTATAAAAAGGAAAACTATGCATCCCTCTCTGCCAATCCCTAGGTACCTTACCCTCTTCCATACATTTATTAAATAATTGCACCAACCCCTCCAAAACTATATCCCCACCTGCTTTTAACATTTCATCTTTATCCCATCAACCCCGGGCTGCCTTACCCCCTTTCATTTTTAACCTACTGCCTCACGAATTTCCCCCCACACTCACAACGGGGCTCTTCCTCACTCCTACAAGATTTTATTCCTCCTTGCCCTATACACGAAATCACAGCTTCCCTAATCTTCATCAACATTTAACAATTCCTCAAAATATTCCTTCCATTTCCCAATACCTCTAACTCTCCATTTAATAACTCCTCTCCTATTTTTAACTGAAAAATTTCCCATTTGTTCTCTAGGCTTTCTTAACTTGTTAATCTCACTCCAAAACTTTTTCTTATTTTCAACAAAATTTGTTGAAAACATCTCACCCACCTCTCATTTGCTCTCTTTTTACATTGTTTTCACCACTCTCTTAACTTCTCTCTTTTTCTCCATATACTCTTCCCTCCTTGCATCCCCTTCTACTTGTAAAAACTTCTAATATGCTAACTTTTTCTCCCTTACTACTCTCTTTTACATCATCATTCCACCAATCGCTCCTTTCCCTCCTGCACCCACTTTCCTGTAACCAAAAACTTCTGCTGAACACTCTAACACTACTTTTTTAAAACCTACCCATACCTCTTCGACCCATTGCCTATGCTCTCATTAGCCCATCTTTCCTCCAATAGCTTGTTTATATCTTACCCTAACTGCCTCCTCTTTTAGTTTATAAACCTTCACCTCTCTCTTCCCCTGATGTTTCTATTCTCCTTGTATCCCATCTACCTTTTACTCTCAGTGTAGCTACAACTAGAAAGTGATCTGATATATCTGTGGGCCCCTCTATAAACATGTACATCCTGAAGTCTACTAAACAGTCTTTTATCTACCAATACATAATCCAACAAACTACTGTCATTTCGCCCTACATCAATCGTGTATACTTATTTATCCTCTTTTTCTTAAAATATGTATTACCTATAACTAAACCCCTTTCTATACAAAGTTCAATCAAAGGCTCCCATTATCATTTACACCTGGCACCCCAAACTTACCTACCACACCCTCTCTAAAAGTTTCTCCTACTTTAGCATTCAAGTCCCTACCACAATTACTCTCTCACTTGGTTCAAAGGCTCCTATACATTCACTTAACATCTCCCAAAATCTCTCTCTCTCCTCTGCATTCCTCTCTTCTCCAGGTGCATACACGCTTATTATGACCCACTTCTCGCATCCAACCTTTACTTTAATCCACATAATTCTTGAATTTACACATTCATTTCTCTTTTCTCCTTCCATAACTGATCATTTAACATTACTGCTACCCCTTCCTTTGCTCTAACTCTCTCAGATACTCCAGATTTAATCCCATTTATTTCCCCCACTGAAACTCTCCTACCCCCTTCAGCTTTGTTTCGCTTAGGGCCAGGACACCAACTTCTTTTCATTCATAACATCAGCAATCATCTGTTTCTTGTCATCCGCACTACATCCACGCACATTTAAGCAACACCCAGTTTTATAAAGTTTTTCTTCTTCTCTTTTTTAGTAATTGTATACAGGAGAAGGGGTTACTAGCCCATTGTCCCGGCATTTTAGTCGCCTCATACGACACGCATGGCTTACGGAGGAAAGATTCTTTCCACTTCCCCATGGACAATAGAAGAAATAAAAAAGAACAAGAGCTATTTAGAAAAAGGAGAAAAACCTAGATGTATGTATATATATATATGCATGTGCGTGTCTGTGAAGTGTGACCAAAGTGTAAGTAGGAGTAGACAGATATCCCTGTTATCTTAGCGTGTTTATGAGACAGAAAAAGAAACCAGCAATCCTACCATCATGCAAACAGTTACAGGTTTTTGTTTCACAGTCATCTGGCAGGACGGTAGTACTTCCCTGGGTGGTTGCTGTCTACCAACCTACTACCTATATATATTATATATATATATATATATATATATATATATATATATATATATATATATGGTTGTTTTCCATTTGAATCGCTTGTTCACGATCTTTGCATAATAATGTTAATAATTATATATATATATATATATATATATATATTATATATATATTATATATAATATATATAATATATATAATATATATATATATATAATATAATTATTAACATTATTATGCAAAGATCGTGAACAAGCGATTCAAGATGGAAAACAACCATAGGAAAGTTGAGTGATAGGTATTATTCAACTCCCCTGTGGTGTTTTTTAATTATGTTATACAAAATATGTCTGCCTGCCTGTCTGCTCTAACGCCTTCCTGCTTTTCTGTCTGTTTTCGTGTCTGCCTGCCCGCCTGACTGTCTGCCTGCCTGTTACTCTGCAGAGTGAGACAGATCAGCATTGTGGTCCCAACTTGTCACCTGTCTGTTTCTCTCGTCAAATGTGTCTTATTTTTGGAGCGCAATGCCAATTTTCTGTCTCTACCAAGTGCATCTTGGCAAATGTGTGGGAGACCACGAAAGTGAAACAGTAATTGGAATACAGCTAATAGGGAAGCAGGTAATTAGAACGAAGTTAATAGGATCGCAATTACCTGGAATGTAGTTAACAGGCACGCAGTTAATAGGGAGAAAGTTAATGGTTGGGCTTGTAATTGGGAACCAGTTAACTGGGACGTAGTTAATAAAACGTATTTATACGGACACAGTTTAAATGGCCACGGTTAATAGGGACGAAAGAAACAGACAGGAGTTAGGGATTCATTTAATAGGGACACAGTTTAAATGCTTGAACTGGGGTTTCGCTAAGTACTTGATAAAGTACCTCTGTGGGCGAAAAATCCATTCTGCGGGCAAAACGTCGTTAACAAAAAAAATTACTACTAAAAGTGTCTTCTAATTGTAGTTTGCTGGCTTGCATCTTTTCCAGAAATTAACTTGTTTCATTCTATCATACTGTTTAAGGCATTGCAATATTGAGATGATAATGAGCAAGCCGCGAGTGCAACACTTGGTTTTCACTATACCATGGCCTTCTCTGTTTTATGTTCATTCAGTTGTGACTTGACAATTGTCCAGGACGAACCGAAGCTTCGTCACAAGTTTTCTCACCTATGTCCTGGTTATATGCTCATACTCGGGTATCTTTAATGTGGTATAAACCTCGGTAATAGGTACCTACAAAGTGAATAAAAAAATACGTGAGCAGACACTAGGACATGTTTACTAAAAACGTTTCGGTCCAGAGACCTTGATTGCTTCTAACACTCAAAGGTTTGAAAAGAAGTTTATATAAGCAGGAAGCTGGGTGTGACAATTAGTGACCAGAAAAATGCAACTGTGACTTATTTCAGACGAGGTCAGGTAGTCAATGAGGTCGCATGATTCCTGTGTTGTGAGATAGAGGGAGCTTTTCCTACTTGACTATCATGCATGCCAGTGTTTTTGCTATAAATTTTATTGCTTCCAGTGTTTCACGGTATCGGTGACGGCGATTAACGAGGTTTCCAGACACCGTCGGCGTCTAAGATCATGTTCCGTGTGGACGAGATGCGTCTTAGTCCAGTTCGTCAAATGTCCCTTCGTATATTGTGGAGGACACGAACGTACTTTAAATCTTACCTGTTGCTGGCGTTTCGATGTTTATTGTGTGTGTGTGTGTGTGTTTGGTGTGTGTGTGTGTGTGTGTGTGTGTGTCCGCATGTACGTATGGTCGCATGTGTGTGTGTATGTATTCGCATGTGTACCCACGCGCTATGCATGTAAAGATGAATTATCAGAACTAAAATATTCCCTAATAATTATAGGCAGCAGTGTTACCAAAACTACTCAGCCATAAAAACCTCGCGATAGTGGTGCTATAAACTGCGTTCCATTAAAAAGCTTGCGACAGCTGTTGCGCGCACAGAAACAGGCCGGCCACACATGACAAGATCCGGAAGGCAATCAATTGTCCAGAACTGCCACCATTAGACTGAAGCAGCGCGGCTAGAGGGTGCGCAACAGGCGGCCCCATCTCTCGAAAACTACTCAATATATCTCCCAGCTTGTAATCATTACGTCCTAAAATGGTGGAACAAGACGCTCATCTTCAGAAAACTGTATGCAATAAGCCTTGTAATCTTGTTCGTGTTATATCATAGCTAAACGAGAAGTTTTTGAAACTGTTTGTATTTATTATTATTATTATTATTATTATTATTATTATTATTATTATTATTATTATTATTATTATTATTATTATTATTATTATTATTTATTTATTATATATTATTATTATATATATTATAATAATAATTAATTATATTATATTATATATTATTATTATTATTATTATATATTATTATAATTATTATTATTATTATTATAAATTATTATTATATATTTTTATTATATTATAATAATAATAATAATAATAATAATAATAATAATAATAATAATAATTATTATTATTATTATTATTATTATTATTATTATTATTATTATTATTATTAAATAGTATTTTATTGTTTTTGTTTATAATTATAGTTATTATTATTTATATTAATATAGTAAGGTGGTTTCTTATTTAATGTGTGTGTGTGTGTGTGTGTGTGTGTGTGTGTGTGTGTGTGTGTGTGTGTGTGTGTGTGTGTGTGTGTTAAATTTTTTGGATGAGATTAAGAAAAAAACTTTCAACCCTGACTTTAAAAATTATTCTCTCTGGGGCAGTAATTTTTTTGTGCCTCGTCTTCTACTCACTTATAATATAGCTTTGGGACACTTTCATTAATTATTTTCGTAATATAGAATTAAAATGTAAGTCACATACCCATTTATCAAAAAAATAATAATTGTTATATTTATCAGAAGCTCTAAATCCGCGTGGGTCATTCTGGACAGGACGTAGTCAAAGTACAAGGTTCCGAATGAGCACTATTAAAATTTCTTGCCCTTCCCGTCTCACTACAGTGGTCTGAAACGTTCGAAACGTGACGTACTTAGCCACATCATTATATTCGTCGTCGTTCGAACTGCAGCCGCAACCGCACCCGTCGCCGTAACCGTCACTACAGCCACCAACCGCAGCTCACACCGCAGCCGCAACCATTGCCCTCATAAAATCACTTCTGAATAAATTCCTCGCTAAAATTTGCACATTCTCAAATATTGAAAAAATTTCTGCACATTGATTTCCCATAATATTTTCCACATATCAGAATTTACACCTTCTCATATATTGAAAAAAATTTTAGTCACTTCCCACTAAAATAATAATGAGTTATCAAACGACGTTTCTTCCCTAAAGCACGAGAACAGAAACGTGGTGGACAAGAGTTTATATGGACAACGTTTTGCTCTATGTAGAGCCTTATGAAGGCATATTTCACTCTACGTAGAGCGTTTTTTAAGTCAAGACTTCATACAGCTCTACACTGGACGAAACGTTGTTTCAGTGAAATGTTCTGTGACCTTCAGTATGTTATGACTTCATGTAGAAAATATATTAAATTATTTTGATAACCTGGTATCAAAATAATCTAATGTAATCAGGAGACAGTGGCTTAACCTGGAGAGACCTGGCGTTTACCAGGAGAGAATTCCGGGGGTCAACGCCCCTGCGTGGGGGATTAAACACTCTCACTGTGGGGGCATAAAACCCCCTCACTATGGGTGAAACGTGTCTTTGAATTACAATACATAGTCGTATAAAATATAAGTTCTCCCACTGTGGAAAACTGGTTCTCCCACTGTGGAAAACTGGTATAATCCTCCACTGGGTGCCGTAAGGTTTCATTCGCGAACTGGATATTAGAGCCCAACTCAGAGCAAACAAAATTTAAATTGCTCTTTCACAAAGGAGGACTAGCTGTCATGGTGTGTGTGTGTGTGTGTGTGTGTGTGTGTGTGTGTGTGTGTGTGTGTGTGTGTGTGTGTGTGTGTGTGTGTGTGTGTGTGTGTGTGTGTGGGTGTGTGTGTGTGTGATTGCGTGTATGATTTACCTATTTGTATTTTAAGTGGGGTCGATTAGCAGTTTCTGGTCCCCACCTCTTAAATACTACCGACCGATTATTCTCAGTCCTGTTCTTCATCATCTCTTTCTCTAATTCATTCCACCCGCTTCCCTGAAACTAATACAAAACGTAGTTTCTAATGTCTCTGTTGCTCATCTGTCTTGTTAGCTGCCATCTCTTCTTTGCCCTTTCTTCGCTGGCTCCCTTTCGTTGCATATTGATCCAGCTGTCCCAGTTTACTCTGGTCTCCTGTATATTTTGCGTACCGTTGTGATGTCTTCCATGGCTACACTGTAAAAGGTTCCATTCTCTTGTAGAGTACTAGGATGATACAGCCCCAGGTGGGCGAAACGTTTTTCAGCAAAGATACCCCGGTGTCGCACGTGTCTTTTTTCTTCAGTTATCATGAGAACTAGATAAGTGGAGTAGGAGTCATGTATAATAACTTTCATTCGGACAGTAAGAAGATTGAATAATTTGTCACGAGAGCAGTAAGAAGCTTTATCCAATTATCACTACACGGAAAACTAGACACAAATGCATTATATTGTAATCCTTTATGGGCTACATTTCGCCCACACATTGATCAAGTCACAAACAGATCTGTTTGTGACTTGATAAAGTCCAATGTGTGGGTGAAATTTAGTTAATAAAGGATCGCATTATACTCCATTTGTCCGTTTTTCCATCGTGTCCGTATATTTTATACCATTTATCACATGTTCCCAGTTTTCCTATTCCAAGGGTTGTAATTCAGGTAACAATTTTGGAGATCCTGAGAATCGAATTTGCCCAATGATTAAAAAATTCTAGTTAATCCTGCAGTTTGTCTAAAGCAAAAATCTTCACTGTTTTTTCCTCCTATCTATGCAATATTCTGTAGTTTCTAGATTGGCCTATTATCAAACATTCTCAAATGAGATTATTGAAATCCCGTATAACATAGTCTGCCAATCCATTACGTTCCTGTATAATTTTTTTTTTTTTGACTTTGACAGTAGCTCAACAGATTATGGAAAACGAAATATGTTGATCTGAAACTGAATTGTTTGTTGATAGGATTTCGTTCACTGTGTTATACATTTTTATCTAAAATATTTATTAGTGAAAGAGACATTTTCTTTAGTGTATCTTCTTGATTTTTTTTTTAAATGTCTGCACGGCTTTTGATGTTTATTGTTTATATTCAATCTAGAAATAAAATAGGATAATAGAATAATTGAAAAATTTGCTCCGACTTTTCACTTTACGAAATATTTCGCCTGTGTCAATTTTTTCTTCTAACGAAATTGTGAGAAATAGCAATGTTTGAGTAATAAATATGTGATATTTACAAAGTTATTAAAAGAAATAGGACTACAGTTGACGACGTTATTATTATTATTATTATTATTATTATTATTATTATTATTATTATTATTATTATTATTATTATTATTATGGAAAGAAAAGCACTAAAGCCAAATGGGTCTTACAGCACCTGTGGTAGGATTAGAATGGGTAATCAGACTTGATCCTGGAAAGGAGAAATATCTCTATAATTCCTTGCATCAAAAGTCTTTCACCAGCTTCAAGAAGTGACGATCGCTCCGAGCCTGGAAACGCCAGAAGAAAAGTAATGAACGCTGGAAAATGTAATCCGAAAGCAATAATGACGAACGGGACTTGAACGCACCTTGGCACATAGTCATATTTTTATGCCAATAGCGATTAGCCGGGAAAATTTGCATTGCATTCTCGCCCGTTTGTTAGGGAGCCGCTCGTGGTCATGTGAACTAGAGGAGCAGCGACCAGTATTAATGTTAGTTGCAAAGATTGATGAGTGCGAGAATTGGTGTGGAAACGGAAATGAATGCTACATCGAACCTCACTTGTGCCCCATTCCTCACTGCTTTACCCTCACGGGTCAGAGTGAGAGTAGCACTGGTATACTCTGTTATGATGGACTCTGGAGATATGTAAATTAACATTAGAACATACGAATGTAAGATTACTACAGTAGGTCTATTGGCCCACATGATTATATTAATGGTATGCAATGCTGGCAAGTTGGTGAATATGACGCACTTGGAAACTACGCAAAGCTATGGGGCTGAACATCTATCAAGGCTAAGGTACTCATTACTAATTCTCTACTGACTCCAGTTCAGTTCTGAATTTAACTGAAAAGCCGCAGGTTAACGAAACATCATAAATATTCTCAGGTGTTGCGCCTGTGTTAGATCTGAGTAAATGGAGATAGATGTTTTTAATGGCATGAGGTTGTTGCTGGAGTATGAGCAAGCTAACATGAATGATTCAGGGATGCCAATTAGCCTGACTTGAGTCCTTGAAGTAGGAAGTACAACCTACACAATGAAGGAAGGCTATGGTTATTGATTTTCTCAGAGTCGTTTGAATTGTTACATCTGCTTCTGGCAAAATAAATAAATAACTGATGTGATTCCTTTTAATGGGTCGCTCTACCTTTGTGAGAGGACGACCAGTGTGCTAAAAGTGTTTATAAATAAATATGCTTACAAGAAAAAATCTTCCCTAGGACCATTCAGGCTACAAGGCACGACTAATATATTTATCAGGACTATGAGGAGAAAGCTTCACTATACATTAATAAATGACATGTCCAGCTTTAAAGCTTCAGTCGCAAGACGGACTGTTGCAGCTGAAAGCAACCCTTATCCCCGGGTACCATAGTGGCGAAGTCATGAAAGATGACACTCCAGCATTCAATTAAACTCGCCCAAAAGGAGCATATATATTTTTGGTTGTCCTGTAAAACATTCATAATGAGTTTGTTGCCAAGCCATCAACAAGGCTTCTGGAAATTATTAGATGTTTCTATTTTATTCTCTTGTGTCATTTAGTTTTTAAATGTAATGTAAGAGAGAGAAAGAGAGGTAAAGAAAGAAGCTATTGCTTACTAAAGAAACCCACAAAAAAAAGGTTGTTTTATCAGCAATAAATTTTCCTTAGAACTGTGGAAGGAGGGAGTGTGGTTCCAAGGGGTTCCAAGCGGTCCCTCGAGAAGTTACCAGGGACTCACAAGCAACCGCAAGGGTGCAGAACATTCCCAAGGACGCCATATGGAGTTGAGAGGAATGACGTTTCTAAGGACGCCACACAGAAGTAAAGAGAGGAATGGCATTCCCAAGGACGTCACACAGAGCTAATGAGAGAATGACGTTCCCAAGAACGTCACACAGAGCTGAAGAGATGAATGACGTTCCCAAGGACGTCACACAGAGCTGAAGAGAGGAACGAGGTTCTCAAGATCCTACAGGAATCTAAGCAGGTAAAGAATATTCCCAGGTTCCCTACAAGAATCTAAACGTTAAGAGAATATTCCCAGGGTCCCCACAACAGGCAAAGGGACAGAGGATATTTCCTAAAAAAAACGGTAGAAAAAGAGGGGAGAGTGAACATGAATAAATAACTGTTTACGTTTCCAAAGTTTCTCTCACTTTTATGAATTATTTTGTCTATCGGAGTTATGGAATATTATAATTACTTAATCTTTATATATAAACAACCTAAAATAACAAGCCTAACTTAAATTAATCCATATTTATCGAGCCTAATCTAAATAACGGATAACGAGAAGTTTTCTTTAAATTCGTTTGTAAGAAATCTACGTTTTTTAGGATTAATACGAGGGCTGCAGGAGAGGACAAGTGCAGGAGAGGAGAATAAGTGCAGAAGAGGAGGACAAGTACAGGAGAGGAGGACAAGTGCAGCAGAGGAGGACAAGTGCAGGAGAGGAGGACAAATGTAGGAGAGGCGGAGAAGTGCAGGAACGGAGGACAAATACAGGAGTGGAGGACAAGTGCAGGAGAGGAGAACAGGCACACGAAAGAAGGACAGGAAAAGAGGATAGGTGCAGGAAGATTAATCATTGCTGCTATTTATGAAAAAAAAATTGAAGATATAAGCGCAGCTTATAGTACTATATAAAAGACTTAAAAAGAAATGTAAAAAAGAACACTGAGATTTCAAAGCAACGAAGGAATACAACAAAAAATGAATACGAGGATGATTATTTACCAGCCAATTTTCCTGAGAATAAGAAATAGTTTTGAAGAGTAAATAAGATGGGAAAACTTAGAGTAAATGACACATGAAAGTTTATAATGAGAGTGATGAAATTCTGGATGAGGAAGCAGCAATATCAGAGAGAGAGAGAGAGAGAGAGAGAGAGAGAGAGAGAGAGAAGAGAGAGAGAGAGAGAGAGAGAGAGAGAGAGAGAGAGAGAGAGAGAGAGAGAGAATTTAAAGTTGTTGAACGTACATGTGGAGACATAAATTTCCAGAACGAGGAAGGGAGGAGCAGGGTTTGTTTACAAGAAGGAACAGAAGGAATTGAATATTCAGGAAATAGATGACACAAGTATTTTTTTCATTAATAATTATGGGTTAGTATTATGCTGGTGTCGAATTCATTTAATGATTATAATGGATTTCAGGAGAGGTAGAGTGGTATCCTCACATTATTTAGCAGAGGAAGAGTGGTATCCTCACATTATTTAGCAGAGGTAGATTGGTAACCTCACATTATTTAGCAGAGGTAGAGTGGTATCCTCATATTATTTAGCAGAGGTAGAGTGGTATCCTCACATTATTTAGCAGAGGTAGATTGGCATCCTCACATTATTTAGCAGAGAGTGTAGAATTGGGTAATGGCCTCTCAATATTTAGCAAGAGGTAGAGTGGTATCCTCACATTATTTAGCAAAGGTAGATTGGTATCCTCACATTATTTAGCAGAGGTAGAGTGGTATCCTCACATTATTTAGCAGAGGTAGATTGGTATCCGTACATTATTTAGCAGAGGAAGAGTAGTATCCTCACATTATTTACCAGAGGTAGATTGGTATCCTTACATTATTTACCAGAGGTAGATTGGTATCCTTACATTATTTAGCAGATATACAGTGGTATCCTCACATTATTTAGTAGTGTAGTATTCTTAAATCATTTACAGGAGGTAGTGTAGTATCCTCTTATTATGTAGCAAAGAAAATGTAACTACCATTATTTACTCGCATAAATGTAACTACCATTATTTACTCGCATAAATGTAACTGTCTTTATTTACTCATATAAATTGTCCATTTCTTTATCCCATGTCAACACCACTAATGTGATGCTCCCGTTAGTTTTGGGAATTAAATTTTAAGCTGCTTCGAAATATTTTGTTCTATACAGTTTAAAAAGGTAATTTTATGGTGATTTATTTTTAATTTTCTTCATATCTTCGGTATAATATGCAGGAAAATTTACGTAAATGAAAATTTATAACTTGCATGATTTTGGGGGGAAGAAATTCCTCGTGGTTAAGCACTTGTCAACGTAAATCAAAGTTCGCACACATTGAGAGGTAAGTCAGGGTCGGGAATCGTGTTGATATATGTGCACTGTGTATTGCCCAAAAGAATTTCGTCTGCTTAACCACCTAAGTTCTAATGAATTCGCCAATGGCACCCCGCTTAAAACTGGATTTACAGCCAGTTATTGTCAAAGTTAATCAGTTGGCATGATTGAATCAAGGTTCACGCTCAACTTGTAGGAAAGCAGCTGCCTTTTGCAATTTAGCCATCGTGTGTTGCTGTGTCCTGGGCTCTCGTCCAGCTTCAGAGGACCTGGAAGAGATCCATAATTTTTGATATATTTCGTTAATGTATTTATGTTCGTGATTTTTAAATAAATGATCATTGATATATATACATATAATGTATATATATATATATATATATATATATATATATATATATATATATTATATATATATATATATATATATATATATATATATATATATATATATATATATATATATAGCATATGGTGTGTGTGGTGTGTGTGTTGTGTGTGTGTGTCGTGCCGAATAGGCAGAATTTGCGATCTTGGCTTAAATAGTAACGTTCATCTTGCCATATAGGACAAGTGAAAATTTGTGTATGCAATAATTTCGTCAAAATCATTCTAAACCTAACGAAAAATGTATATTTCACTGTGTTTATTATTAAATTACTGTAAACAAATCTAAAATATATTTGGTTGGATTAGGCTAAAATAAATTGCTCTTGTTATAATAAGGTTAGGTAAGTTTTCTAAGATACTTCTGGTGCAAAATTAAAAATTTTTACATTAACATTAATGAAAAAAATATATCTTTAAACGTATAAGAGAAAATTTTAGAAAGGACTTAATTTTAAATGAGTTCTTGCTAATTGACCAGTTTTACATATTCGGCACGATATATATATATATATATATATATTATATTATTAATAATATATATATATATATATATATATATATATATATATATATATATATATATATATATATTATATATATATATATATATATAATATATATATAATAATATATATTAGCTCACCTTCAACAGCACAGAAATATAGCAAATATTCTTGAGTCGCCTGAGGATAGTACCTAGTCAGAACAAAAATATTTCGAGTTATTTCTATACAGTCGAATGTGAGTTATTCGAATACGTATTTCCCGTACGGCGGTGTATCATCCACTCTATATTTAATATTTATTTATACGGTATATCTCATCTTTTTTCAGTCTCGTGTATGTGTGTCTTTCTGTTGCATACACACGTTCTTTGAATATCTCTTTTACTCTCATAATGGCAGTGAGCCAGAGATCGTAGTTATGTACTGTTTTTCTTTCCACAGGTAAGCGACGTGACCAGTGGATCGGTTCGGCACAGGTAGGTCAGTTGTCCTCTTCCTGATATCACCGCTAACTACCTGTACAACAGACTGAAACGATACAAGAAACCGCTGTTTAACTCTCATTTGCTTTTCGTAAGATGCACGTCACTTAATATATCAAGACCAATATACAGGGTATATTTACTAAGCGGTAAACACTATGCCGTGATCAGTAAACTGAAAGTAACTTGGAAAACGCTGTTACAAAGGTAGCAGTTGCTTAATCACGGAAAAGCAGCACAGGCAAGCCAGCTGTTACCTAACATTGGTACCCCGACACTGGTGCCCTAGTGGATACTGAAACAGTTATACATAACACATAAACATCAGCTGTTGTATATTCAGAAGCGGATTATAATCGTACCGGCTTCAGGAGGTCTTTCTCTTTCTCATGGGCTAAAAGAACACCATTACATAACACTGAGACTCGGATTAATGGTGAGCAATACCAATAAGTTGATGAGCAAGACACATACGCTCACGCAGGTATTTTTGTTGACAGGAAGTTTCACTAGGTTAGCAGGTTCTCTCCATCGAATAGAGGTAATTGCAACAATGGAGGTAGTGGATACTGACTGATCACCACAAACTAATTCTCCACTTCTGTTGCCTTCAGTATTGTTATCACAACCGTAACCGTCTGATGAAACATTATGTAAAGGCGCAACGTTTCTTCACTAAACCAAAATGTTTCACATGCGTCTTACTCATGAAACTGGCAGATTCTAAATTCATTTATTATGCTCCTCACGAATACGTGAAAATCACGTCAGCAAAGAAAAAAAAAGTTATTATGGCTTGTCATTTTGCCGGTGTTATCTGCTGCTTCCGAGGTGGAATGTTGTTTTGGCGTGCGGGATGGACGAACATAGAGGGTCGGGAAGGGAGCTAAACGAGCCGGTGGAATGTTGTTTTGGCGTGCGGGATGGACGAACATAGAGGGTCGGGAAGGGAGCTAAACGAGCCGGTGGAATGTTGTTTTGGCGTGCGGGATGGACGAACATAGAGGGTCGGGAACGGAGCTAAACGAGCCCCAGCGTACCTCGTAAAGCGCCTCGTGAGGAGTTTGCCTGACACACGATAGTTGTTTTGTAGAGAAGTTTGTGGCGTTCGTTCCCGAGGGAGGAGGAGCCATTTTGGGGAAAACTCCTGCTATATACTGCGAAATGCTTGTTATACTAGCGACTAGGTGTAATAGTACGCTTACGCTAGAGATGTTAAAAGAATGAGGGATTAAAAGAATGTGTGTGTGTGTATACTCACTTAATTGTGGTTGCAGGGGTCGATTCATAGCTCCTGGCCCCGTCTCTTCATTGGTCAATACTAGATCCACACACTCCCTGCTCCATGAGCTTATATCTTCAATACCTGCCACTCTCACTTAAAGCTATTCATTCCTGCACTCTATGACTACATCACCCCTCTGACTGTTCACGTTCTTGAGGTAGTCTTTGATTGAGATGTTTGTCTTGTCTGTGTCATGCCTGTGTGTGTGTGTGTGTGTGTTCGTGTGCGTGCATATGTGCGTGAGTGCATGCATGTGTGCTTCACCGTGACTGCACGTGTCGACACTATTTCCATTTCAGCGATACGAATTTCCACGTCTGAACATCCTTACAAATATTTCAACCCAGACAAGAGTCCGCTGTGGCCGACCATAGACTGAAGACCACCCTACCTTCACATGTGTCAGACACTGTCTTGCTGCGCCCCATCATCAACGGGTCATCTTAAGACAAGACCTGTGTCAGGTATATATGTCGCAGAAACACCAAGATCTATATAGTGGAGTTCCTAGGATTATGTCTCAAGCGTGGCTAGGCTTAAATGGCTCAGCTGCGCAATGACTTAAATGTCTCATGGCAGCGTGGTTTCAGTGTCCGAGATGCGGTGAGGTTTAAATGTCCCAGATGTTTGTGTGTGTATGTGTACTCACCTAATTGTACTCACCTAATTGTGGTTGCAGGGGTCGAAACTCAGCTCCTGGCCCCGCCTCTTCACTGATCGCTACTAGGTCCTCTCCCTCTCTGCTTCCTGAGCTTTGTCATACCTCTTCTTAAAACTATGTATGGTTCCTGCCTCCACTACTTCACTTGCTAGGCTATTCCACTTCCTGACGACTCTATGATTGAAGAAATACTTCCTAACGTCCCTGTGACTCGTCTGAGTCTTCAGCTTCCAATTGTGACCCCTTGTTTCTGTGTCCCCTCTCTGGAACATCCTGTGTGTTTGTGTGCGTGTGTGCGTGTGTGCGTGTGTGTGTGTGTGTGTGTGTGTGTGTATGTGTGTGTGTGTGTGTGTGTGTGTGTGTGTGTGTGTGTGTGTGTGTGTGTGTGTGTGTGTGTTTTAGAGAGTGTAAGTGTGAGTATTCCTGAGGACTGAAGAAAAGCAATCACTACCTCAGCTAGAACCACAAGCAGATATAACATTGGAACTCCCTCTTCTCCGTCTCTGGTTGGTGTGGTCAGGAGGTGGGAGGGATGGGTAGGCGGCTCTCTGTTCCTACCTGATGGGATGCTGTAGGTCATCTTGAAGCAAGGGGATTAGCTTAACATCCCCAACGATAGTCGTATTGCGTAATTTACTTTACATTTAGAGAGCTGTCAGGATGAGCGGTACAGTGGTGAGTGGTACAGTGTGAAGCAACAGACTGCTCAAGTGAGTTGGCAGTAGAATGAAATCTATTGAAGCTAACAGATGTGGACAAAGGAATTTAAAGTAACAACTTGTTGCTTATCTATAAAAGGGGGAGATTTTCAACTTCTTGGTCTGTTACTTAGCTATTTAAGAGGTAGATTTCTTGCTTCTGATAATTTTATAGGCTCTTTTTATGTATCAGATCTTCAGTGTCAAGCTAGGTACATCGCTATTTTAGGGGGTTGCACTCCAGCGTCTGGACCTGTGACTAGTTATTTCAGTGGGGAAGAGCTTCTGGATCTGTTATGTAGCTCCAGTTGCGGGGACTGTTACTGAAGTGTTTGAAGGGGTTGTGTTCCACATCTTGGGTCTATTTCTTACCTCTTTAAAAGGAGTTCAAGTGAAGCTTGTAGAGTGTATCTCAAAGGGAGTGTTAAGCAAATAGAAATGAGGCAAAATTTAAGGTCCATCTCCTGGACTTGCTACACTGTTGGTTAAAGTATATAAATTGTTGATTTCCAAACCTCCAGCTCCTGGGCCAGCTACTCGCCTGGCTGTTAGAAAGCACTAATTTTCCACACATGGACCTACTGCTTACTTTCTCCCATGTTAATTAATTCACTCCCACATATTTAAAGCTCCCATACACTTTAAACATATGTCCAGGACACATCCTTCAGAACAGGACAACTACTAGGAAAAACATCATTTTAATGATATTAGAGAGCATGTGTGTGAGGGACACCACTCAACAGTAATTCACCACTCAATCCTTTGGCCAGTCACTCTTCAGTCATGGAGCTAAGACTGGTAAAAGCTCTCTTTACTTATCTTAAACATACACTAGAGCTCCTGGACATATTAGAAACCTGATGATGAGAATATGTTTTTCGCGAAACGTCACGTTCACAATTATCTCGTTGATTTCTGTTGTTTCCACTTTGTTTCTATATGTATGTATGCATGTATGAAAGTATATATACATACATACTTGCGATTTTGGCTTAAATGGCAACGCACTTCTCGTCGAATAGGGCAAGCCAAAATTTGTGTATGCAATAATTTCGCAAAATATATTTCATTGTGATGGTTTATTATTAAAATACTTCTAACTTATATAAAATTTATTTAGTTGGATTAGGTTCAATTAAATTGCGCTTGTTATAATAAGGTTAGGTAAGTTTCCTAAGGTTCTTTTGGTAGAAAAGTACGAATTTTTATATTAACATGAATGAAAAAATGTTAAAAGCAGGTGGGATGTAGTTTTGTAGTGGTTGGTGCTTTTATTTTATAAATGTATGGAAAATGGAAAGGTACCTAGAGATTGGCAGAGAGCGTGCATTGTTCTTTGTATAAAGGCAAAGGTGACAGACTTATTACCCTACAATAATAGTAGGGTAATAAGTCTGTTGAGTATACCTGGTAAAGTGTTTGTAGAGTTATTACTGAAAGAATTAAGAGTAAGAAGGAGAGTAGGATAGCAGATGAACAAGGAGGCTTTAGGAAAGGTAGGGGGTGTGTGGACCAGGTGTTTACAGTGAAATACACAGTTTAAAAGTATTTAGATAAGGGTAAAGAAGTTTTGTGGCATTTATAGATTTGGAAAAGGCGTATGACAGGGTGGATAAGGCAGCAATGTGGCAAATGTTGCAAATGTATGGAATAGGAGGTAGGTTACTGAAAGCAATGGTGAGTTTTTACGAGGATAGTGAGGCTCAGGTTAGAGTATGTAGAAGTGAGGGAGATTATTTCTCAATAAAAGTAGGCCATAGACAAGGATGTGTGATGTCACCGTGGTTGCTCAATATATTTATAAATGGGGATGTAAGAGAAGTAAATGCGAGGGTCTTGACAAGAGGTGTGGGGTTAAAAGGTCAAGAATCTAACACAAAGTGGGAGTTGCCACAGTTCCTCTTTGCTGATGACACTGTGCTTTAGGGAGATTCTGAAGAGAAGTTGCAGAGGTTGATTGATGAGTTTTGTAGGGTATGTAAACGAATGAAACTGAAAGTGAATATAGGAAAGAGTAAGGTGACAATAACAAAAAAATAAAATAGGTGAAAGACTGAATATCAGATTGGAGGGAGAGTATGGAGGAGGTGAATGTGTTCGGATATTTAGGAGTGGACGTGTCAGCAATTAGGTCTGTGAAAGATGAGGTGAATCATGGAGCTGATGAAGGGAAAAAGGTGAGTGGTGCACTTAGAGTCTGTGGAGACAAATAACTTTGTCCATGGAAGCAAAGAGGAGAATGTATGAGAGTAGAGCTATACCAACGATATTATGAATGTGAAACATAGGTGGAGGAATGTTGCAACAAGGAGAAGGCTGGAGGCAGTGGAGATGTCATGTCTGAGGGCAATGTGTGGTGTGAATATAATGCAGAGAATTCGTAGTTTGGAAATTAGGAGGAGGTGCGGGATTTCCAAAACTATCCAGAGGGCTGAGGAGGGGTTCGGACATGTAGAGAATATGGAACAAATTAGAATGACTTAGAGAGTGTATAAATCTGTAGTGGAGGAAAGGCAGGGTAGAGGTCAGCCTAGGAAAGGTTGGAGGGAGGGGGCAAAGGACTTTTTCTGTGAGAGAGGCTTGGACTTCCAGCAAACATGCGCTAGCGTGTTACACAGGAGCGAATGGAGACAAATGGTTTTTAGGACTTGATGTGCTGTTGGAGTGAGAGCAAAGTAACATTTATGAAGGAAGTCAGGGAAACCGGCAGGCCGAACTTGAGTCCTGGAGATGGGGAGTACACTGCACTCTTAATGAGGGGTGTTAATGTTGCAGTTTTATAACTGTAGTGCAAAGCACGCCTCTGGCAAGACAGTGATGGAGTGAATGATGATGAAAGTTTTTCTTTTTCGGGCCACCCTGCCTTGGTGGGAATCTGCCGATGTGTTAATAAATATATGAAAAAAAAATTGTCTTTAAATGTATAAGAGAACATTGTAGAAAAGACATAATTTTAAATGAGTTCATGCTAATTGACCAGTTATACCTATTCGGCACGACATTATATATATATATATATATATATATATATATATATATATATATATATATATATATATATATATATATATATATATATATATTATATATATATATATATATATTGTGTGTGTGTGTGTGTGTGTGTGTGTGTGTGTGTGTGTGTATGTGTGTGTGTGTGTGTGTGTGTGTGTGTGTGTGTGTGTGTGTGTGTGTGTGTGTGTGTGTACGTGTACGGCTGCCAGGTTTGTGGTCGGTACTAACCTTCAGTGTCTGCTTCCTCTGCTTCCTTCTTCCCTCATTATCTTTATTTCCGCCTGGCGGTAATCGTTTATCTCTTTTTTTTTAATTTCTTTATTATTGTCAGTAGGTCCCTACCTGTCTTTAGATGAAACTTAATTTGTTGCTAAAGTCAGTTTTTTGTCATTTAGCTATGACTCATAATAATAATAATAATAATAATAATAACAATAATAATAATAATAATGGTATAAACCTTGGTAATAAATACCGACAAGTTGGTTTAGAAAGACACGTAAGCAAACACTATAACATATTTATTAGAAAACGTTTCGGTCCTGGGATCAAAGATCAAGTGATCAAGGTCCCAGGACCGAAACGTTTTCTAATAAATATGTTATAGTGTTTGCTTACGTGTCTTTCTAAACCAATAATAATAATAATAATAATAATAATAATAATAATAATAATAATAATAATAATAATAAATAATAATAATTAAATAATTAATAATAATGGTATTAATAAATAATAATAATAATAATAATAATAATAATAATAATAATAATAATAATAATAATAATAATAATAAGAATAAGAAGAAGAAGAAGAAGAAGAAGAAGAAGCACCTACACACACTTCCCTACATTCTTATTCTTCCTTTGGTTTGCCTTTTATCCTTGTTCCTCAACACGTGTTTTAAAAGCTTCTTCAACTGTCCTCCTTCCCTCTTTCACTGTTTTACCCTTGTATTTCCCTGT
This sequence comes from Cherax quadricarinatus, assembly GCF_026875155.1. Taxonomy (NCBI): domain Eukaryota; kingdom Metazoa; phylum Arthropoda; class Malacostraca; order Decapoda; family Parastacidae; genus Cherax; species Cherax quadricarinatus. The sequence continues at coordinate 15,738,530 of NC_069468.1, forward strand.
CTTCTATCCATTTTTTCATGACTTCCCCTCATTTCTCCGCTTCTTCATTTTCCCCTTCCTCTGTCATCTCCCAGGTTCTCCTTGTTTTCCCCATCGTTACTATCCCGTCTCTTCCCCTCGGGTCTTTTCCAGCTTATCTTTTTTTTCCATTATCTTTCCCTGTCTTTTCCCTGTCTTCTTGTCTATTCTTTGTCTTCGCCTTAAGTTTCCCTTGTCTTTTCAATATCTTCTGTGTTTACCTGTCTAATACCCAGCTATCTGTTGCTCTTTCTCTATTCCTGACTTTTCTTTCTTTCCTGTCTTTCCCCCTTTCTCTCGCCATCCCCTCGGAATAACCTACGGGTTCTCCCTACCTGTTCCAGTTCTCTTATATATATAATCCTGTACCTATAATTCCCTCCCATACGTATAATTTTTACCCCGCAATAATTATCCTGTTATAGCTCACATCACCTTAGCTACGACGCCCCTATCCGTAAATTTCTTGTCTCGAGGATTTTGAAGGGCTTTTGATCCAAAGAACTGGAGCTACCGTCTTCCTTAGGTCAAACCTGAAATTAGATCACATTCCCAAGTAGCTACGTGACCCTTACTGTTGTAGCGATCCCTATGATGATAATATTATAATTGTTATTACTATTATTATTATTATTCCTAAGAGGGATAGGGTTCTGAACTCTCGGTCTGGGACCTTCAACTGTTTGGAAATTTCAACTTTTATGCCTACATTAATAGTGCGTACACCAGGAGCTGAGTCTCGACCCCTGCAACCACAATTAGGTGAGTACACACACACACGATCAGTGAAGTGAAGAGGCGGGGCCAGGAGCTCGGACTCGACCCCTGCAACCTCAACTAGGTGAGTACAACTAGGTGAGTAACACACACCACACCACACACACACACACACACAAAACACACACACACACACACACCACACACACACACACACCACACACCAACACACAACACACACACACACACACACACACCACACACACACACACACACACACACACACACACACACACACACACACCACACACACACACACACACACACACACACACACACACACAAAACACACACACACGCACACACACACACCACACACACACACACACACACACAACACACACACACCACACACACACACACAACACACCACACACAAAACACACACACACACACACACACACACACACACACACACACACACACACACACACACGCACACACACACACACACATATGACTGGAAAGCATTAATTAAGAGTAACATGCCCATTAACTATTAGATTTTAATGAGCCTCTAATATTTAATTTAAAAGCTAATGAAATATTATCATAATCATGTCCCGGTTAAAGACACTCACTAACAGACTCAGAATTTTGGTTAGGGAGTCTTTGTCACACCTCTGTTAGGCAGTAGGACTAGGTGACGAGTTTGCAATCATAAGAACATAAGAAAGAAGGAACACTGCAGCAGGTCTACTGGCCTATGCGAGGCAGATCCAATTCTCCCACCCTACTGGCCTATGCGAGGCAGATCCAATTCTCCCACCGGCTTAAGCCAATGCCTTGACCTAGTGAGGTCAGACACGTCACTTAAGGGAGGAGCACGGCATCCGACCTAGTAGCCCAGGCCACCACCCTAACAACGGCTCATAGTATGAAGTCCCATGTCAGGAAACACTTGTCCTGTTTCCTGACGAACTGAGAAACAACAGCAGCCTGGATTACGGGGATCGCGTCCAAAGTCTCTCTCCACTGAAGATATCCAGGGATGAGGGACTGAGATAAGGATGGCTGGCCAGGTCAACAAACGATTTTTTTTTTTAAATTAGTGTGAAGCACTAAACCCGTGAGGTCATTAGGGGATGGTGAGAGTTGCATCCTCCATCTAATGAGAAAGTCCTAATTATCACCGAAATATGCCTCGCTGATCTTATGTTTACCCTCGTGGGAAAATTTGTGCCACAAATGAGTTCCAAAAATAAATATGTATGATATGTAGACACACTCGTAAGTAGTTACAATAATAAATTATGATAATGAGTTTTTAAGATAATGAACAGTTAGCATAATAAAAAGTTACTATTATAGGCTGTTAGCATAATGAGTAGTTACAATAACATTGTTAGTTTAAAATTTGAGTAGTTATGATTAAGTACACATGATAATGAGTAGTTATGACAGTCACAGCAGTGAGAGATTATTAATGTGGTGTGAATGTCAAGGGGACCCGTCAGTGCAAGTGCTGGATGAAAGTGCGTATTTATCAGTTATTAAGATATACGAGGAGGACAAATAGGAAATGATAGTTAGGGTGAAGGAGCAAGGACGGAAGCAGAAGAAGAGGCAGAGAAAGAGAGAAGATTAACGAGGACAAAGGAGATGGGAGATGAAGACAAGTTAGGGTCGTTAGTGGCCTGGACATGAAATGCTTGACATGTAACAAGGTAGATGGTGACTGATTGGTCCGTATCTCACCCATGAGATGTTCATCCATTGCTGTGGTAAAATGAACCTGAGTGTTGGTCTGCTATTTAGAATTGCACTCATAGGGACGGTAAATCATTCTGTGGTGAATGGTCAGAGGAAAGCAGGATACACTAGGCAGCAGAGTGACCTGTTGTTGGGGTGGGGTTGGTGCAGAGGATATCCTCCACAACCTGACTTCCTTCCACAAGCAGGTTCCTGCTTCTGCTTCAGACTAATCAAAGCTCATGTGGACTGGACACCTTTGAAGGCTGAGTGACTGATTACCCCATCGTCTATTGTCTCCAGTTTGAACACCTCTCGAAGCTGAGGAACTGATTACCTCGTCCACTACTGTCACCAATTTACAAACTGTATAAATAGAAGCCACTGGTTGGCAAAACGACTATATAATAAAGATACCCAGATGCTGAACATGTCTTATTGATCCAACAGAGGGACCTGCCCTATCTCCACCATTAATTTTGTACTATATTTCCTTTTACTTATTTTTAAAACACGTATTTTAGATTTCGTTAAAAGAACGCCAGTTTACAAAACGTAATCCGTTATAACACGTTGGAGACATTTTCAGAATAGCTAGAAAACAGCTAATTCCTCAGATCAAGAGCCCTTCAAAAGCATCAAGGAAAGCTGCTGCATAACACAATTAGTTTTATTATAATAAAAATGAATCACTAAATTAGGCTAGGTTAATTTAAGATTCCTCAGGAAACAGGACAGAACTTAAGTACTGGAGGTGGGAAGCACAGTACCTGCATTCTAGAAGAGAGCTATCGGATATCTGCTGTTAGGAGGGACATCTGCACTGTCGAATCAACGCTCCTCTAGCAAGACAGTGATTGTGGGAATGATGGTTGTGTAACTGTGGCTCTGTATGCACGTCTTAGACGTGGTTGTACAAGAATGGTATACAATACCGACAAGATGAAATTAAGACACATGTACAACATCTGGGTATCTTTATTGTAGACGTTTCGCCATCCAGTGGCTTTATCAATATAAATTCCAGGACATAACTTGAAGATAGTAGAACTATGTACAGAAGATGAGGTAATCAGTCCCTCAGCCTAAGAGTAGGTGCGAAGAGCACCGTAGTCGTGGAGATTCTGAAGCAGAAGCAAGGCGCCTGACGCTACATACTAACGTCAGGTGGAAATGGGACGGGTAGCAGACGAGGGCATAGTCACTGGTAGGCGGGATTCCCCAGTGGAAGTAGGTCCTACACAGCCACAGTTACACAACCGTGTGTTACACAGTTACACAATCCGTGTGTCTAGAAAATCGATGAGTAAAACACAATAGTTGGGTATCTTTATTATCGACAATATGGATACATAAATGTAGCACTTGTTATGTATCTGCTTGTCGGTTTTGTATACTATTAATATTATACCAGAAAACAATTTAGATACTTGATAAAGGAAAAGGTCTGAGGTGTATGAATGTGGCATTAAAAAAGAAACCATCAGCTGAGCAAATATTTTCGTAAATAACAATTAATAATTTAAAAATCTAGGATCTTATTCTTGAGCGCCTGTTCTTTACGGAAAATCATACTAAAACTATGAACCATAAATGCAACCTACGATACAAAGATAAAAATAGTAAAGTTTATTTTCAAGAATAACAGAATGATCACTAGGATCCAAAGTTTTCGAAAAGAGATGCTCTTTCAACTGAGACTTGAAAGCATTAACAAATTCCTGACTCTTAGCAGTCTAGATTCTCCATGGATCTAACTTCTGGACTTCTTGGAAGAACTGTGAGGCACTGAACCTTACTAGACTGGAAGAGAGAAGTTAGGAGCACCGGAGGACATAATGAAAGACCAAAGAACCTGATTATGGCATGTAGGGAAGACGAGAGAACATGATTATAACATGCAGGAAGGGTCAGAGGACATGATTACGACTTACAGGAAGCATTGAGGACATGATAATGACGTACTGGGAGGGATGGAAAATATGATAATGACGTACACGAAACTCAAAAGATATAAAAGAGTCACATGGACGCCAGGAAGCATTTCCTCATTCTGAAGGTGGAAAGAAAGTGGAATGATGTGGGTGAGCAAGTGGTGGAAGCAGGTTCCATATGAAGTTTTGTGAACATGTGTCATAAGAGCAATCTGGCATTTAGTGCGACAGTGATCAATTCAAAGTCGGTGCCAGGAGCAGAGGCTCGACTCTCCCATATAAACAATTAAAAGTGTATACCTATACACTGCTAAATGCCAGAAAAAAGTCTCATTATTTATGAATATGACAAAGACAGAATGTAGTAGTAGTAGCAGAAGAAAGAGCAGTGAACATAATGAATTTGTAATAAAAGTGAGAAATAACATCTCTGAAGTAGTTCTTTCAAATATAGTATTTAAACCTAAATTTCTCCAGTTTGTAATTATTGTCTCTAGTGGTTACTTAAGTAACCACAACACCCAGGTGTGCTTGCACACCTGTCGCATCTCCCCTCATAAAACGGAGCAGCAACACAAGGCAGAAACAAGAGGAAGGAATACGATAATACAAAAATCACAGCAGTAACGAGAGTAAGGCCAGAGAACAGCATAACACAGCAGAGAATAATCAAGGTTATTTCTGCCTCCTTTGGGCCCATTACCGGCTCAGTAGCTCACTACATCATCGCATATAAAATCACGGGCATCATTTCTCAAAGGCAACTTCAGCAGCTAATTAACGCTTCATATTAAAGTGATATAAAATATCCACTTGGTGATGAGCAAGACACATGTGCAACACCTAGGTATCTTTGTTGTTAAAACGTGTCCTCTGGGAAGTAAGTAGGCTTCCTCAGTCGAATACAGACGTTTATAACACTGGAGAGAGTAGAAGTGGAGAGGCAATTTTGAGATGATCGCTGAATGTTGTAGACGTTTACGGTCTTTCATCCTGGACTACAGCAGATTAATGATATGGACAACTTCAGCTGGATGATGGTATGGACAACTTCAGCTGGAAGATGATATTTACAGATTTATCAGGATGCTAGCTGTCAAGGTTCAATTATTAATGAGTCAGACGTTTATCATCCCCTGACTCCCTGATTCTGAACCGACTTAAATATGAAAAGTAAATTTTACAGGAATGAGAACTAATAAGAAACCCACAGGAAAATAAACAAAAGTTTATACGGTATGGAAATAAATGAAAGTTTATCTTATATCTTATAGTTAATGAGACAGAAAGAAAATAGCAGTTCTGGCAGGTGCAAAACGTTCACTATGCATCTGTTTTTCACTCACATGACAGGCGAGTTCTGATATCGGTATCTGCCAGTTTCGTTCACTATCCGGATAAAAATTTTAACTGTAATTTAAATGCAATTCGCATACATTTATTAAAAGAAAATGTTTCACATTTTTTCTGAATAATAATGAAGCATAAAAGACTTTTCGTACAGCAGAAATATTTAAATGCTATTTTATTTACCTCGATGTCCTTTGTAAATGAGAAATATGTTAAGAAACGTGGATGTTCCGGCTTTTGTTGTTCCTTTTGCTGATGTAAGCCAGAATACACTGACTTATCTGACATGGCTGCAAATGACTTGCATTAACGCAATCGTTTATTTATGTAACTAAATGAAGAGTGAAGAGTTAGCCTTATAAAGAACGTTGGTAGGTAAGACACATAGGCAACTGCTCGACTGAAGAAGCCTTCTGCGTAGGCGAAACGTTTCGGAATAAAGTTACCTAAATGTTGCCCATGTGTCTTACCTACCAACCTGTCGGTATTGAATCATTTACGTTAGTAACTTCAGCGCTTCTTTTTGATAATAATAATAATAATAATAATAATAATAATAATAATAATAATAATAATAATAATAATAATAATAATAATAATAATAATAATAATAATAATATGTTACTTTTTATTTGCGAGACTTTAGAAGTAAAGCAAAGTAAATTGCATTTTATGAAGTGTAGTATTTGTCTAACGTTAAAGGCACTTTTAATTTGCAAGGATTTAAAAGTAAATAACCCAAACAAGTTGCATTGGTAACTTGTTTTGGTTATTTACACATGTATAGTTTTGTGTGGAAATCACACTGGATTTTTACACACCTGCTCGACGCAGCAACCAGGACACGTCAGTGTGTCATATGTGCACATATCTCTAATTGTCGCACCATTCCTGTCTACATACCTGTTTGGAACGAAAAGGCACAATACCGTGACTGGAGCAATTCACAAATAACCCTCACATAGATAGAAACTTATGACGACGTTTCGGTCTGCTCATGGACCATTAACTAGTCACACACTAACACACGAAGGTAAGGGAGCCAGTATTTATACTTGAGGAGGGCAGGGACGGGAGAAAGGTAGAATAACAAAAGGAAGTAGAGATAATAAACTTGTTGAGACGGAAATTATAATTTATTACTCAGTATGGTGTTTTTGTAGCCCCCCAAAAATTACTTTATCATTTATTTAATTATTGCTGTAAGCCATAAACTTTAACTGCTCATTTAAATAATTTTAATTAAAACTTCTATAGAAATTTCGTTTAATTTTTTGAATTGGTGTTTTTTCCAACTACATACACCTAATTAACGTAATTAATAGGCCTTAATCAATCAGTCCGGTAAATTAATTATTAGATGATCATTTAGTTAAATATTTTTTTAGGTTTGAACCCTCTCGATTGTACGATTCCAACAGCTGGGTTAAGCTCTGCTCTTTCTCTTCCCATTATTATTATTATAATCAAGGGGAAGCGCTAAACCCGGGGGATTATCCCCCGGGTTTGGGGGGATGGGGAAGGGCATTCAGGTTTAAATTGGGGGGAACTGGAGCACAGCCCAAATTCCCTAAATCAAACCCCCCCTCCCCAAAAAAGGGAAACCCTTTCCCTTTGGGGGGGGGTTTCTTTTCCCCAAATTATTATTATTATAATAAAGGGGGGGAAGCGCAAAAACCCGGAGGATTAACAGCGCCTGGGTGGGGTGTGGAGCATTCAGGTTTAAGGGGGGGAACGGAGCACAGATCCTTTTCCCAAAAATCAAGAGCCCCTCACCAACATAAAGGGAAACCTTTCCCTTGAGGGGAGGTTCTTTTCCCCAAAGTGACATTCCATTAAAAATCTGTTCTTACTTTTTTCATCTCTTCCCCCCACATCCTTAAAATACTTTTTTTTTTTGCAAGAAAGCAAGGACTGTCACACTTCATCGGGGCCACAGTAATAAAAATTACAGAAAGTGTCGTTGTATGTACTCCGATAGTAAAATACTAGGGATATAGGTAAGGAGACAAAAGTTGTATTACACTCAAAAAACATATCCATTAGTGCAACAAATCACATAAAAAAAGGTTTGGTATCACAATAGCAAAAAAAACCACTATGAAAAAATAGCGAAATTCCAAATAGTTCCTTGATAATGTGAGAAATCCGAAAGCGCTTTGGGAATTTTTGCTATTTTTTTTAGGTGGTTGTTTTTATATCCCTTAGTGTATAAACATGGGAGTTCCAAACCTTTCTGTGTATTAAATCGAGAGACTTGTAGTATGTAACATCGGATTGTTACAATTTTCCTACTTTTCTTTTAATGGGATTGTTTATCTTGAATCATTCCCCTTTTGCCTTTTTTTTTTTACTATTTTTGTTCCTTGGGAAAACGGCATTATTTAAATTACGGCCCAAGTGTTTTGATAAGATTCATTTTTTCAAGGATCAAATGGGTGGGATCTGACTTGATATGAGGACAAGAAAAAGATATCATCATCAGGTCAGTGGTATGATGCTGCCCAAAATTGATAAACACACGAGCAAAAACCTGGGCATCTTTTTTAAATTTGACCCTTTCGCCCCCTGTAGCAGAGTTTTTCAGTTAAAAAGCTCATTAAACCCCAAGGTGATCGCGAAACCTCTTTCAGTAAAAAAATTTAAAGGTTTTTTGACTATGGTTTATCACATTTCGGGCTTCTTTTGGAGAACGTTCGCTCTGTTTTACAATTAAAGTTTGTTCTCCGTGTCGTTTCTTTAGTGGGTCAAAGAAAATACGGAGAATTAGTTGCTCCGTGTCCTTTTACCCCAAAAACGGCAAAAAAGACTAGGCTTTATGCTGACGCTTTAAAATTCGTGAGTTATTTCCCCTCACGAAAACAAGCCCGCTTCATATTAGCGACACACAGGGGGTATCTCTTCTTCGGCTGGTTTTCTTGGACCACTGTGTTTTTACGACATGCAAGTGAGGGTATGATGCATTCACGAACTTTGGCATGAAGTGAATAGAATTTTATCGCTGCTTCATTAAAAAAAGACAAAATCATATTGTATCCTTGCCCCCCACTAATAAAATAATTATATTAATATTTATATTTATATATATTTATATATAATATATATATATATATTAAATTATATATATATATATAAAATTTATTTATATATATATATTAAAATTTTTAAATATATTATATAATATATATAAATATAATATATATAAATATATTATATATATAAAAATTAATATATATATATAATATATATATATATATTATATATAAAGGGGGGCCCACCTTGGTGTAAATTGTGGGACCCAAAAAAAAGGCTTAAAGGGAAAGAATTTTGGTTTCTTCCTGAAGCAATATATATATATATAATATATAATAATAAAATTATATATAATAATATATATTATATATATTATATATATATTTATAATATAAAAATTAAAAAAACAAAAATGCCAGCCAAGCGAACCTATGCTGTTTTGGCCCGCCACATGGTAGCAAAAAAACTATACGCTTTGGGCCCCACTTGACCACACAATCCTTAAAAATGGTGCATCCGCCAAGCTGTTTGTACCCAGTTTAAAAGGACTACGGGGGTGGGGACGCCTCTACTGATTCATCTATTCCCTGTTTGTTTTTCAGCTCAACAAGTACGCATTATTTTATTGTCCCCACGAGACGAGGGGTATTGACAATAACAACGTTGTACCACCCAAGGAGTCGCCCCCATGCTGTTTGGCCCCCTGATCCCGGGCCAAAGCAGCTTCGGGATGCCCTTTGTTAAGGTTTGTGTGGTCTATTTATCTAAAGCGTCATGCTTTTTTCGCTCACCATGAGGGGGCCAAAACAGCAGGGGTTTTATCCTTGGCTAGGCTTTGTTTTGACATTACCACCGCTTCGTGGTACAATAAAAATATATATATATATATATATAATATAATATATATATATATATATATTATATATATATATATAATATATATATATATTTGGGTCTAGCTCCGTGATAGAGTACTGTGGTCTCTGAAACAGAGATAGCAAGCTCGAGTCGTGCTGTTGACGTAGAGACAATGTATATATGTATATACAATGAGCCAAAACCAAAAGAAAATATGCAGTGTATACAGACAGGAATGCAAATAAACAAACACACACAAGCAGAAACAGAATAAAAATAAATGAACGAGACCTGAAACATCAGAAAGACAGTTTCACTCATTATAAGAACATAAGAACATAAGAACGAAGGAACACTGCAGAAGGCCTACTGGCCCATGCGAGGCAGGTCCAAGTCTCCTACCGGCTTAAGGGCCCAAAGCACCCAACCTAGTCAGGTCAGGTCACATTGACTTAAGGGAGGAACACGGCAACCGACCTGGTAGCACAAGCTATCAGGTCTAAACCACAAACCCCCCCACATCCACTCATGTATTTTATCCAACCTATTTTTAAAGCTACACAACGTTCTGGCCTCTATAACGGTACTTGGGAGTTTGTTCCCCCTCATCCACAACTCTATTACCAACCAGTAACTTTCCTATATCCTTCCTGAATCTGAATTTTTCCAACTAAAACCATTGCTGCGAGTCCTGTCTAGGCTAGTATTTTCGCACACATTTACATCCCCTTTATTTTTTCCTGCTTCCATTTATAACCTCATCATATCCCCCTAATTTATCTTTTAGAGAGTGAGATTCGGGGGCCCTTAGTCTTCCTCATGGGAAGGTTTCTAAACGGGGGATAAACTTTGTCATCCTCCTTTGTACTTTTTTCCAGAAAATTTTATATCCTTCTGTAATAAGGTGCCCAAAAAAGTGCGCAAAATCTAAATGGGCCTAACCAAGGATGTATAGAGTTGAAGAACAACCTGAGGACTCCTATTATTTATGCTTCTTGATATGAAGCCAAGGGTTCTATTGCTTTATTGCGAACACTTAAGCACTGTTGTCTGGTTCAGATTACTGCTAACCAGGAACTCCTAAATCTTTTTCGCAATCCGTAATATTAAGATTTTAATTATTTGTTTATATGTGGCATGATTTTTTTTGTCCTGTCCCAACTGCATCAGTCTATTCAAATCTTCCCGGAGCTTTGAATGTCCTCGTCAGAATGAATTTTCGACGGCCTATTTTGGTGTCATCGGCAAAAATTGCCGAGTCGCTCTTATGCCCTCATCTATGTCGTTTATGTAGATTGTGAACAGCAGGGGGCCCAACACTGACCCCTGTGGAACACCGCTCGTGACACTTCCCCCCTCTGATTTCTCCCCATTTATGCAAACTCTCTGCTGCCTATTTTGTCAACCATGCCTCTATCCAGGAAAAAAAATTTCTCCTCCTATTCCATGTGCTTTAATTTTCCTCAATAGTCTCTGATGTGGGACCCTGTCAAAAGCCTTACTGAAATCCATATACACAATATCATATTCATTACCATGATCTACCCCCTCAAATACCTTAGTGAAAAAAGTTAATAAATTGTAAGGCAGGAACGGCCCCTTTGTAAAACCCTGCTGAGATTCGTTGATTAATTTATGCTTTTCAAGGTGGCTACGAACTGCCTCGGCAATTATTGATTCCATAAATTTTCCCACTATGGAGGTTAGGCTTATTGGTCTATAGTTCGAAGCTAAGGACCTGTCACCTGTTTTGAAAATAGGTATCACATTTTGCCATTTTCCACTTATCTGGCACCATGCCAGTTTGTGTGATATGTTGAAAAGATTAGCCAAAGGTGTGCTAAGCTCCTCTTTACATTCCTTTAGAACCCTTGCATGCAGTTCATCAGGGCCTGGGGATTTGTTAGGTTTTAATTTATCTATTTGCCTAAGGACCATGTCACTTGTGACCCTAATAGTACACAGTTTATTATCGTCCTGTTCTACATAATTTATCATTACTGGAATATCGCTGGTATCCTCCTGTGTAAAAACTGAGAGGAAGTATGTGTTAAAAATTCTACACATTTCCTTATCACTGTCAGTGAGCTGACCCGAGGAACTTTTGAGTGGGCCTATCTTGTCCCTGATCTTACTTCTGTATACCTGAAAGAATCCTTTGGGTTAGTCTTCGATTCTCTTGCAACTTTAACCTCATAATCTCTTTTTGCTTTTCTAATTCCCTTTTTTATTTCTCTCTTTAACTGAATATATCGATTTCTCAATTGCCCCTCTCCTCTTTTGATTTGCCTATATATGCCTCTCTTTTGACCAATCAGATATTTTAATCTATTGTTCATCCATTTAGGATCATTTTTGTTTGATCTGATTTCCCTATTGGAACATAATTTGACTGAGTGCAGCTAGAACTATGCCCTGGAAAGCATCATATCGGCAACCATCACCACCTACCTGACCCTTAGTCAGGTCATCCAGTTCAGCCCACCTAAGTAATTTTTCAGTCCTATGAAATCAGCCAAGCGAAAGTCAGGGACGGAGACTTGATTGCCATTATTAGGGGAATTCCATGATATATTAAAACTGAGTGATTTGTGATCACTTTCCCCAAGCTCATCATTAACCTCAAGATTATTAATTAGTGTTTCCCTACTGGCAAGAACCAAGTCAAGGAAGTTATTTCCCCTAGTTGGCTCTGTCACAAACTGTTTTAAAAAAACAATCCTGGATCGTATCAAGAAAGTCACCTGACTCTAAATTTCCTGTCAAATTGCTCCAGTCAATCTGTCTATAGTTGAAATCTCCCATTAGCACAACATTTTCGTATGTAGATGCCTTACGAATTTCGTCCCATAGAAGTTTACTGCACTCCCTATCAAGATTGGGGCCCTGTAAATCACACCCAAAATTAGTTTTCTCGGCCCTCGAGAAGCTGTAACCAAACAGATTCAGTGGCTGACGCTTCTAATTTAATATCTTGTCTAACACAACAATTAAATTGTCTCTGACATACATCGCTACTCCACCACCTTTCCTGTTGACCCTGTCAGTGTGGAATAATTTATAGCCTTGTATGTGACATTCAGAGGGCATCTCTCTATCTTTCAGATTGAGCCAGGTCTCTGTTATAGCAATAATATCTATGTCTCCTGCACTTGCAATTAATCTTAGCTCATCTATCTTATTCTTACACTCCTCTATTAGTATAGTAAACCTTAAGGGAGCTAGTCCCTTGCTGCCCTCTGCTGTCCCCCTTTGTTTGCTGACCTGATCTATTGTCTTTATTTATAACTTCATGCTGAATGCCTTTTATACATTTACTGTTTCCAACCCAAGTGTTGCAACCTGCTTGTTTCCCACACACACCCATACCTCTATCTTCCATCAGTTTTAAAATCATAGGCATTTCACCAATGGCCTTCTCAATCGAGTCTGCAAGTGCTACCACCCCAGCCCCAGAGAGATGTACCCCATCCCTTGCATACATATCATGTTTGCCATAAAAGTTGTTCCAGTTGTCAATGATGGGATTGCATGTTCCTTGCAGTATCTGTCTAGCCAGCATTTACACCAATTGCCCTAGACAACCATTCATTTCCTACTCCCCTTCTAGGCAAGATGCTACATATTGATTGGGATCCCTCCCTTAGACTTAATGAAATCTATAGCTGACCTGTACTTATCTAGCAGCTCTTCTCTCCTACCCTTCCCAATATCATTTCCACCAGCACTGAGACAGATAATGGCTTGCTCCCATTACCTGACATGATATTATCCAGCCTGTTGACAATGTCCCCAACACACGCTCCAGGGAAGCACACTCTATCTCTCATCTTCTTATTCCTATTCAAAAAGCACGGTCAATGTATCTTACCTGAGAGTCACCAACCACAAGAATGCGCTTACCTCCATTAGCGGGGCAGTAGTACCCTTACCTTCACTGGCCCACTGAAGTACATTCATCCTGAAGAACAGAGAAGCGATTTCTACCTTCAGATCTTCACTCTTAACTTTCCTTACTCTGATGCGCCTTCCATTACTGTGAACTACTCGCCACTTGTAGCAGGTGCTGGGCTAGCACCTCACTGCTGGTAGCCGTTGCTGCCACCCCAACTACAGCCTCCTCACAGCGAGAGACAGACTGCACCTCGCTGCTAGAAGCCTCATTCCCCACAACTCCAGCCACCTCACACTCTCTCCCAGACCCATTGAGGTGGACCTTCAGCCTCCTAATCTCCTCCTGGAGAAGCAAGACCTCCTCCTTCAACTCTCCAACCCCAATTTTTAAAACACTGCAGAAGCAAGCCATGCTTTGTAACCGTCCACACTAATCCCCAAGGCAGCTCAGGGTCTGTGACCTCACGTGACGACTGACCACTGAGTACCAATAATTACATGAAACAAATTAAATAAAATTCTTAAGGATTACTTTCTTCTTCTAAGTAAAAATATTTTAAGAAAGTTGTACAATTTATCATAACACTGAACTGGTAAATCTCATTTGGTTAGAAAATCAAATATTGAGTAAATGGTTCTGTATATTTCGGTGTTAATATGAGACCGCCGTCAGTTCAAAATTTAGACTACGTAATCCTAATAAGATTTTTTCCTTTTCCACTTGATAAGGTCAGGAATAAACCTAAACATCGTCTAGAGTTTCCTTCCTGAACTGTAGGCTATTTGTGAACGGAATACCTGGCGTAAATTTATTTTTAGATAAAATCGTGACCCGGACGCATAATTAGCTCAGTGATTTTTCAAGAGCACAGCATGTCGAAAATCATCAAAGAAACGATCAGAAATATTGACAAGCTGGTGATCTTGAACAATCAACATGAGAGGCTCTTGTTCACAGAGGAACTTGCTTGGTTTATGTGGTTTAAAAAGTATCGACTTGAGGTGTGTTACTACACACCTCAAGTCAAGAATACGCTGAACACCTAATGTAGAGATTAAAGTGTATACTGAAATACTAAGAGCAGCAGTATATATAACCCCACCCTCGGGGTATATACACTGCTGCTCTTAGTGTATATAGTACACCAAGAAAATTAAACTTAAGTAAAACATATATAAAATTCCTGATTGGTTAGATAACTTAATCTATTGTACATGATGTACAATAAATGTTAATAAAGTTTAGTTAGATTATTAATTACTGATAAAAAATATTACCACATTAAAATATATATAATTCTTTTAACTTGGAAGAAGGCGAATGATGTTATCACCAGGAAGGAAAAAATGAAGGAGAAATTCATTTTAAAAATGAGTAATGCGAGTAATAAAAGCGAGTAATACAACCAAGTAACAAAAAACAAACGCGACAAAACAGAATATTTAGCAACCAGCAAAAGTCAACTTTGAGATAAATGGTTTAAAGAAGAATGCTCAAGTCCATGAAGTTAAAGGAAAACAGCCAAATAATTAATAGAGATTGACGGCTATAATGGTATCTCAACAAGATTGAATATTGGGTTTTAGCTATAAAATATACTTTATGTGTATTAAATATAGCATCTTTGTCGCAGATATTGATTGCCGGTGTAAACTCTTGTCCCTTGACCTCCTTTCGTCATGCGATATGGATAGCCATCAGCCAAGTCATTATTTATGTTGATTGATATGCAAATTTACGCTAATCACGGAGGAAATAATCTATAATTTATTCATTAATTTGCCTCTTAACTAAAATTTTATACACATAAAGAACACTCCAGCTCACGTAAGCAAGCGTAGGATGATACACATATTTATCTTCGAATTATTTTTACAAACACATTCTTAGGGTTCCGCAAGGATCAGTATTAGGACCACTACTGTTTCTCTGTATATGCGAATGCCCTGTAAGAATTATTATTATTATAATCAAAAAGAAGCGCTAAGCCACAAGGACTATACAGCTGCCCTGTAAGAAGAGATAGTCAAATTTATCCCTGATTGCACATATAAAAATGAGAATAAAACCGGAGACGGCAAGAAAAGGCTACAAATATATCGAGACAAACTACAGGATTCTTCAGATAAGTGGCTACTTGAATTCATCCTCACCACAAGAAAGGTTTGAAAAATTGGAAGGGGACAAGAAGACCAGAAACAAAACGTAGACTCGATAATAAAAGGCTGCAAAAGTGACTCAGAAAGATCTAAGGGTAAGCAGAGTGAGGAACATATCACCAGAGGCATTCATTATCGAATAACTTCTGTAGCAAATACTCGTTCAACAAAACTAAAATTAGTTTTCGGGAATCACAACAAAGAGTCATGTTTGAGTATGCAGCAAAAGAAATGGGAGAAAGTGCAGAGAGACTAGTCCCAAGTTAATGAAACTGAGCTCTGAGCAGAGGCTAAACTAGCAGAACTTGACTCCACTAGAAGACTGACCACACAATGATAGCGATCAACCTCCCTGGACCGAAACATTTTCGAAAAGGTGTGCTAAATGAATGGTTTCTGGTCCACTTGTCTTCTTACTCCAAAAACACATGTTTCTACGCTTTTGAATGGTATCCTGGAGCAGGGTATCAGAAGATCACAATGAGAAAAGGCCACAGTATTTGACCTAGTGTTATCCTGGGTTACTAAGCCTCAGAGTTAATAGTCAGAATAAAATATACTACTGCTACTACTTCCACTGACAAGAGAATCAGATTGGCGATTGCGGAGAAATGTGGAAAATAGAAACTGATGCCTATTTTTTTCTGGCAGAACAGACTAAAAACAATGTGTAAACAACGGAGGCATATTCTATCGAGGTGGAAATATTTCTGGCACTAGGGGCGAGAGAGGGAAAGTGGAAAGTGAGGGAGGACGGAAATAACCGGAGTGAGAAAAAGAGAGAGAGAGAGAGAAAGAGAGAGAGAGAGAGGATGGGAGGGAGTGAGGGAAGGAATGTAAGACGCTACCATTTTCAGAGAAAAACATTGATAAATTGCCAAATAAAAGAGTGCTATCGAAAAGGTAATCGAATGAGTTCACGAGACAAATCTGAGATTAGTGTCAGTAGTTGGCAAGTGAAGGGCTCTTGATCCATGAAACTGATGCTACCCTCGGATCAAGTATTACTTTCCATTGAGTATAATAAAAATTTGTAGGCACACAGAAATTTAATACTGCAGAGAGTGGAAGGAGTGTAGAGTTAATTTTGATGTGATCAGTCCCTCAGTCTTGATTGAAGGTGATCAGTCCCTCAGTCTTGATTGAAGGTGATCAGTCCCTCAGACTTCATTGAAAGTGATCAGCCCATCAGTTTTAATAAATGGTGTCATATGAGTCAACTTGTCCGTATTTTATACCTTTAATATAACGATATCCTCAAGGGTATGCCATGGTGCTGGTGAAGGCCTCTTGATCCAAGGTAAAAGAACTCTTCCCCCTTTCCACTTGGTAAAACAGACTACCTCCCATTCTCGAAGTGCTGTAAGGCACACGTTTAACGATTCTCAAAATAATAATATAAACAGACTTTCCAACTTACTAACTCCGTTTATTCGTTCCACAACATATCTCAGATTTATTTCCCCTCTCACTTTGATCCTGTTTCTTTGTAACAGTAATCCACTGCTTCAGATTTTCCTCGTAAAATCCTTGGAGTCTGTTGTTCATCTCCAATCTGAAGGCATCACTTTACACATTTAATTCCTCTCTCATCTCCACCAACACTCCACCTGCTGTTAGTCTCTTGTTATCGCATTTCTTCCTTCCCGGCTGTGTTATTCTTCATTTCTTGGCTTCTCCTTGCATTTCATCCTATCCTCTTCCTTTCTGAAATGGCCTATAAACATTCCTCTACTTCCGATATTTACCAACCCTCAGCCCCAACACCATTTCTCTCTCTTTCTTTCTCTCTCTTTTCCTCTTCCCCCCCCCTCTCTCTCTCTCTCTCTCTCTCTCTCTCTCTCTCTCTCTCTCTCGCTCTCTCTGTCACAAAAATCTACGAAGAATCACCATTTTCCATTTTAAAATCTCTCCTTCTCTCTGCCCTTTGCCACTTCTCCGTCTCCCTCTTTCAATCTCTTGCCCACATTCACATACCTGCCTTCTTCCTCCCTTCACTCCGGTCCCCTCTAATCCCCTCCTCCATTCTACTTCTCTTCCCCTCAGTTTGATATATATATATATATATATATATATATATATATATATATATATATATATATATATATATATATATATATATATATATATATATATATATATATATATATATATATATATATATATATTATATATATATATATATATATATATATATATATATATATATATATATATATAAATATAAATATATATATATATATATATATATATATATATATATATATATATATATATGTATATATATATATATATATACATATATATATATATATATATATTATATATATATATATATATATATATATATATATATATATATATATATATATATATATATATATATATATGTCGAGCCGAATATGTAAAACTGGTCAATTAGCAAGATCTCATTTAAAATTAAGCCCTTTCTGAAATTTTCTCTTATACGTTTAAAGATATATTTTTTTCATTAATGTTAATGTAAAATTTTTTAATTTTGCACCAAAAGAATCTTAGAAAACTTACCTAACCTTATTATAACAAGAGCAATTTATTTTAGCCTCACCCAACTAAATGTATTTTAAATACGTTTACAATAATTTAGTACTAAACAAACACAATCAAATAAATTTTTTTCGTTAGGTTCAGAATGATTTTGGCGACATTATTGCATACACAAATTTTCACTGTCCTATATAGCAAGATGAGCGTTGCTATTTAAGCCAAGATCGCAAGTTCTGCTATTCGGCACGACATATATATATATATATATATATATATATATATATATATATATATATATATATATATATATATATTGTCTGTGTGTTTATTTGGTGTGTGTATGTGTGTAGGCACATGCATAAAAACATAATTTATAGGGGAGTGGATCTCACAGCACAACAGAGAAACGGGAGTCTAAAAAATTAGTAAAGGCTCTAAACATCGACAAAGAAAACTAAGAAGAATTTAAAGTGTCATTTGGTAGAAAAACACCCGTAAAACGAGCGTTTGGTGAGACAGATGCGAAGAGAAATATGCAAAAGAAACAGCGGGAAAAAATACGTTACTAAATATAAAAGCAGTGGATGAAAGGGCTATGAAGGTAAACAAGGAGAGAGGGATAAAAAGGGCGTCGCAGAAGTGGAGAGCAGGAGAGAGAGGGGAGAGAGAGAGGAGAGAGAGAGAGAGAGAGAGAGAGAGGAGAGGAGAGAGAGAGGGGAGAGAGAGGAGAGAGAGAGGAGGAGAGAGAGAGAGGAAAGAAGAGGGAGAGAGAGAGAGAGAGCAGGAGAGAGAGAGAGAGAGAGAGAGAGAGAAAAGAGAGAGGAGAGAGAGAGAGGAGAGGAGAGAGAGAAAAGGGGAGAGAGAGAGAGATGAGAGAGAGAGAGAGAGAGAGAGAGAGAGAGAAAACGCAAATGATGATCGTCTCTAGGCACCATGATGGTAATGCTGGTGCAGTAGTAAGGATGAATGGGAGGGTGTTGGCACCTGGAGAAGAAGTTGATATCCTTGGGGTGAAATTTGACTCCAAACTAACCATGAAGAACCATGTTGTAAATCTTGCAAACAAGGCAGCCAGGAAGCTTACAGCACTTCGCCGTATCTCGCATCTGCTTGACAGTAGGGGTTGCAAGATCCTGTACGAGGCGCAAGTACGCTCACACCTTGAGTATGCTCCACTTTCTTGGTTTGCCTGCCCCCCCTCTCATCTGCGACTGTTTGACAGAGTAGAGAACAGAGCAAGACGTCTCATCTCTCACTTGGACCCATCCTGGATAGATCTGTCATTTCAGCAGAGCCTTCAACATAGGAGGGATGTGGGTGGCCTTACTGTTATGTACAAGGCTAATATTGTCAAAATACCTCACTTGGATCCACTTCGAGGACAGCGTGAAACAAGCTTTCATGCCACAAGACGGGCAGAAAGCAGCAACTTCATTCTGGCTGTACCCTTCTCCAGAACATCACTCCATCTGAGATCATACATACCCAGGATGACTCGAATATGGAACACATTCGTACAGCATAATGATGTCAAAGAGATAAAGTCAGTTGATCAAATGAAAATGCTGGCCCACAGATGGCTCCAACTTCATCCTGTTCCCTACTTGTATGTCTCTTAACAATAAAAATGCTTTCAAATGAGCTGATGTAGGTAACAGCTCTTAGCTTGCCAATAAAGTTAGGAATCCTTAACCTGTAAATAGCTTGTCAATAAAGCTAAGGATCCTTAACCTTGTCAAACCCTGTGTAAAAAAAAAAATGAGAGAGAGAGAGAGAGAGAGAGAGAGAGAGAGAGAGAGAGAGAGAGAGAGAGAGAGAGAGAGAGAGAGAGGGAGAGAGAGAGAGAGAGAGTTTGGTTATGTGAGGCAGGAAAGCATTTGCGATACAAATAACATGTATGTATACAAGACACACACACACACACACACACACACACACACACACACACACACACACACACACACACACACACACACACACACACACACACACACACACAACACACACACCACACACACACACACACACACACACGCACACACACACATACACACATGGAAGACCATATGAAAAACACATAACTCAGAACTTGGAAGTCCACACCGAGGCTTTCTGCTGAAAAAGGAGAGAGAGAGAGAGAGGGAGAGAGAGAGAGAGAGAGAGAGAGAGAGAGAGAGAGAGAGAGAGAGAGAGAGAGAGAGAGATGCTCTCCCTTCCAAGGCGTAACCCAATGAATAGTCGAGGTTTTGGGAGGGAGGGTCGGGCCGGGGCTGGTGAATTCGTTGTATATTATACATACTCCTTGCTTTCTCCCCTTCCACCAGCCCTTGTTGCACCAACACCCTGCCGCCGCTTTCCCCTCGTCTTCTCCCTCTCTCTCCCTCATTTTTACTATCATCTTCCTTTTCTCTCCCCTCTTACCCTCCTCTTGCTCCCCTCTTTGCCTGCCTTTACCCATCCCATAACGTTGTGTGTCTGTTCCACTCTTAATTTCACCCGCAGTTTAGCTTCAGCAACAGTTATCCTTCAGTTACTTCCCCTCAGCTCTCTCAGGTTTCTATCAGCCCTTTCACTTACATCCACATTTGCCTTGCTCTTGACCCTCTCTCTCTCTCTCTCTCTCTCTCTCTCTCTCTCTCTCTCTCTCTCTCTCTCTCTCTCTCTCTCTCTCTCTCTCTCTCTCTCTCTATTTTTGAAAGTTAAGACACATGTGCAACATCTGCACATGTGTCTTAACTTTCATATTGTCGGTATTTTATACCTTTCTTGCACAACTCTATTTTTGTTCATCCTTAGCTTCTCCCTATCTGACTCTACCATTCTTTTTCTTCGGCTTACTTATAATAATAATAATAATAATAATAATTAATAATAATAATAATAATAATAATAATAATAATAATAATAAATAATAATTAATTATTATTATTATTATTATTATTATTATTATTATTATTATTATTATTATTATTATCATTATTATTATTATTATTATTATATTATATTTTATATTATTATTATTATTATTATTATTATTATTATTATTATTATTATTATTATTATTATTATTAGCATTGCTTTATTTTATATTCAGTTTTATACCCATGCACCTCCATGCAACGTAGGAGTCACGTTGCTCCTGGAGGTGCTGAGCTTTGACTTAAGGAAAGGAAATTGTAGCTCCAGTTCAATGGATCAAGAGCAGTGTATAATCCTGAAGGTACTCTCCTTAAAGAGATCTTTC
Organism: Cherax quadricarinatus; assembly: GCF_026875155.1. Classification (NCBI taxonomy): domain Eukaryota; kingdom Metazoa; phylum Arthropoda; class Malacostraca; order Decapoda; family Parastacidae; genus Cherax; species Cherax quadricarinatus. The sequence continues at coordinate 15,760,016 of NC_069468.1, forward strand.
ATTTTATTCTGCCTTCGTCTTCTTATTTTATCCAGGAAGTGCTAAACATGTAACTTTTATATTGTGTTTGATCCAAGGAAGTAGAGTGCAACTGAAATTTATCTGTAGTTCAATTCAAATATGTTTTTTTTTTTTTTTTTTTTTTTTACACAGGGTTTGACAAGGTTAAGGATCCCTAGCTTTATTGACAGCTATTTACAGGTTAAGGATTCCTAACTTTATTGGCAAGCTAAGAGCTGTTACCTACATCAGCTCATTTGAAAGCATTTTTATTGTTATGAGACATACAAGTAGGGAACAGGATGAAGTTGGAGCCATCTATGGGTCAGCATTTTCATTTGATCAAATGACGTTATCTCGTTGACATCATTATGCTGTACGAATGTGTTCCATACTCGAGTCATCTTGGGTATGTATGATCTCAAATGGAGTGATGTTCTGGAGAAGGGTACAGCCAGAGTGAAGTTGCTGCTTTCTGCCCGTCTTGTGGCATAAAAGCTTGTTTCACGCTATCTTCGAAGTGGATCCAAGTGTGGTATTTTGACAATATTGGCCTTGTACATAACAGTAAGGCCACCCACATCCCTCCTATGTTGAAGGCTCTGCTGAAATGATAGATCTATCCAGGATGGGTCCAGGCGAGAGATGAGACGTCTTGCTCTGTTCTCCACTCTGTCAAGCAGTCGCAAATGAGAGAGGGGGGGCAGGCAAACCAAGAAAGTGGAGCATACTCAAGGTGTGAGCGTACTTGCGCCTCGTACAGGATCTTGCAACCCCTACTGTCAAGCAGATGCGAGATACGGCGAAGTGCTGTAAGCTTCCTGGCTGCCTAGTTTGCAAGATTTACAACATGGTTCTTTTAACTTTTCTGTTTAGTTTGCTCTCTCTTATTCCCCTAGTTTACTCTTTCTTTTCTCTGGCTCGCCCTCTTTCCTTTCCTAGCTCATTCTCTTCTTCCTCTTACTATTTTTTTTTACTCCTAGGTTACGCTTTCTTATTTATCTAACTTCCTCTTATTTCCCTAGCTCAATATTTCTTTCTCTTGCTTATTCTCTTTTCTTCTTCTAGCTTATCTTTTCTTTCCATATCTTGCTCTCTTTTCATTCTTAACCTTTCTCTTCTCTTCCCAAATTTCACTCTCCTTCCTCTCAAAACTAAAAATAAAGCTAACTTTCGTTTTAGCTTATTTACGTTAAAGTTCTTCCTGTACACGTTGTCTTCCACGACTCTATCAGTATTTATGAATGAGGATCTGAAAGCAGTGGCCGCTCCCTCCTGCCTTAGATATTTACTGCACAATCGCAGCTCAGACCACGTCCTTTGTGGCCTTCAAGTATTCACAGCTTCCCTTTCTCCCTCTTACTCTCCCTCCTCCTACACTCCCTTCTTCTACTCTGTCTCCTGCTCTCCCTTCTCCTCCTCCCCCACCACCTTACTCTCTCACTCGTCTCCTGTTCTCTACCATCTCTCGTATTCTATTTTCCTTCCTCTCACTAAACTATACTTCGGCATCTCCCATCAATCTTTTTTAGTCAAGGTCTTGCCATCAAGGATTCACTCACTCTCTCTCTCTCTCTCTCTCTCTCTCTCTCTCTCTCCTCTCTCTCTCTTCTCTCTCTCTCTCTCTCTCTCTCTTCTCTCTCTCTCTTCTCTCTCTCTCTTTCTTTCTCTCTCTCTCTTTCCTGATTCCCTCTTCACTGTTTTTTGTTTGTTTAGTTACAGTAAGGTATTCTTAGATAGCAGTTTCTTTCTTTTCATTGAACAAGCTCTCTCTCTCTCCATCTTCTCTGTCATGGAAGAGATCATGGAAGGGATGAAAGGAAGGGACGTCACGAGAAAGTTTGAAGGAGGGAAGATCAAGGCAGGAGAGCCGAGAATGCACATCTTAACATGCCTTCCTTTCCATTCGTCCCATGATTCTCTGTTGTCTTCTACACCCATCCCATGACAGTCTGCCATATTTGCCAACTATCCCTTGACACACGTCTATCTTCTCCGCCCATCACATGACACTATGGCACCCTCTCTACTCTTCCATCACCCCTGCTCTACCCGTTCCAACAGATACTCAACCACAGGGGTCCATGCGAAGCTGTTGCTCAGTCCTTCCTCCTGTGTAAAGAGATTTCGTGTGTGTGTGTGTGTGTGTGTGTGTGTGTGTGTGTGGTGTGTGTGTTGTGTGTGTGTGTGTGTGTGTGTGTGTGTGTGTGTGTGTGTGTGTGTGTGTGTGGATCCTACACAGCATTATTAACTCTATAGTATTTTTCTCAATTCCTTTAAATAAAATTCTGTTCGCTATTATTTTTGAGGTAAACATGATCTATGTTACGTCTAGTGGCATCGAGCAGCTAGTGTAGTTGATTGTCATAAACTGGATACAACGCTGACCTCTAGAGGAGTGCAGTAGTATTAGTGTTCAGTAGTATACCTCAGGCAGGATACAGTAGTATACCTCAGGTAGGGTACAGCAGTATACCTCAGGTAGGGTACAGCAGTATACCTCAGGCAGGGTACAGCAGGATGCATCAGGTAGGGTACAGCAGTATACCTCAGGTAGGGTACAGCAATATACCTCAGGTAGGGTACAGCAGCATACCTCAGGTAGGGTACAGCAATATACCTCAGGCAGGGTACAGCAGGATGCATCAGGTAGGGTACAGCAGTATACCTCAGGTAGGGTACAGCAGTATACCTCAGGTAGGGTACAGCAGTATACCTCAGGCAGGGTACAGCAGGATGCATCAGGTAGGGTACAGCAGTATACCTCAGGTAGGGTACAGCAGTATACCTCAGGTAGGGTACAGCAGTATACCTCAGGCAGAGCAGGAATTTTAAATGACCTTAGGAAAACTCTTAGCCCGGAATGTTGTTGTTGTTGTTGTTATTATTATTATTATTATTATTATTATTATTATTATTATTATTATTATTATTATTATTATTATTATTATTATTATTATTATTATTATTATTATTATTATTATATTTATTCAAGGAGAAGCGCCAAACCTGATAGGGTTACACAGCGCCAAGAAAGGAAAAAGTAGCTACATTTCTTTGGATCAAGAACCCTTACATATCATCAAGTTAGCAATAATAATACAAAGCTAATGTAAATTACATTTAAATTCACGATTTAGGTAAATTATTTACATGTAAAGTCATTTACAAAATATCTACGGATAAGTTAAGGTTAAAAGAAAATGAGTAAACAAGATTTACTGAACATTCATTTTAATTACTTTCTCATTCTGGTATATTTTATTTCATTGCAGCCTCTTTCAGCCGTCTTCAGGGACAGAAATAAACTGTTCTTGGGTAAAACTTTGCTCACTTGTCAATATTGATATCTAAATTGATCTGCAGTCGAGTGTCAAAATCTATTACCGAACAAAACCACTAAATCTATGATCAAAGTTGGCGATTCCCCTTGAGTGATCGTTCTGTTAGCCCAAGTTTACCGTCCACTAAATTGTTTGCCAACTCGGACACTGGCTGTAAGTGAGCGGACTAGCGGAATGGAATTCGAGGCAGGAGGAAAATGGAGGAAATGACAACTAGGAGAGAGATAGAGGAAGAGGGAGGGAGAAAGAGGGAGAGAGAGAGAGTGGCTGATTCATACACTGACTGTACAGATGAGACAGTAAGCTGACAGTTGCTGCCGCTGATATATTCATGTCACAGAAGTTCTGGTTGAAAAATCATCCTGTATTAAGCTTTGTGGCTGAGTACTTACAGCATTGAGCCTCTTGCAGGCTTGTACCACGGTACTAATCCCCGTCCATCCTTTATTCATTGACAGTATATCCTTATATATATATATAATAAATATATAATATATATATATATATATATATATATTATATTTTATATAAATATAATATATATATATATATATATATATATATATATATATATATATATAATGTTGTGCCGAATAGGTAAAACTGGTCAATTAGCAAAAACTCGTTTAAAATTAAGTCGTCTCTAAAATTTTCTCTTACACGTTTACAGTTATATTTTTTTCATTTATGCTAATGTGAAAATTAATACTTTTCCACCAAAAGAACCTTAGAAAACTTACCTAACCTTATTATAGCAAACACAATTTATTTTAGCCTAACCCTGCTAAATATATTTTAGATATGTTTACAGTAATTTAATAATAAACAAACAAAATGAAATATATTTTTTTCGTTAGGCTCAGAATGATTTTTGCGAAATTATGGCTTACAAAATTTTTCGCTTGCCTTATTTGGCGAGAAGAGCGTTGCTATTAAAGCCAAAATCGCAAGTTTTGCCTATTCGGCGCGACATATGTGTGTGTGTGTGTGTGTGTGTGTGTGTGGTGTGTGTGTGTTACTAGAAATATATGTAAGAGGTAAAAGCGTGGAAGAGAGACACAAAATAATGAATGAATCATTGTCAGCCAGTTTAGCTGAGAATAAAAGAAGTTTATGAGAGAGATGACTAACGTGGAAAAATCGAAGAGAGCAAATGAGCTTGTCAGTTAAGAGTGAAAGTGGCGAAATGCTGAATAAGGAGGTAGATGTATTAAAGAAATGGAGAGAAATTTTGAAATTGTATGTTGACGATGAAATAGAGGAAGATATTTAATTTTTTTTTTTTTTGGACACTAGGGATTGAGATTTATTCAAATTAGAGAATTACAAGAATTGAGTATTGAGGTAGAGCTGAAAGCTGGACGAAAACGAGAAAAAGTAGCTGGGTTGGATAAGGTTACAACTGAGATACAAATGATTAGCCACTTGTTAATAATATGTATGAAAGAAGGGAATGCACCTAAGGAATGCCAGAGAGCATGACACATGTGTAACACATGTGCTGCATCTGAGACTAATGAGGGACTAATTACCTCGTCTTTTGGATACAGTTCTACAGTCTGTCCTTAAATTTGTATAGATAAAACCACTGGATGGTATAACGTCAGCAAATAAAGATACCCAGAAGTTGCACATGTGTGTAACTCTCTATCTTATCGATATTGTATACCATTTATATTCAGCCAAAAATCAGTATAACGAAAAAGAGGACCAGATAGGGAGAAAGATATGTAGGGTAATAGCCTGTTGTGTGTATTGGGTAAATTGTATTGAAAAAACTAGGTGAGAGAAAAAAAAACTGGGCTTGCTGATGAACAATGTGAATTTGGAAATTAAAAGGTTGTGTGAATTGATCGTTTTAGGTAAAGTGTATGCAATCAAGCAACACTTAGATATGAGAGAGGATCAGCTAATTTCATTAACAGATTTTAAAGAGATATTAACACGGATGATAGAGGAAGATGTATGTAGTATTGGTAAAGCAGCTTTAAACTCAGAGGAGACTTGGAAAAAGTTTGTGGATCGAGTTATAAATGTTGCGCAAAATTAGAAAACTGTCTGAGATTAAGATTAAGAGTAAGATCACTAGGAAATGAAAGATTTTAAGTCATGCCTTTAAAGGAAGAAGCGTGGGGGGAAATTATTGTATTTGGGAGTGGATGTCTTCATGTTCTCTCTGAGAAGTTTATGCTGTCTAGACAGCCAGGGAGCGGGTGGGGCTTTTTGAAATATTGAGACACTCTATTTTGCTTTGTTTAAAACACTTCTTGAAGCATTGTGGGGGATTCTCGTGGTGGGCGGGAGCTGCGCTTTGTTGGGTATGGCTGGGATCACCCGGGTCATTGAAGTGCTGGTCCCCACACAAAATTTTTACGTTCTTTCCCGGAACACCGAGAATTTACTGCTCGTTTTCCGAAGCAGAAAACCGGATCCCGTACGCATTTTGTGACTTTTTTATTTTTCCCCAAAATTTTCACCCCGGGCCTAGATTGAAAGAGAGTATAGTACTACGATTTGAAAATCCAAAACCTTTTTAAAAATTTAACACAAGTGCCTCGTTGGCTCGGGGTTTTGAAGATATTTTTTTTTTTTTCTTTCATTGGGGTTTTTATTAAAACGGAAACGCTAACCCGAA
>NC_069468.1:15766494-15781494 GCF_026875155.1 Cherax quadricarinatus
AAAATTATGGCTTACAAATTTTTCGCTTGCCTTATTTGGCGAGAAGAGCTTTTGCTATTAAAGCCAAAACCCGCAAGTTTTGCCTATTCGGCGCGACATATGTGTGTGTGGTGTGTGTGGGGTGTGTGTGTGTGTGTGTGTGTTACTAAAAATATATGTAAGAGGTAAAAGCGTGGAAGAGAGACACAAAATAATGAATGAATCATTGTCAGCCAGTTTAGCTGAGAATAAAAGAAGTTTATGAAGAGATGACTTAACGTGGAAAAATCGAAGAAAAGCAAATGAGCTTGTCAGTTAAGAGTGAAAGTGGCGAAATGCTGAATAAGGAGGTAGATGTATTAAAGAAATGGAGAGAAATTTTTAAAATTGATGTTGACGATGAAATAGAGGAGATATTTAATTTTTTTTTTTTTTGGACACTAGGGATTGAGATTTATTCAAATTAGAGAATTACAAGAATTGAGTATTGAGGTAGAGCTGAAAGCTGGACGAAAACGAGAAAAAGTAGGTGGGTTGGATAAGGTTACAACTGAGATACAAATGATTGGCCCACTTGTTAATAATTGTATGAAGGAAGGGAATGCACCTAAGGAATGCCAGAGAGCATGACACATGTGTAACACATGTGCTGCATCTGAGACTAATGAGGGACTAATTACCTCGTCTTTTGCATACAGTTCTACAGTCTGTCCTTGAATTTGTATAGATAAAACCACTGGATGGTATAACGTCAGCAAATAAAGATACCCAGAAGTTGCACATGTGTGTAAACTCTCTACTTATCGATACTGTATACCATTTATATTCAGCCAAAAATCAGTATAACGAAAAAGAGGACCAGATAGGGAGAAAGATATTTAGGGTAATAGCCTGTTGTGTATATTGGGTAAATTGTATTGAAAAAACTAGGTGAGAGAAAAAAAAACTGGGCTTGCTGATGAACAATGTGAATTTGGAAATTAAAAGGTTGTGTGAATTGATCGTTTTAGGTAAAGTGTATGCAATCAAGCAACACTTAGATATGAGAGAGGATCAGCTAATTTCATTAACAGATTTTAAAGAGATATGTAACACGGATGATAGAGGAGAGATGTATGTAGTATTGGTATGCAGCTTTAAACTCAGAGGAGACTTGGAAAAAGTTTGAGGATCGAGTTATAAATGTTGCGCAAAATTAGAAAACTGTCTGAGATTAAGATTAAGAGTAAGATCACTAGGAAATGAAAGATTTTAAGTCATGCCTTTGAAAGGAAGAAGCGTGGAGGAAATTATTGTATTTGGGAGGGGATGTCTTCATGTTCTCTCTGAGAATGTTTATGCTGTCTAGACAGCCAGGGAGCGTGGGGCTTTTTGAAATATTGAGACACTCTATGTGCTTTTGTTTAAAACTCTTCTTGAAGCATTGTGTGGATTCTCGTGGTGGCGGCTGAGCTGCGCTTTGTTGGGTAGTGAGCTGGGATCACCTCAGGGTCAATTGAAGTGCTGGTCCACACACAATGTTTTACGTTCTTTCCTGGATCACCGAGAATTGATCTGCGCGTTTTCCGAAGCAGAAAACACGGGATCCAGTACGCATTTTGTGACTTTTTCATTTACCAACACTTTTCACCAGGCCGTAGATTGAAAGAGAGTATAGTATCTACGATTAGAAAATGCCAAAACTTTAATAATTAAGCACAGAGTGCTCTCGTTGGCGTCAAGTGTTGAAGATATTTTTTTTTTTTGCTTTCATTGGTGTTTTTATTAACATTCGGAAGCGCTAAGCCCGTAAGGGTTATACAACGCCTGCGGAAAAAGAGGGGAAGGGGTTAGGGGGGGGGAAGGCAGACAGAAGAAATCAGGGTTAATTCGAGGAGAATGAAGGGTAGCTTGATTTTTTAGATCAAGAGCTCTTCACGAGCATCAGGACGTGTGCCTTGAAAGGAAGAATAAATGCAAGATGGCGGGACATAAACCTTCCATACTATTCCTGAATTTTTGGCTGAATCTGCTGTCTATTGTTAAGCGTCAAGAGTTCAGCAGCTGGTTGGTGGATGCAAGTTGCCTTCCTTGAGTAAGAGAGAAAGGTATTCTCCGTATACTATGTCCATAGTGTGTTGCAGTGTTAGACAGGATGGTATAAACCTTGGTAATAAATACCGACAAGTAGATAAAAGACTGTTGAGTAGACTTCAGGATGTACATGTTTATAGAGGGGCCACAGATATATCAGATCACTTTCTAGTTGTAGCTACACTGAGAGTAAAAGGTAGATGGGATACAAGGAGAATAGAAGCATCAGGGAAGAGAGAGGTGAAGGTTTATAAACTAAAAGAGGAGGCAGTTAGGGTAAGATATAAACAGCTATTGGAGGATAGATGGGCTAATGAGAGCATAGGCAATGGGGTCGAAGAGGTATGGGGTAGGTTTAAAAATGTAGTGTTAGAGTGTCAGCAGAAGTTTGTGGTTACAGGAAAGTGGGTTGCAGAGGGAAGAGGAGCGATTGGTGGAAATGATGATGTAAGAGAGTAGTAAGGGAGAAAAAGATAGCATATGAGAAGTTTTTACAAAGTAGAAGTGATGCAAGGAGGGAAGAGTATATGGAGAAAAAGAGAGAAGTTAAGAGAGTGGTGAAGCAATGTAAAAAGAGAGCAAATGAGAGAGTGGGTGGAGATGTTATCAACAAATTTTGTTGAAAATAAGAAAAAGTTTTGGAGTGAGATTAACAAGTTAAGAAAGCCTAGAGAACAAATGGATTTGTCTGTTAAAAATAGGAGAGGAAGTTATTAAATGGAGAGTTAGAGGTATTGGGAAGATGGAAGGAATATTTTGAGGAATTGTTAAATGTTGATGAAGATAGGGAAGCTGTGATTTCGTGTATAGGGCAAGGAGGAATAACATCTTGTAGGAGTGAGGAAGAGCCAGTTGTGAGTGTGGGGGAAGTTCGTGAGGCAGTAGGTAAAATGAAAGGGGTAAGGCAGCCGGGATTGATGGGATAAAGATAGAAATGTTAAAAGCAGGTGGGGATATAGTTTTTGGAGTGGTTGGTGCAATTATTTAATAAATGTATGGAAGAGGGTAAGGTACCTAGGGATTGGCAGAGAGCATGCATGTTCCTTTGTATAAAGGCAAAGGGGATAAAAGAGAGTGCAAAAATTATAGGGGGATAAGTCTGTTGAGTGTACCTGGTAAAGTGTATGGTAGAGTTATAATTGAAAGAATTAAGAGTAAGACGGAGAAATAGGATAGCAGATGAACAAGGAGGCTTTAGGAAAGGTAGGGGGTGTGTGGACCAGGTGTTTACAGTGAAACATAAGTGAACAGTATTTAGATAAGGCTAAAGAGGTCTTTTGGCATTTTATGGATTTGGAAAAGGCGTATGACAGGGTGGATAGGGGGGCAATGTGGCAGATGTTGCAAGTGTATGGTGTAGGAGGGTAGGTTACTGAAAACAGTGAAGAGTTTTTACGAGGATATGAGGCTCAAGTTAGAGTTGTAGGAAAGAGGGAAATTTTTTTTCCCCGTAAAAGTAGGCCTTAGACAAGGATGGTGATGTCCCGTGGTTGTTTAATATATTTATAGATGGGGTTGTAAGAGAAGTAAATGCGAGGGTCTTGGCGTGGAGTTAAAAGATAAAGAATCACACACAAAGTGGGAGTTGTCACAGCTGCTCTTTGCTGATGAACAGTGCTCCTTGGGAGATTCTGAAAAGAAGTTGCAGAGATTGGTGGATGAATTTGGTAGGGTGTGCAAAAGAAGAAAATTAAAGGTGAATAAAAGGAAAGAGTAAGGTTATGAGGATAACAAAAAGATTAGGTGATGAAAGATTGAATATCGATTGGAGGGAGAGAGTATGGAGGAGGTTTAACGTATTCAGATATTTGGGAGTGGACGTGTCAGCGGATGGGTCTATGAAAGATGAGGTGAATCATAGAATTGATGAGGGAAAAAAAAAGTGAGTGGTGCACTTAGGAGTCTGTGGTGACAAAGAACTTTGTCCTTGGAGGCAAAGAGGGGAATGTATGAGAGTATAGTTTTACCAACGCTCTTATATGGGTGTGAAGCGTGGGAAATGAATGTTGCAAACGAGGAGAAGGCTGGGGGGCAGTGGAGATGTCATGTCTGAGGGCAATGTGTGTGTGTGAATATAATGCAGAGAAATCGTTTGTTTGGAAGTTAGGAGGAGATTTCGGGATTACCAAAACTGTTGTCCAGAGGGCTGAGGAAGGGTTGTTGAGGTGGTTCGGACATGTAGAGAGAATGGAGCGAAACAGAATGACTTCAAGAGTGTATCAGTCTGTAGTGGAAGGAAGGAGGGGTAGGGGTCGGCCTGGAAGGGTTGGGGGAGGGGGTAAAGGAGGTTTTGTGTGCGAGGGGCTTGGACTTCCGCAGGCATGCGTGAGCGTGTTTGATAGGAGTGAATGGAGACAAATGGTTTTTAATACATGACGTGCTGTGGAGTGTGAGCAAATAACATTTATAAAGGGGATTCATTAAAACCCGGGCCCGGGCCGGACTTGATCCTGGAGATGGGAAGTACAGTGCCTGCACTCTGAAGGAGGGGTGTTAATGTTGCAGTTTAAAAACTGTAGTGTAAAGCACCCTTCTGGCAAGACAGTGATGGAGTGAATGATGGTGAAAGTTTTTCTTTTTCGGTCCACCCTGCCTTGGTGGGAATCGGCCGGTGTGATAATAAAAAAAAAAATAATAAGTTGATTTAGAAAGACACGTAAACAAACGCATATATATAATGTTTTTCTACCTCTGTATGTTAGAAGTGATCAAGGTCCCAGGACCGAAACGTTTTCTAATAAATATATTACAGTGTTTGCTTACGTGTCTTTCTAAACCAAGTTGCCTTCTATATCTGCAGCTGTCAGCTTTTCCTTTATCATATCCAACAGCTTATTCTTGTGTTATCACAGTATATTAAGAGAGTTGTTGTAAAATTAAAAAAAATTATGCGCTAGATGAATTTATTAAACTTCTGCCTTGTAATTATTTTTTCGTTTTTTCACAGTGACTTGAAAATAAATGAGAGAAAATAACTAATGAACAAAGATAAAACACCGTTGTTATTAAGCTATTTGTATTTTGTATTATTGTTGGTAGAATTAGAGACATTATGTTAGGTAAAAGGACACAAGTGCAACTAATGTAACATGTTGTTGTGGCAACGTTTCGCTCTCCAGGAGTTTTGTCAAGCTTCACAACGCTCCTGACGAGCGAAACATTGCTGCGTTTAAATGTCACATTGGATGCACTCGTATCCTTCTACCTAGCATATTCGTATTTTGTTTGCTAAATTCTAAAATGTATGATTTTCCATTTCATAACTCTTCCACATTTGATATAGTGGTATGACTATGATTGGCTGCGGTTATGTATCTTCATGCATAATTTCCTTAATTATGTGGAGGCATGTTGAGAAGACTTTCAAAGTGTTGTGTAACTCATGACTGTCTTGCAAATTATCTCCATTTATCAACATGAATTACATTATTACATCGAGATGCTAATGTCCCCAGATATTCGAGTGCTTAAAGATATATTCAAGCAGTCCTGACTAATTCGGTAAACTATTCATTAATATAACGTATATAGCTGTATATTACAAAATAACTTTGTAGTATTTGTAGCTTTTGTCATAAGCTAAGCACGTAGGATGCAGTAGGTGGTAATTAAAGCATGTTAGAGAGTGTGAATATATTATGAATGGATATATATATATATATGAATGGATATATATATATATATATATATATATATATATATATATATATATATTATATATATATATATATATATATATATATATATGTATATATATATATATATAAATATATATATATATATATATATATATATATATTTATATATTATATATATATATATATATATATATATATATATATATATATATATATATATATATAATATATATATATATATATATATATATATATATATATATGCTCAAAACAACCCACTCTGAAAGAAATAGAGAAATTCCAAGCGCTTTCGTGACTACTCACATTATCAAGGAACTATGAAAGTGAAGCATCCAAGGAAGCTATATAAGGGGTCCGGCCAGCCAGTGGTTGTTTTTGCATATTTTGAAATCACCTGTTTACTGTGATCTTATTGCATATATATATATATATATATATATATATATATATATATATATTATATATATATATATATTTATATATATATTATATATATATATATATATATTATAATATATATATATATATATAATATATATATATTAAATATTCCCACAAACAAATATTTCATGAAATTACATACGTACTGCTAGTGGCTTATTCACTTATTTAATTTTCGAAATGTGCTAAGCCCCTATGGTTAATATCGAGCAAAGAATGGTAAAAGTTCAATCCTTCGTCTCATAATCACAAACCCCGCTAACATATTTTAAAAACCAAGAAGAGGATGGAAGAGAGCCAAGGTCAGAAAAAGAGAGTAGAGAGTCAAGGTCAGAAAGAGAGAGAAGGGAGTCAAGGTCAGAAAGAGAGAGAAGGTAGTCAAGGTCAGAAAGAGAGAGGAGGGAGTCAATGTCAGAAAAAGAGTCAAGGTCAGATATTGTGAGAAAAAAAAATTAGGGTTAAATCCGTCGCGTGATTTTCTAAAGTGAGTCTGACGAAAGGCTGATTTACCTCCATCATTATGACACAAATTGGTTTAGGTAAACAGAACACATTGATTATGCTTACTATGTTTGTACTTCCTTAATATATTTTGCTTTTCAGAGTTGTAAGTTTACTTAAATAGCAGAAGGTAATTAAATATAAAAGTCATTCTCCGCTAAGCATTGAAATCAGTTGTAAGCGAATTTGTTATACGGGAATTTATGTACACACTTTCCCAAAATCCCTTGAAACGCGAGGAGAATGAGAAGTGCGTATGCATGAGGCTCTCCCATATCTCCTTTATCGTATGACTGGTGAGCCTGGGAATGGTGGGAAAGATAGAACCTATCTTAGGAGAGGAAAGGGTGGGGGGATGACATCGCTAAGCGGCACAGTGCCTCATAACCCGCACTGAGGCTAACGTAGTCTGCCCTCAGATCAAGGCGAAGCACAGTGATTCTTCACGTTAATCATATTACAGAGATTTTTTCCTTCCAGGGTACGGCAGGGAAAGAAGGAGCGGGAATGGGGTAGGCGTGGGATTGGAGATGATGTTGGAATGGAGGAGGCGTACGACCTTGACCCTGTCGCAGCTGGTGGTGGCAATAACTTGACCCTGCCGCAGATGATCTTGGCAGTAACTTGACTCTGTCGCAGCTGGTCTTGGAAGTAACTTAACCCTGTCACAGCTGATGGAGGCAGTAATTTGATCCTGTCGCAGCTGGTGGCGGCAGTAACTTGACCCTGCAGCAGGTGGTTCCAGCAGTAACTTGACCCTGCAGCAGGTGGTCCCAGCAGTAACTTGACCCTGCAGCAGGTGATTCCAGCAGTAACGTGACCCTGCAGCAGATGGTTCCAGCAGTAACTTGACCCTGCAGTCGGTACTTCCAGCAGTAACTTGACCCTGCAGCAGGTGGTTCCAGCAGTAACTTGACCCTGCAGCAGTTGGTTTCAGCAGTAATTTGACCCTGCAGTAGGTACTTCCAGCAGTAACTTGACCCTGCAGCAGGTGCTTCCAGCAGTAACTTGACCCTGCAGCAGGTGGTTCCAACAGTAACTTGACCCGGCAGCAGGTGGTTCCAGCAGTAACTTGACCCTACAGCAGGTGGTTCCAGCAGTAACTTCACCCTGCAGCAGGTGGTTTCAGCAGTAATTTGACCCTGCAGTAGGTACTTCCAGCAGTAACTTGACCTTGCAGCAGGTGGTTCCAGCAGTAACTTGACCCTGCAGCAGGTGGTTCCAACAGTAACTTGACCCCGCAGCAGGTGGTTCCAGCAGTAACTTCACCCTGCAGCAGGTGGTTCCAGCAGTAACTTGACCCTGCAGCAGGTGGTTTCAGCAGTAATTTGACCCTGCAGTAGGTACTTCCAGCAGTAACTTGACCCTGCAGCAGGTGGTTCCAGCAGTAACTTGACCCTGCAGCAGGTGGTTCCAACAGTAACTTGACCCTGCAGCAGGTGGTTCCAGCAGAAACTTGACCCTGCAGCAGGTGGTTCCAGCAGTAACTTAACTTTACTGACACAATTGCTTCACGGAACATTATTGGACAAGTTTAATTCACAATCTATTGCCCGACCAGTTTATATCCCAGAGATCTCCGGAGTCTGTCTTTATTTCTCAAACTTCCTCTTTCACTTTCTCTCTCTCTCTCTCTCTCTCTCTCTCTCTGTCTTTTTTTTTTTTTTTTTACACAGGGTTTGGCAAGGTTAAGGATCCCTAGCTTTATTGACAGCTATTTACAGGTTAAGGATTCCTAACTTTATTGGCAAGCTAAGAGCTGTTACCTACATCAGCTCATTTGAAAGCATTTTTATTGTTAAGAGACATACAAGTAGGGAACAGGATAAAGTTGAAGCCATCTGTGGGCCAGCATTTTCATTTGATCAACTGACTTTATCTCGTTGACATCATTATGCTGTACGAATGTGTTCCATACTCGAGTCATCCTGGGTATGTATGATCTCAGATGGAGTGATGTTCTGGAGAAGGGTACAGCCAGAGTGAAGTTGCTGCTTTCTGCCCGTCTTGTGGCACAAAAGCTTGTTTCACCCTGTCCTCGAAGTGGATCCAAGTGTGGTATTTTGACAATATTGGCCTTGTACATAACAGTAAGGCCACCCCCATCCCTCCTATGTTGAAGGCTCTGCTGAAATGACAGATCTATCCAGGATGGGTCCAGGCGAGAGATGAGACGTCTTGCTCTGTTCTCTACTCTGTCAAGCAGTCGCAGATGAGAGGGGGGGGGGCAGGCAAACCAAGAAAGTGGAGCATACTCAAGGTGTGAGCGTACTTGTGCCTCGTACAGGATCTTGCAACCCCTACTGTCAAGCAGATGCTAGATACGGCGAAGTGCTGTAAGCTTCCTGGCTGTCTTGTTTGCAAGATTTACAACATGGTTCTTCATGGTTAGTTTGGAGTCAAATTTCACCCCAAGGATATCAACTTCTTCTCCAGGTGCCAACATCCTCCCATTCATCCTTACTACTGCACCAGCATTACCATCATGGTGCCTAGAGACGATCATCATTTGCGTTTTCTCAGGTGCAAATGTTACTTGCCATCTATTTCCCCAAGCTGATATAGCTGTCGGCTGGTGATTGATGTAGCTTAGAGCAGCTGGCATTTCTTCTCTTGGATAAGTGAATGTCAGTGTACAGTCGTCTGCATATGCATGTGATTCTGGGATGAGATGAAGAAGGTCGTTGAAGTAGACATTCCATAACAATGGACCCAGCACGCTTCCTTGTGGAACACTTGCCCCAATAGGATGCCTTGCTGATTCCGTTCCATTGAGAACTACACTTAGAGATCTACCAAGAAGGTAATCACTGAGGAGACATAGCGTAGAGCCTGCAATTCCCAGTGCTTGAAGTTTTGCTAAGAGGCCCTGGTTTGCCACACCCGGTCGAAAGCGCCAGCAATGTCCAGTGCTAACCACACAGCTGACTTTGGATTCATCCAGTGACTGGTGCCACTTAGTGGAGAGGTTTAACAACAGATCAGCAGCAGAGTAACCTTTCCTGAAGCCATATTGACGATCACAAAGTAGTGAGTGGTGGTCAAAAAACTCTGTCATTTGTCTTGAGATTATTGTCTCAAGGATCTTACCAGTGATTGACAGGAGTGACACTGGTCTGTAGTTGCTGATTTCTGCTCTGCTCTTCTTTTTGTGAACAGGGACTACATTTGCTTCTTTCCATAGAGAGGGCCATTTACACTGTACTAGGCAGTGCTGAAAGATGCGACTTAGAGGTGCTGCTAGCTAGTCTGCACATCTTCTCAACAATCTTGGGCTCAACTTGTCTGGGCCCACAGCCTTTTCTTGGTCAAGCGATTTAAGAAGGAAATGCACCTCCTCCTGCTTTATTGTCACCACTGACAGTTTTGACACAGTTCTTGCAGCTAGCCAAGGAGGGTCCCTTGCTGGATCAGGAACTTGCATTTTGGTAGCAAAGTGTTCAGCAAAGAGGTCCGCCTTCTCTTGACTACTAGTAGAGGTGGTCCCATCCTGTCGATTTAGAGGTGGAATAAGTTCATCAGGCAGATAACCTTGTCTGTCCTTGACCTGGGACCACCAGGTTTTGGAGCCTACCCTACCTGATGCTAACTTTCTTTTAGTGTCCACCTCCCATTTAGCAATGGCCCACTTTTGAACATCACCCATATGCCTACAGGCTTGCATGTGCAAGTTCCTGTTATAGGTGGTAGGATGTCTCTTATACCTTCACCATGCTTTGTACTTAGCAGTAGCAGCCTCTCTACAACGAAAGCCAAACCAAGGCTGATCTGTAGGCTTCGTCACATATTGCCGGTGAGGAATGTGTTCTTGTTGTAGATTAAGGATGTGTCCAGTAAGGCTTTCACTTGGTTGTCAACATCCCCTTGGAGAAGAGCATTCCAATCGGTGGTGGCGAGCTCAGAGCAAAGGGCTGGCCAATTACCTCTTTCCCATAGCCAGGTTGTGCGTGTGGACTCCTCACCTCGTTCTGTTGGGATCTTAAGTGTGGTAAAAACAGCCTTGTGGTCAGACGATCCAACGTAGCCGAGGGGTTGACAAGTGACTATGCCTTCTGCCAGATCACTCACTACTGGGTCAAGGGAGGAGCCAGAGATATGAGTAGGGAAATCAACAAAGTTTCTCATGTCAAACACTGCAAGAAGGTCATCAAAGTCCCTCTGTATAAGGTGCTGGTTGAGGTCACCAACAATTATAATATGTTGACAATTGTGTTGTAGCAGAAGGGAGTCAATATTTTCCATTAGGAAGTTGATAGGGTCTGCATGTTGCCACTGAGGTCTGTACATTGCACATGCTAGTACAGAGGTACTAGTGTTTATACAGAGCTTGAAGAACATCTCTCTCTCTCTCTCTCTCTCTCTCTCTCTCTCTCTCTCTCTCTCTCTCTCTCTCTCTCTCTCTCTCTCTCTCTCTCTCTCTCGTTCTGTCTGTCTCTCTCTCCCCAGTATTTATTCTTTAATTTTCTTATTTCTTCGTTCTATTCTCTTATCTTCCCTTCTTCCTTCTTTTCTCCTCCTCTCTCTTTATATTTTTTTCATTCTTCTTCTTCTTCTTCTTCTTCTTCTTCTTCTTCTTCTTATTATTATTATTATTATTATTATTATTATTATTATTATTATTATTATTATTATTATTATTATTATTATTTTGTTATTTATTATTATTATTATTATTATTATATATTATTATTATTATTATTATTATTATTATTATTTATTATTATTATTATTATTATTATTATTATTACTGTTATTTTTCACATCTTTTATATCTATTTTTATTTCTTCTGCTTCTTTGTATTCCTTATCTGCTCTTCTTTCAGTTCTACTTTTTCATTTCTATCCTTTTTCCACAATTGCGTTTCTTTCCTTTATTCTACAGTAGAGACTTTCAGAGCAATGGTTCTCATTCTGGGGGTCGCGGACCCCCGAGGCGAACTATTGAGTTTTTCATAGAAGTCCGTAGTGCATGGCAGGAAGTATTTCTCCTCTAGCCAGCTCTCTGGTTACTCCTCTTGCCAGCCCTTGAGTTACTCCTCCAAACAGCTCTTGAGTTACTCCTCCAAACAGCTCTTGAGTTACTCCTCCAAACAGCTCTTGAGTTACTCCTCCAAACAGCTCTTGAGTTACTCCTCCAACCAGTCCTTAAGTTACTCAAAGGAGCCATAATTTACCACTTGTCTGGATAATATTACAATATAATATTTTCTCTTCTGCTGTCCACCTATTGTATGTGTTCCCAAGTACCCCATTTATTGTAACTTTCCTCTACCCTTTCCTCTACATCATCGAGGCATTCTTTTTTTTTCTTGCATTTCGTGCCGTTCTCTATTCTCCCCTCTTGTGTCCTTTCTGCTACTTTATCTTCGTTTTCTTTTCCATGCACTTCACACCACATGTGCAAATCGACTCTCTCTCTCTGTACTGTGCTCCAGGGGTCTGGGGTCTAACCTTTGCTGACTCACCTGCCTTCTCTCTCTCTCTCTCTCTCTCTCTCTCTCTCCTCTCTCTCTCTCTCTCTCTCTCTTTCTCTCTCTCTGTGTCTCTCTCTCCCTCTCTCTCTTCATCTCTCCCTCTCTCACACACTTTATTTAATGTCACCTGCACCTTCTCCTTTCCCCCGCCTTATCGATTTCTGGTGTGGTTCCCATTCTCTTCAGTTTGTCTGTTGCTGCACACCTTTCTGCGTAATGTACACTTGTTTACTGGTCGATAGTGTGCACCTCCACCTGTCTCCCAGTCACTGTCTCTCACTCACTCTCTATCACTCTCTCTTTCTCTCTCGCAAGTCTTTTCAAAATAAACCTAAGAGGGAATATTTCCGCGGCATCTAGCGACGTCTTAATATTTTGGCGATATATTATATATCATTAATCTTTTGTAACAATAAGTAGGCGAAAACCGGATTTCACTTCCTCAACAGTGTGTTTTCCAATACAATTCTGTTTGTACTGTTATTGTTGCTTTCCTCGAACCTGACAACAGAGCTGTTATCAGCGTGGCAAGTTTCTCTCTAGTCATTTTTTTTTTTCAATAACCCGACGGTAAGAAACGATAAGAACTAGAAGAACTCTTGCCTCCTTGAGGTCCCTTTACCGGCGCTTCGACGACTCCGTGATCTCTAAATTAAATTTTCAGACATCAGATGCTCCTATCTCTTTCTTTATCGTGTCTTTCTTGTGTTTGTTTGCCTGGGAATTAGGTGAGGAATTTCACACAACTCGGCTGCTCGTGTTTACCTGTTGATCCGAGATGCTGTGCAAAAGTGCAAAGAGTATAGTGTATATATCGTTTATAATGTGGCAGAATGGTTGAGTGTCAAAGGGATAATAGTTCCTTGAGGCCCCACTGTCGTATTCTGTGTGTCGCTTTGCTCACTATCCTCTAGCACTTATCGCTCCCCTCTCTGATACTCTCTCTGGTTGCCTGTATGCTTGCTTGCCTGCCTACCTGCGTGTCTGATTGCTTGCCTACCCGTCTCCTTGCCTGTTTAACTGTCTCCTTGCTTGCTTGCCTGCTTGTTTGCTTTAATTTCAGCTTGCCTGCCTTTCTGTTTGCAAGCTTGATTTCCTTCCTGCTTGAATACCTATTTGCCTGCCTGCCTGCTTGCCTGCCTGCCTGCCTGCCTGCCTGCCTGTATGTTTTGCGGCCAGCCTGATTGTACGACCTCACTTTCATAAACCTTCACATCATGTTCCTCTTCATCATATCAAATGTTTGCATTTTCACTCGTGTTCCTCTGATCACATTCTCTCAAGCTCAAGCTATCATATTATTTTATCTCCATGCCCTTCCTTTATTCCATCATTACACAACTGCCCTCTGCTCCTACCTTCCTGTACTTCCCCATACACATACCCTCCACATATATCCACTACCCCTTTCTGTTCTACACTTCTTAATTCTTCTGATTCCCATCTCTCACATTCTCTTACACTAATTCTCTTCTCTCTACATCTCTTCCTCTCTCTACCTTCTTCCATGTATGCGTTCCTCCCTCCACCTATTCACCCTCCATTCCTCTCTCCCTCCATACCTTTCTAAGGCCTCACCCATGAATGTTTTTTTATTACTCTCTCCTCTTCTCCCTCGCTCCTATCTTCCTCCTACCCTTCTCCTCTTCCTCAATTCTTTACACACTTCCTCCCTCCTTCCCTTCCTCCTCTTCACCCTATGTGAAGGATATTAAAATACTCCTTCACAAAGAGGGTGAAGCTTTCGGTGTCCTGCGTTCTGATGACAGCAGTAACAGAGGATGTCTGAAGGAGAGTAGGATATTCCAGTGAGATGGTAGGGAGGAAGAGGACAGAGAAGGAGAGGAGAGGGAGGAGAGATGGAGATGAAGAAGGAGGAGGATGAATGGTAGGAGAATACTAAAATGGAAGAGTCATAGAGAACGATACGAATGAGTGGCAGAGGAGGAGGAGAATGAGAATGAGAAGGAGGAGAGGGAGAAGGGGAATGAGAAGGGAAAGGAGGAGGAAAAGGCGGAGGATGAGGCGAATGAGAAGGAGGAGGAGGAGGAGGAGAATGGTGGAGAATACTGGAGAATACTGAAGACTGGAGGACAGGCGAGAAAACAAGAAGGAAGAGATGAAAAAAAAGAACGTGAAGAAATTAAAGATGGAAGGAAACACAACAAATAGAATAAACTAAGACTAAATGAAAATGCGAAAAACAAATTTCTTTCAACAAGGAAGAACTGTTTTAATTGGCAGCGCAGTCAGACCAGACTGCTGATAGTCACGCACAGTCAAACCAGACTGCTGACAGTCACACAGTCAAACCAGACTGCTGACAGTCACACATAGTCGAATCAGACTGCTGACAGTCACACACAGCCAAACCAGACTGCTGACAGTCACACACAGTCAGACCAGACTGCTGACAGACACACACATTCAGACCAGACTGCTGATAGTCAAGCACAGTCAAACCAGACTGCTGACAGTCACACACAGTCAAACCAGACTGCTGACAGTCACACACAGTCAAACCAGACTGCTGACAGTCACACACAGCCAAACCAGACTGCTGACAGTCACACACAGTCAGACCAGACTGCTGACAGACACACACAGTCAGACCAGACTGCTGACAGCCACACACAGTCAGACCAGTCTGCTGACAGTCACACACAGTCAGACCAGACTGCTGACAGTCACACACAGTCAGACCAGACTGTTGACAGTCACACACAGTCAGACCAGACGGCTGACAGTCACACACAGTCAGACAAGAGTGCTGAGAGTCACACCCAACCAGACTAGACTGCTGACAGTCACACACAGTCCGACCAGACAGTTAACAGTCACACACAGTCAGACCAGACTGCTGACAGTCACAC
>NC_069468.1:15791494-15808994 GCF_026875155.1 Cherax quadricarinatus
AATGCATTTTGTCCTCTGTAAAAACTTTTGATTTGCTCCATTTTCTTTAAATCAAATTTCCCATATCATTTAAGTTTCACCCCCAAAATAAGGATTTGGATACATATTTTTTTCATTCGAATGTTTTTTAAAATTTTCCAGATAAATACCCAAAATCAATCAATCAATTTTTTGGCTCTAAAAGGGATTACAATGCGGGGTTTACGATTTTGGATATTTTTGTGGTTTAACATGTTTATAAAAAACAAAATTACAGGGGGGGCCACTAGGACCCCTTGGGAAATGGCTAGGCATGTCGGTTTTTGGGGTTTTCACTGTCAGGGGAAAAAACTTTTTCTCTTCCTTCCCCTCCCCAAAATTTTTTTGGGGGGGACACGTCCCCATTTCCCGAAAAACAAAACATAAGAACATAAAAAAGGAGGACCCACTGCAGCAGGCCTGTTGGCCCTTTATTTGGGAAGGTCCTTTACCACCCATCCCACAAACAAAACATTTGAAAAACCCCAAATTTTAATGAAAACCCAAAAAATTAATCTCTGAAAACTCTATCTTCTTTTTTGAAAAGTCCCACTAAAATTTCCAACCCCCTCTCATCATAAATTTTCCAACCAAAATTTGAAACTCCCCAGGTCTACCCTCAAAAACCCAAACAGGGGACGGGTTTCCACTCATAACTCCCCTTTTCCCAAAACCCAAATTTTTTTTCCCTATTCCTTTCTAAATCAAAACTTATCTAATTTAAACCTTTTATGCGGGTTTTCTCTTGGAGAGAACCTCAAGACCTTATTAATATCCCCTTTTTTAAATTTAACCCATCCCCAAACTTTACATTTTCGATCAGGTCCCCCCTTCATTTTTCGTCAAAACAAGTGAATGAAATTTTTAAAAGAATTTTTAATCTTTCTTAATAAGGAAGTTTCTAAGGGGTTTTATGTTTTAATTTAGTCACCCTCGCGGGAAATTTTTTTCTAACAATTTATGTCCATTCTGAAATTATGGAGCCCCAAAAATTGAGGCGGTAATTGGGGTAAACCCCTTAGAAGTGATAAAGGTCCCGGGAAACCGAAACGTTTTCAAATAAATTTATTTTTGGTTTGCTTAGGGTGTCTTTCTAAACCATACCTGTTTTGGGCCCCATATTCTTCCCCACTTTATTGCACATTCTTAAATTTAGAACTTTTTGAGGCGTTGACGTGATAAGGAAATGTTATGATATGGGTGGGACGGGAAACTGATGGGGACCTGTACTTAACTCAGTGGTAAACCTTTATTTTAACTCAGTGGTAAACCCTGTACTTAAATCGGTGGTGCCTTGTATTTAAAAAAGTGGGACCGTAATTTAACTCAGTGGGTAAACCTGAAATTTAACTCGGGTGGTGCCTGTACTTAATTCAGGGTAAAACCTGAAATTAACTTGTGAGAAGGGGTCTTGTTTTTGCCCCCCTGGACAAAAAACCAAGATGCCCCCCATCGAAAAAACTCTACCAACAATTTTGGAAAGGGAATTGGGGTAGGGGAAGATGGAGATAGGGAACGATTGCCCGAGGAAAAAAAGAGGATTCGTAGTAGCCCTTTTTTCGGTCTTCAGGTAAAGGGGAGGGATCGTGGGTCAGTGGCGGGACAGCAGGGGACGACGAAGTTGACGTTTCAAGAAGACAAGGGAAAAAAGGCCAGAAAACCCGATGAAGAAGAAAGGGGCTGCTTTTGGAAAAACTCCTGGGGAAACCTCCAACGAAATTCTCGGTGCTACCGACGAATTTTGGGGACAAATTTTTTTTATTGGGATCATCACGCCCGAACAAACAAAAGGGAAAGGGAAGAATTTTGTTGTTTTTGGGGGATAGCCAGGTTAGATACATGGATAGGGCTTCTGCTTGAAGGCAGGAGTGGGAAAGACAGGGGGTTTTTGTTTCCGGGGGGTGGGATGGAGGACATTTTTGGGCCCGTTGACAAACCCATGGCGGTAAGGGGATAAATCCTTTTTATTTGCCTCAGTGTGGAGGAAATGATGTGGCAAGCGTAGAGTGGGTTTTAAGTTAGAAAAGTTCGGAAAAAAAAAGCTATAGACAAATTTGGGAAAAAAGGGGGGGGGCCCCTGCTAAAATTTTGGGCATTTTGCCAAGAAGGGGTTGTTGGTAATCAATGGTTGCCCAGAGAAATTTGGGTTTTAAAATTGTTGGCTGGAAAAAACACTGAAAGGAAAATTTCATTTCCATTCATTGACAACTGGGACAATTTTCTAAGGGGCCGAAAGGGAATTTGTATCCCAGGGGAGGGGGTTCATTTACCCAGGGCAGGTGTGGGTTTTTTTGGGCCTAACTCGGGTTTAAAGGGGGTTGTTAGGACTTTAAACTGGATTAGTTAGAGGTATGGGTTAAAAAATGATAAAAAATTGAGTATGGGTTATTAAATTATGTTGATTTTAAAGAATTTTTTAATATTAACTGTCTGGAGTAACTCGGGTAATGTTTAATTTTCAAAAAAATTGTGAAAAAAAAAAACAAAGTGAAAAAAAAAATGTGCAGAAAAAAAAAAAACTTATGAGGGTTTTTTTTTATGCAAAACTTTCGAAGTGAAAGAAAAAAAATTTTAAATGAATTTCCTTTTGGTTGCATGTGGGGGGAAAATTTTGATATCATTGCTTTAAACTAAAAACGTGGTAGGGATTTAAAGAGTCGGGATAGCTGCTGAGTGTTTTAAAATTCAGGGATTTAAGTTTTTCAATGTGGATAGATGTAAGGGGAAGGGGGGAGGTGTTGCTTTTTTTAGGGTTTGAGAAAATATTAAAATTTTTTTGCATAAAAAAAAATATAAAAAAAGATGGGCAGTAACAGGTCTGTTTGGGTAAATTCGTGGAGGGTCAAGAAAAACTAAATTTTAGGGGTAATTTCCGACCTCCAGGTTGGATCAAGATAGAGAGAGATTTTTTTGGGGCGAAATTGTTAGGGTTTCTGGGGGCACAGTAAAATAGTCTTTGTTGGGGGACTTTAACTTTAGTCAAATTGACTGGAATTTTTTGAAGGTAACAGAGCCAGTGAAATTTTTGGAAAAAAGGGTTTGGGGCTGTTTTCTGAAAAGAGTTTTAAAATGAGCCTACAAGGGGTAAAAATTTGCCCAGACCTTTGTCTTTTAAAAAATAAGGAAACACTCGTTTTTAATCTGGAGGCATGAAGAGCTTGGCGCAAGTGATTTACCCAAAACCTCACTTTTTAGAAATTTAAATTGGGGAAAGCATGAATAAGGTTTTAAAACAGTAAAAAATTCCCCGATTTTTGGTTTTTGGGCCCATTATAATGGACTTAGGGAAAAATTTTGTCTTTAAAATTTTATTGGGGTTTTTTCTAGCTAATGAATTTTTTTTGACGATAATAAAACTTATGAAAATGAAGGGATCTGCTTTTATTTATTGTCCCAGATATATACATCCCCCGAGAGAAAAATTTGGTTTTAATAAAAACGATCCCCAAAAGGGTTAAAAAAAAAGGAGGGCCCAAAAAATCTATTAGGGTGAAAAGGGGGAAAATTTTTAGGGGAAACAGAAAAAGGAGGGGGTTAAAAATTACTGACCAAAATGTTTGCTTAAAGAGAAGTAAAAAGGCGATTTGAAAGGCTAAACGGATATGAAATTAGAGTTTCTAATGAATCAAAACTAATCCCCAAAAGGGGTTCCTTTTTAAGTGTATAGGACCCAAGGTTTAAGGAAAAAAAATAGGCCCCGAAATTTTGGGAATGGGGCAGTGTGGTTGGAACTGGAAAGGGGTTCCTTATTTAATTGGGCTATTTTTTGTAGTTTTTTTCACAGGGGAAAAATGTAAATGAAAAATTCCAGTAATTAACAATTATTTTGTTCTGATGAATTTAATTAACTAATATTACTGTCCCCGAGGGCCTTTTGGTTTTTTAAAAAGATTTGCAAAATGAAACAAAATAAAATTCCCCCGGAACCCCATGGTTGGGTTTTTCCTGGGTACTTTAAGGGGAAGCCCAAAATGGAGCTTAGTCAGCCTTTTAAAGAGTGTATTCAAAGCGGGCCATCCTTTTCCCGGGGGTTGTGCCCGGGGTTGTGGAAAAATGGTAAAGTGGTTCCCATAAATTTAAAACCGGGGATTTAAATCCCTCCTTTTAAATTACCTTCCAAAAGGCCTGACAAACTATAGTGGGCAAGTTATTTGGGTTTTAATTATAGATGACCTTATCGAAGTCACCCTTTAAGGCAAACTTGTTAAAAGAATCCAGCAAAGGTTTCCACGAGGGGGTCGATCCGCCCGGGCAAATTACTGACGTTCTTCAAAAGAACATTTGGGCAGTTTACAGTGTTTAAAAATATGATATTGTTTATTTGGATTTTTTTAAAGCCTTTTGCTTTGAGTACCTCACAAGAGACTTTTTAAGGAAAAAAATGGCAGTCATGGTATAGGAGGTAAAATTCTGCATGGATTGAGGCATGGCTAACCAATAGAAAAACAGGAGTTAAACCCTTAATGGAAATGGAAAAACTGAATGGGGATTAGTCACTTGGGCGTTCCCAAGGATCAGTTTTAGGCCATCCCCTTGTTCATTTAAATTTACATTTAAAGACCCTTTATGAAGGGATTACGAGTGACTTTCGTAAATTTTTTTTGATGATACAAAGTTAGGCCGTATAATTACTTGAGGGGATATTCAATGAAAATCCAGGGGATTTTTGGACCGAAATTTTTTTTCTTGGTTGGAAAAAAGGCAGATGAAAAAAATGAAAAAACCCTCGAAGCTATAATTTGGGGGAAAGTTTGAGCTTGGTTTAACAGAAAGTGAAAAAGACTTGGGAGTATGGTAAGCAGAAATCTAAAGCCAAGAAACAGTGCCTTTTTAAAGTTTCGCACCCAAAGGGAAAAAGATTAATTGGGGTTTTCTCAAAAAAGTATAAAAATTTTCAGAAAATCCAAAAGTTATTTTACAGCTCCATACAATCAAATTGTGAGGCCCCATTTTTGATTATGCGGGTCAGTTTTGGTCGCCCCTTTCTTTCAGGAGGGAAAATGTCTCATTAGAGAACTTTCAGAGAAGAAGACTAAAATTATTTTTTCTGTGTAAAGGGAAACCCCCCGGGAGGGAAAATTTGACTTTAAAACCTTAAATCCAAAATCTTGGAGAGGGGGTAGAATGAGGGGGGGATATCATTGAAGTGTATAAGTGGGATGGACGGGCCCTAAACAAGGGCGAACCCAAATTTTTTTTAAAGTACTTGGGGGTGTCGAACCCGGTAAGAACCCCGGGAAAAAATGGATTTAAGTTGGATTTAAATTTTGGGTTTAGAAAGGGGTATAGGTAAGTTAGTTTTCTAAAAAGAAAATTGTAGATGCGTGGAACAGTTTCCCCTTTGGGGGGATAAAAGGTTTGGACCTTTGGGTTTGCTTTTAAGGGAAAAACCGGACAAATATATGAGTGGGGGGGGTTTGGGGTTTTATTTGGGGTTTTGGGGGAAAGGGAGTTTTTTCTAGGGGGGCTTTAGGTAAATAGTCGTTTTTGTTAAGGGCTTGGGCCCCCATGGACCAGTAAAGGGCCCTTTTGGCAGTGTTCCCTCCATTCTTATGTTTTTAAAGTTCTTATGTTTATGTATTTAAAAAAATGCAGATGACCCCTGGACTTTTTGTTGGGTTACCTTCTTTTATAAATCCCAGTAATCTATTTGCCTTATTAAGTACGCTTAGGGATTTCCCGGGCTTGGTTTAAGGTTGGTTTTTTCCAAACTCCCAAGCCTTTTTACATCTGTATGGGTTAGTTTCTCATTATTTAAACCCAATAAGTGCTAGGGGGACTCCCCAGCTTCCGAAAACCCTTTCATTTTTTTACATTGGGAAATGCAAACTTTCCAA
Source organism: Cherax quadricarinatus (assembly GCF_026875155.1). NCBI lineage: Eukaryota > Metazoa > Arthropoda > Malacostraca > Decapoda > Parastacidae > Cherax > Cherax quadricarinatus. The sequence continues at coordinate 15,797,350 of NC_069468.1, forward strand.
ATTTTTTGACAAGGGTTTGAGTTTGTTAAATTTTTTTTTGAAGTTCCCTAACGTCTACGTTTTTAATCCCAAATTTTCCTAACCCCATCTTTTTGTCATCGGGAATTTGCTCATATAAATAGTAAAAATTTCCCCTCAGATCATTTGGGTATTTATTATAAACAACAAGGGCCCAAGACTGATTCCCGTGGAACGCCACTTGTTTAAAAGATCCCCCCCCACAGATTTAACCCCCAAATTTTTGGGGAAAATCTCTGCTTCCTGTCCCCGTGAGCCATGACTCGATCCCTGAGGGGCCTTTTTTCCCCAATTTCCCCTTTAGCTGCCCCCTTTCTTTTCCCGTCTTTGGTGCGGAACCCCCCATCAAAAAAACCTTTTCTAAAAACTAAGTAAATAATATCAAATTCTTTATCTTTGGGCAACACCTCAAAAAACTTTACTGAAGAAAGTTAATAAAATTTGTTAGCAAGCCGGCCTCTTGTGAAACCATGCTGGGGTTTTATTTAAAAAGCTATGTTATCGAGATGGGCCCCTTTTTTTTCTCAGCTATAAATTTTTCTCTTGTAATTTTCCTTTCAAATTTAGGGCAGGCTTATTGGGCGGTTTAAATTTTATGGTTAACGACTTTTTCCCCTGTTTTAAAAAAAGGAATTACATTAGCCATCTTCCACATATCAGAATACACCTGTTTTTTAAAAGATAAATTTAAAAAAATTTAAATTTTAAAGGTTCCAGAGTTCCCTTTTTCATTCCTTAAAAACCCCTTTAAAAAACCCATCGGGCCCGGTTTACTTATTTGCCTTTAGTCTGTCTATCTGCTTCCCCAACAATTTCCAAGTGATGTGGGTTTCATAAAAGTATCTTTTCTAGCCCCCCAAACAAAATTAAAATTTCTGAAAAATTTTTGGTTTTGTTTCCCGTGTAAAAAATGAGAGAAAAAATTATTTAAAAAACCCCACAAACCCCTTTTATTCTCTTTGTCAGTAAGGGTGCCCACAGTTGTTTTTAAGGGGATCTTTCTTATCTCAAAATTTTTTTCTATAGACCCGGAAAAAAAATTTTTTTGGGGTTTGTTTTGAATCCCCGGAACTTTAATTTCATTTGTCCCCTTTTTGGGTTTTCTTATCCCCTTTTTAAAGGCCCTTTTTTATTCATTTAAAATGGGCCCTCACCTCTTTTGTTTCGCCTATAAATTTTCTTTCTTATGCCTAGTAGATATTTTAGCCCATTATTCATCCATTTTTGGGTCATTTCTATTTGATATAATTTTTTTTATACGGGATAAACGTTTTTTTGAGCAGTTTTATTTTTGTTCGAAAAATGTCTTTGACAGCCCCTCTCCCTTTACCCCCTTTAACAGATTTATAAATGTTTTTCTAAGCCCTCGTTAATTGCTAAAACTAAAAAACTTGGGGCTTTTATGAGTTTAACCCTTTCTACATACTTCCAGCCAATGCAAAAGTAATTTATTTGTGGTCGCTAGCCCCCCAAATTCCTCTGAAATTTTTAAATTATTAAAAAGGGATTCATTGTTTGGGCCCTAAAAATAAGTCAAGCAGGTTATTTCCCCCTTTTAGGTTCGTCAGAAATTTCCTTCCCAAAAAAAAATCCTGCCCACCCCTTAAAAAAGTCGTATGATTCTAAAAATTTCCCCGTCCCAAAAAATTCCAATCAATTGACCCAAAATTTTAAAATTCCCGAATTTCCCACATTATCGGTTTTCCTTGGGGCCTTAACCCAAATTTTCCCCCCATTTGTAGTCTCCCTTGGTCCCTTTTCCCAAGTTTTTGGGGGGGGTATATCACTCCTAAACGGGTTTTTTATGCCCCTCTGAAAATTCTATCCAAAAAGACTTGTATGTGGGTTTCTTCGATTTTAAAACCCGTTTTTTTTTGCAAAAATGCCCAAACGATCTCGGACTTTCAAAAGCCCCCCCACCCCCCTTCCCCCAAAACTTCTATTTTTTGGAACCCAATTTTAAAACCCCGAAGGTGGACAAATTTCCCCCAGGCTGTCCCGACTTTTTGAATTAAACCCCGTCTCAGTTTAAGGGAAAAACATCAATGTTACCCGCACTAGCAAAAAAATCTCAACTGGCCCCATCTTATTCCCAGCACTAGGGGTATTAGCATTTAAAAAACATTAAAAAAACTTCCTTTTTCTTTACCCCCTTTCCCGTCATTTTGTTTTTTTACCCAAAAACCTTTTTATGGCCTTTTCCCTTTGTGTCACTGGCTTTTCATATCTACCGTTTGGGTTTTATTAGTTCCCTAGAAATCTAATATTCTACACTGGGCTTCAATGTTTTCCTGCCAAAACCCTTTCCCCTAACTATTCCTTGTTTAAAAATCCCAACAGCTCCCCCCTCAGTTGCCATTTCCCCCCCCCCGACCCCCAGATAAATGAACCCCAAACCCTGGCATACTGTCATTTCTGCCCTAGAAGAGGTCCCCGTTGTCAATGAATGTTAACCCCATTTTCCTTCGTATTTGTCCAGCCAGCTTTTTACACCAATTTCCCCGGGAAAACCATTCATTTTCCAAAAATTTTCTCCCCTTTGGGAAAATACCAAAATATGACAGGGTTTCCCCCCCTTCCTCCTAATTTTTTTGTTGCCCCGACCTTTTTACCTGCCTAATCAGGTCCCAAATCCTAAAGTCCCGCCAAAAATCGTTGCCTCCCGGGACTGAGAAAAATAATAGGGGTTTTCTCCCCTTTCCTTTTTATGATGTCATTTCCGCCCCAAAGGAAAAAAAACCCCTTTGGTTTCCACTCCTGTCCCTTTAAGCCCGAACGCCCCTATCCATATACCTAATTGGGATACCCCCAAAAACAAAATTTTTTTTTCCTTTCCTTTGGGGTCGTTCGTCTTTGACGTTCCCAGTAAATCGGGCTCACATTCGTCGGGTTGCCCTGGAATGTATTAGATGTTTCCACAAAATTTTCCCCAGCGTTCTTTCTTTTAAACGTTTTAAACCCTTTTCCCTTCGTCATCTTGATCGTCAAATTCGTTCCCTTCTGGGCCCCGCCCCTGACCCGTTTCCCTCTTTTCCCGAGGACTCAAAACAAAGGGGGGCTATCGGGAAACTTTTGTTTTCCTCGGTTTTAGTCGCCCAAAACTCCCTCTTCACCATTCTCAATTTTTCATTAAGCTGGGGGTTTAAAATTGCTCGATGGAGGGCATCTTGGGTTTAGTCCCTTTTAGAGCACCCCTCGATAAAGTCCCCAATGAGTAAGTACACGTCAACCACTTCAAAATTTTTTTCTTTTGCTGAAAAAATACCATTGGGAAGTCGGCATCCCTTTCCCCTTCCCGTTCGTTTTTCCCCTTTTTTTTTATTTTAATTTTTGTCTCCCTTCTCATTATTTCGAACCCCCCCCCCCCCCCCCCTTCGCTTGGTCTAAATTTATCAACCCTTCTCCAAGCATGAAAATTTTAAAATTTGGAGGGGGGATCATCAAAGTGTGGGTTTAGCGAATCTTAAAAAAAAAAAAAAAATTTTGTTTTTCAGGCACCTTTGTTTTTTTTGAAATGGAAAGATAATTTTTTTCATCCCTTTAAGGGGATTTTAGCATTGTTTTTTTTTTTATTTCCCCGCCCTTTTTTACCCTCTTTTTACCCAAAAAACTATCTTTAAACTCAAGGGAAAATTTTGGTATTTCTGCCTCACCCTTTTTTTTTGTTTTTCCAAATTAAATTTTGCCTATTAGCTAGTCATTTGTCATCAGTATTCTCTTCCAAACAATCCACCAACTTTAATTTCCCTTTGCTATAACATTTTTTTTACAGCAACATTTTGTGTTTATCTCGCGTTGTGCATCGTTTTATATCCCTAAAGGTAAGCTGCCCTTTTTGCCCCATTCATTAACCTGACAGTATTACTTTACCAAATCCTTTTCATAACTTGTTCTCAGACTACTCTGCCTTCCTTCCCACAGTTATACACATCTCTCATAATCTCTTGTGTTTTGGATGTGCGGTAATAACATAAAGAAGGAACACTGAAGCAGGCCTACTGGCCCATGCGAGGCAGGCCCAATTCTCCCACTGGCTTAAGCCAATGCCTTAACCAAATCAGGTCAGTCACATTCACTTAAGGGAGGAGCACGGAATCTGATCTAGTAGCACAAGAGTCAGATGCCAACGCACTGTGGATACCATTACTCATGTACAGTCCAGAAAACTTATTTACTGAAGCCGTCAAGAACAGAAGATCTCAGATTTAAACCGAAAGACGTATCTGACAGACATTTGCCAAGGCAAGGTGTGACCATATATTTGGTTAAATTAGGTCTCCCTTAGCGACCTAAACAAGCCCAGTTGAACTACTTTAACCTCGAGTGACTTCTTCGTTCTTAATCTTTTTTTTTAAAGAATTTAGTTTCTAATCCATTTCACCTGTGTCTATTTACTCTCCTATCTAACACCAGTCATCAGACATGTCGGTTACAGTGAAAAAAAAAAACAACTCCTACTCATTTTCCATTTACATAATGTGACAAATATAATAAGTTATTAATGCTCTTCATGAGTAAAATTTAACTTAATGTTCCCCCATTGTCATTAACGCCAGGCTCTCCCAACTTCCCTGGTAAACCGCCCACCACGTGAATATGTGGGTGTTTCTCACTCTTGTATTCACATCTCCTTAAACTATTGTTCTCTCACTTGGCTCAGAATTCAATAAACATTCACTAAACACCTCCCACAATCTTACTCTTTCTCCTGCACCCCATTCACACCCAAGTTCTTAAACACTGACAATAACACGTTTCCTGCATCCCACTTGACTTCTTAACAATACTACAATCCTCGAATCATTCATGTAAACTTCGTCATTTAGGGTGCTGTAGTGTTGTTCCTGTATCAGCAGTATATTAGTGCTACTTCTGTAGCAGTTCTACAGTAGTGCTACTGTAGTGAAACTACTGCAGCAGTGCTACTGTAGTTCAACTACTAATAAATCTAACTTAATCTCTTCAGTTTTTTCTATTCAGGACTTTTTTACTTTTTTTTTTTTTCATTCGGTCCCTAGACATCTAATTTCCTTACAATTTAAACATCTACGACTGAACACAACTAACCCATAAATTCGAAATAAATTTTCAGGATATTTTGGTCACTTCAGGTTCGCGAATATTACCATCATCGCGGGAGGAGAATAACTGTCAGAACATTTCGACTTCTTCCGAAGAAGATTTCAGACCGAGGTCGAAATGGACAGCATCTACCTCTATGTGGGATATTCTCTCTCCTAACATCCAGATTTTCCCATGAATTATATTTATTCTCTTATCTGAGGTCTCATAATATATATATATATATATATATATATATATATATATATTATATATATATATATATATATATATATATATATATATATATATATATATTTATATATATAATATATATATATATATATAATGTCGTGCCGAATAGGCAGAACTTGCGATCTTGGCTTAAATAGCAACGCTCATCTTGCCATATAGGACAAGCGAAAATTTGTGTATGCAATAACTTCGCCAAAATCATTCTGAACCTAACGAAAAAAATATATTTGATTGTGTTTGTTTAGTACTAATTTATTGTAAACGTATTTAAAATATATTTAGTTGGGTTAGGCTAAAATAAATTGCTCTTGTTATAATAAGGTTAGGTAAGTTTTCTAAGATTCTTTTGGTGCAAAATTAAAAAAATTTACATTAACTTTAATGAAAAAATATATCTTTAAAGGTATAAGAGATAATTTCAGAAAGGACTTAATTTTAAATGAGTTCTTGCTAATTGGCCAGTTTTACATATTCGGCACGACATATATATACATTAAAAATTATATATATATATATATTTTATATATATATATATATATATATAAATATAATATATATATATATATATATAATATATATATATATTATATATATATATATATATATATAATTTATATATATATATATATTATATATATAGCAAAACAACCACTCTGAAAGAATAGAGAAACTCCAAGCGCTTTCGTGACTACTCACATTATCAAGGAACTATGAAAGAAAAGCATCCAAGGAAGTATTAAGGGTCTGGCCAGACCTCACTATCAGACCCCCACAACGGTTAAACACCTGACGCGCGCCGACCCAACTTGGATAGGTCCTTTGCACAACTCACCCCAAAAACTATTCTACCTAAGAAAATTTAAAAATTATTTGTCCCGTGTATTATTAAATTCTTCCCAAAAATTTTATTATAAATGGATTTTAATTTATATAAACCAAAGGGAAAAATTCATATTATTGTCAAAACTGCTTTTTATGAAACAAGATTCAATAAAATTCCTGTCGACCATGGACTTGCTTGATACTACTTTCTCAACTTTTTATCAACAAAGTCCATGGTCGACAGGAAAAATAATTGAATCTTGTTTCATAAAAAGCAGTTTTGACAATAATATGAATATTTCCTTTGGTTTTATATAAATTAGATCCCTTTTTTAATTAATAAGAATTTGGGGAAGAATTTAATAATACACTGGACAAATAATTTTTAAATTTTCTTGGGTAGAAAAGTTTGTGGAGTGAGTTGTGCAAAGGACCTATCCAAATTGGGTCGACGCGGTCAGGTGTTTAACCGTTGTGGGATTTGATAGTGAGGTGCTGGCCAGACCCCTTATATAGCTTCCTTGGATGCTTTACTTTCATAGTTCCTTGATAATGTGAGTAGCCACGAAAGCGCTTGGGTTTCTTTTTATTTCAGAGTGGTTGTTTTGCATATTCTGAAATCACCTGTTTACTGTGATTTATTGCATATATATATATATATTATATATATATATATATATATATAATTTTTATATATATTATATATATATAAATATATATATTATATATATATATATATATATATATTATAAATATATATAATAAATATTTATATATATAGTATGCAAAACAACCACTGTGAAAGAGTAGTTCCTTTACAATGTGAGTAGTCACGAAAGGGCTTGGATTTCATAACTTTTCACAGGGTTGTTTTGCATTTTTTTAAAATCACCTGTTTACTGTGAACTTATTGCATATATATCTATATATAATTATATATATATATAATATATATATATATATATATATTATATTATATATATATATATATATTTATATATATATATATATATATATATATATGTATATATATATATATTTTTAATATATATATATAAAATATATTTATATATTTATATAATATATATATATTTTTATATATACTATGTATATGTATATATAATATATATATATATATTATATATATATATATATATATTATATATATATATATATAATATATAAATTTTATATATATATATATATATATAAAATATGTCGTGCCGAATAGGCAGAATTTGCGATCTTGGCTTAAATAGCAAAGCTCATCTTGCCATATAGGACAAGCGAAAATTTGTGTATGCAGTAATTTCGACAAAATCATTCTGAACCTAACGAAAAAAATACATTTGACTGTGTTTGTTTAGTATTAAATTACTGTAAACAAATCTAAAATATATTTAGTTGGGTTAGGCTAAAATAAATTGATCTTGTTGTAATAAGGTTAGGTAGTTTCTAAGATTCTTTTGATGCAAAATTAAAATTTTTTACATTAACATTAATGAAAAAAATATATCTTTAAACTTATAAGAGAATTTTTTTAGAAAGGACTTAATTTTAAATGAGTTCTTGCTAATTGACCAGTTTTACATATTCGGCACGACATATAAATATGTATACATTAACATAATAAATATATCTTATATATATATATAATAAATATATATATATACAATATATATATATATATATATATTATATATATAGATATATATATATATATATTTATATATATATATATATTTATATATATATATATATATATATATATATATATATATATATATATATATATATATATATATATATATATATATATATATATATATATAATATATGTTATAATATACACACACGCACACACACATTAGTCACAATTTAAGCTTGTTCTGCTTTCTGTGTCCTTATGCTCGTGCTCAATCAATATTTACGGAGTTTCCCTTTCCTTATTCATTAAAAAATAAAATACTATTTGATTTTCTTCCCAGATCGTCTTCAAAAATCTTGGTTTTTCTCCTGAATGCATTCCTGAATACGTTTTCCGCCACAAAATCCAGGAATGGGAGGGAAGGACTAATGGACGTGTTTCCTATTTTTGCAGCGGCTGTGAATCGTTTGAGGGACGGCAACAGAGTTTGGGGAGGAAAGGGGGAGGTGATGCAAATTGTCGGATAAACAGAGCGTCAAATTAATCAGTGTTGACTTGTCTTTAACTTGGTGAGGACACGTCGAGACTTGTGTTGATCCCGCTTGTTTGCCACGCTTCCTTCGCTGTGTATACAACGGAGACGGTGTACCGTGAAGCGGGCGGTACCGTAAAGCGGGCGGTACCGTGAAGCGGGCGGAGCCGTGAAGTGCACTCTATAAAGTGCCACTACCTAACCAGTAAAAATATTATCTACGAGAGTAGAGGTTGTAGAAATCATGTTACCACACGGACAATCGAGCCTCTGACTCATGCTGCATGACCCACGTGGTTACTACTTCAAGTAATAATAATAATTATCATTATTATGATGTATAATAATATTAATGAAGAAGCGTGCATATCTCGGTGGATATATACTGAGAGGTTAAGCCCTATTATAGGTATTAAAATGTCCTTGACTTGTGATGAACGGGTTACTTGCGGCATTATTGACCCCTCGAGTAGTCGATAGGATTAAAACTCCCTTAACCAAACCTGTAATGTACAAAAATGATATCAGATGAATACGATTCTTGGGAGCAAGGAAGGCGCTCGCTGGCAACGTGGTAGTGGAGGGAGAGAAGGGGAGAGAGAGAGAGAGAAAGAGAGAGAGAGAGAGAGAGGGAAGGAGGGAGGGAGGGAGGGAGGGAAGGAAGGAGGGAAAGAGGAACGAAGGATTGTTGTCTCTACATTATAACTTAAGTTCACGGTGTACTTCTTGGAGAAGGTTACCTCTGACTCAAGCATTAGTAGCAAGCCTCGTGTGTTGATCTGATAAGTGTAAATATACATTGCCTGTCAAGGAGAGAGAGAGAGAGAGAGAGAGAGAGAGAGAGATGGAGAGAGAGAGAGAGAGAGAGAGAGAGAGAGAGAGGGAGAGAAGGAGGAGAGAGGAGAAGAGAGAGAGAGAGAGAGAGAGAGAGAGAGAGAAGGCATTGGCTTATAGATTTCCTATAACAAATTAGCAGATTAAACAAAAACAGAGTCGGTGCTGTGCTCAGATGATTAAAGATTCCTCCCCCTGACATACAGTCAGTAGCAGGGTAAAAATGAAGAGATTAATTACAGGGCAACACACCTTCATCTTTCTTCATACTCACACAAGGAAGGAAATGAGCACTGTCTGCTTCATAAGATTTGAAGCTTCGTCTCCTAAGATTTGAACCTTCGTCTTGTAAGATTTAAAACACTGTTTCATAAGACTTGGAACAACAACATGAACAACTAAAACAACTACAAATATATGCACTACAACAACAACAATTATAACAAAAACTACGACAACTACTACCACTATTACAGCAACTACAGCTATTACTATCATAACAACTACTATTACAACTACAATTAACTATTACACCAACTATTGCTGCTGCTACTACTACTACCACCACTATTACAACAACTACAACTAAAACAATTGATGCTACAACAACAACAACTTCTTCGTGTGTGCCTTCTGCCCTTCTTTGTTTTTTCTCGTTCAATTGTGGCTTGGCAATGGTCCAAGACGGACCGAAACGTTGTTGTACATTTCCTCTCTTAAGTGCACGATATGTGTGGATTCGTGCACCTACATGATACACGATGGTCCTTAATCTATATAGAAGTAGATACGTCGCTTTGTTTTCCTTTCAACTCTTTCGGTTATTTGGTAAATATTCCAGCCGTGGTATTGAGACTTTTGTTTCAGTTTTTTTTTCTCATTTTTTTTGGGGGGGGGGAAGCTGAGGCGAGGTGGAGGGGGTCACTTTATCTAGCTTTAAAATTTCGAGAGGTTCTCATAATTTCAAATATCGGAAAGGGTTGCTTTATCTACACATATACCAACAAACCCATAAGTCTCGATTTTTCTGAATGCGGCAGAAAAACTCATTCTCTCTCTCTATCTCTTCCTCTCTCTCTCCCCTCTCTCTTCCTCTCTCTCTCTCTCTTCTCCTCTCTCTCTCTCTCTCTTTTTCCTCTCTCTCCACCCGGGTTTATACCATTCTAAAAAGAGTGAAAGTTTTTCCCCTTTCGTTATAGCGCCACGGAAAATATTTTCGCCAAAACGACGGAATACCTTTTCGTCGATGCTTCAGTAAATTGAATAAACTCTATTTTCAAACTTTGGTTTTATGATTCAATTTTTCTAGTTTTAAGAAGGTTATTGTTATGTACTTGCTGAACTAAAATTGGAAGTATAAGAGAGAAAGTTGTAGGAGTTCGAACCTGACTGATCCCTCCTCGCCCCCAACACACACAATACAAGAGGAGAGAAGAGGGAAGAGAGAGAGAAGGAGAGAGAGAGAAGAGAAAACGGGAAAAGAGAGAGGAAGAGAAAGAGAGAGAGAGAGAGGAAGAGAGGAGTAGAGAGAGGGGAGAAGGCTCTTGGAGCAGAAAGAGTGGACATTCCCCCAGTAGCGACTAGTGAAGAGGCGGGACCTGGAGCGTGAATAAACCTTGCAACCACAAATAGGTGAGGTGCCCAGCCCACACACCCCACACACACACCACACACCACACAACACACACACACACACACAACACCACAGATTCAAGAGACTGGACAGACTGGACCCCGGGGCAGAAAATGGCTTCTTCGAATTTAATCCTGCCAAATGCAAAGTCATGAAGATAGGGGAAGGGCACAGAAGACCACAGACAGAGTATAGGCTAGGTGGCCAAAGACTGCAAACCTCACTCAAGGAGAATAGATCTTGGGGTGAGTATAACACCGAGCATGTCTCCGGAAGCACACATCAATCAGATAACTGCTGCAGCATATGGGCGCCTGGCAACCTGAGAACAGCATTCCGATACCTTAGTAAGGAATCATTCAAGACACTGTACACCGTGTATGTCAGGCCCATACTGGAGTATGCAGCACCTGTTTGGAACCCGCACTTGATAAAGCACGTCAAGAAACTAGAGAAAGTACAAAGGTTTGCGACAAGGTTAGTTCCAGAAGCTAAGGGGAATGTTCCTATGAAGAAGATTAAGGGAAATCGGCCATGACGACACTCGAGGACAGGAGGTCAGGGGAGGACATGAAAACGACTATAAAATACTGCGTGGAATAGACAAGGTGGACAAAGACAGATGTTCCAGGGAGGGGACACAGAACAAGAGGCCACAATTGAAAGTTGAAGACACAAATGAGTCAGAGAGATAGTAGGAAGTATTTCTTCAGTCATAGAGTTGTAAGGCAGTGGAATAGCCTAGAAAATGACGTAGTGAGGCAGGAACCATACACAGTTTTAAGACGAGGTTTGATAAAGCTCATGGAGCGGGGAGAGAGAGGGCCCAGTAGCAACCGGTG
>NC_069468.1:15818994-15827641 GCF_026875155.1 Cherax quadricarinatus
TGGGAAAATAAATAGACTTGAACGAGAGAGAGTGAAGGGCACCTTTAATTCCTTGAATAAAGAGCACTTTCAACATCAAGGCGACCTTGATATGCTTTGTACAGCAAACGTCAGATAATAAGATACCTTTTAGGTCAGGTTAGGTAAGTCTCTACAGGTCTTAGTCAGATGATGACCCGCCGTTAGAGCTTTTGGTCATCTGATCGAGGCCTTCCGCTGGCTTCCCGGTCTACCCATTTAGAAATTATGGTCATATTTATAACCAATGAATTATATATATCTTTTACATGAATGAACTCTAGCGTTGTAAAACAAAATCTGTAAAACAAAATCTGTAAAACAAAATCTGTAAAACAAAATCTGTAAAACAAAATCTGTAAAACAAAATCTGTAAAACAAAATCTGTAAAACAAAATCTGTAAAACAAAATCTGTAAAACAAAATCTGTAAAACAAAATCTGTAAAAAATCTTAAAACAAATCTGTAAAACAAAATCTGTAAAACATCAAAGTCTGTAAAACAAAATCTGTAAAACAAAATCTGTAAAACAAAATCTGTAAAACAAAGTCTGTAAAACAAAATCTGCAAAACAAAATCTGTAAAACAAAATCTGTAAAACAAAATCTGTAAAACAAAATCTGTAAAACAAAATCTGTAAAACAAAGTCTGTAAAACAAAATCTGTAAAACAAAATCTGTAAAACAAAATCTGTAAAACAAAATCTGTAAAACAAAATCTGTAAAACAAAATCTGTAAAACAAAATCTACGATAAATGTTAACGTTAACTTGAGTTCACAACACTAAAAGAGAACGTAAATAAATGCACAGAAAAATAGACATGTTTGATAAAGATAAACATTTACAATTTACGATTTACATTATACTCTTTATACCATTTTGTATTATAATAATTTCCTTTGATTTAGTGATATAGATTACTTAGAAAAAATATATTTTTCGACTGAGATACTCTATGACGTTCAGGAATGTCAATAAAGTGCATTTTACAACTATACATCACGTACGTCAGTCTGAACGTAGAATACACAACTGGCAGGAGGACGCAGCGCTGACAGGTTTGTGTACAGTGACAAGTATGGAAAACAAGTGTTTATTTAGGCGATATTTCGCTCTGCGAGGCACTTTAGCAAGCTGTGCACTGAGCGAAACGTTGTGGAAATAGACATGCATGCTTGATTCCTTTACAACGTCGATCACACAGCAACGGCTACTCCCACATTACATTACTACCAAAGGTACGTACGAAGAGAGAGAGAGAGAGAGAGAGAGAGAGAGAGAGAGGAGAGAGAGAGAGAGAGACAGTAAAGGAACTAAAGATGCAAATGGAAGAGGATTGAGGAAGTCATGATTGCATGTAGAAGTAAAGGAGGAAAAGTTCTGTACGCAGTTTTAGGAGTGGGTGTGATAGACTTGAATCTGCAAGATATCAGTTTAAGCATTTGATGAAGTGGCTGGGCCAGGAGCCACGGTTCGACTTCCACAGCTCAGTTGATGGCTCTGACACACAAGGTAGATGCGAGTTTCCCTATGGTTGGTAGAGAGAGAGAGAAGAGAGAGAGAGAGAGAGAGAGAGAGAGAGAGAGAGAGAGAGAGAGAGAGAGAGAGAGAGAGAGAGAGAGAGAGAGAGAGAGAGATGAGAGAGAGAGAGAGAGAGAGAGAGAGAGAGAGAGAGAGAGAGAGAGAGAGAGAGAGAGAGAGAGAGAGAGAGAGAGAGAGAGAGAGAGAGAAGAGAGAGAGAGAGAGAGAGAGAGAGAGAGAGAGAGAGAGAGAGAGAGAGAGAGAGAGAGAGAGAGAGAGAGAGAGAGAGAGAGAGAGAGAGAAGAGAGAGAGAGAGAGAAGAGAGAGGAGAGAGAGAGAGAGAAGTAGCTTCAGAAGGTGACAAGAATGTAATGTGAAGCTTACCACCCAACTGGAAACTTCACAGATGTATCTGTGAAGTTTGGCAGAGACATCAGCTGCTGCAGTAGCACGCAGCCGCAGCAGCAGCAGCAGCAGCAGGAGCAGCAGCAACAGCAGCAGGCAATAGAAGCAAACTGTTACAACAGTAACAAGTGACTGAAACAGCCACACCAATACAGGGATACAACTACCGCTCTAAAATTACAACAGCAACAGCAGCTGCAGCAATCACCGCTCTAAAAGAAAGCGGAAAAGAAAATTAAAACAGAAGAAAGCTTAGAATGCCTCCCAGTAACTACAGGAGATGCTAGAGCAATAAAGGGGAACATGAGGACAATACCGAGACATAAACAAGATATGGAGAGGTGAAAGAACTCGTAAAGCAAAGGCAAGATATACTCCTATTACACCCTATTTTCTTCCCTTTTCTCCCCATAATCATCCCATACTTACCTCCAGCTTTTTCTAGTCTGAGTTGCGCAAATGGGTGAAGTGAACGAAACCAAAACAATGCTTTTGGACAACGTTTTGCTCTTGTGTAGTTCATTATCTAAGGACGATTTGGTAAATCTCTACACAGAGCGAAACCTTGTCCCAATAAAAGCTTGTTCTATATCGTGTCTTATCCTCATTTTTGCGGGCACCAAGTCATCTGAGTTCCAATAAAGTATGAAGACTCACGAAATCGTAACACGATGGCAAACAAACCACGGAACGGGTGGGGTTTAAACTCACGGCAAGTAAGCTCTAAAACTTTTAGAACTCACTTGCCATGGGTTTAACCCCCACCCGTTCCGTGGTTAAAGAATAAAATTCTCAATTTCCTTCCCCTTCAAAAAAAAAAAAATTTAGTGGTGACACCGTGGCCAAACTTATTGGGGGACCCATGTTAGTAGTGTATCCTAACGCGGGTCTTAGTCATATGATGACCCACAGCTGGAGCTTTTGATCATCTGACGAGGACTTCCGCTGGCTTACCGGTCCCCCTTCCCCTTTTAGAAAATTATGGTTATTGTTATTATAACCATATCAATAACTAGATAGTAACTTCTAAAAGACAGGGCAGATGTATTGTGCAAACTGCTAGCAGAAATCTACTCCACATCAATGCAAACAAGACAGTTGTCAAAGTGATTCAAAACACTGAATCTCTTAATTTTCAAGCAAATGAGGAGGAGGGTTGCTTTGAGATACAAACTAGAAGCCTTAACAAACATGTCGACAAAGGTAATGGAGAAGATAATCAGCAGATTGTTAGACAAGCTGAAGAGAAGCAATTTCATGAATAGTAATCAGCACGAATTTAGACACGAAAAATTCTGCTTCGCTAACTTGATGAATATCCACAAGGTAACAGAGATAAAACAGGAGAGAAAAGAGAGGGTAGCCTGCATTTTCCTGGATTGTAAAAAGGCATTTCACACGGTACCGCACGAGGGATTGATTTATTAATTAGAAGAGTAGTCAGTGATGGTAGGAGAAGCATTGTGAATCAAATACAACCTAGTGGAGAAGGAAGAATAGTCTCTGAAGAGAAACCAAATGAACTGCTGTTGTGGTCTGGTGCAGCTGAGGCCTAGTGCAGTTGAGGTTAGAGGGCTGCAGGGGCAACAGGGACCAAGGGCAGCAGGGACCAAGAGTAGGGACCAGGGGCGGCAGGAACCACTGGCAGTATCGCCCAGGAGCCGCAGGGGCATCAGGGGCAAGAGAGAGTTGAAGGACCAGTTGGGTTTTGCGTACGTCAGCTTTAAGCGTGGCGGAGACACCACCTCAGTTGTCCCTGGTTCGTCTTGGCACCAGCTCCTGGCACCACTATCTGGCACCAGCTCCTGGCACCACCATCTGGCACCAGCTCCTGGCACCACCATCTGGCACCAGTTCCTGGCACCATCATCTGGCACCAGCTCCTGCAACCACCATCTGGCACCAGTTTCGGCACAACTATCTGGCACCAGCTCCTGGCACCAGCTCCCGGAGCGACCATCTGGCTTCAGCTCCTTGTACCAGCTCCTGGCACCACCATCTGGCTCCAGCTCCTGGCGGCACCAACTCCTGGAACCAGCTCCAGCTCCAGCTCCTGGCACCACCATCTGTCTCCAGCTCCTGGCACCACCATCTGTCTCCAGCTCCTGGCACCACCATCTGTCTCCAGCTCCTGGCATCACCATCTGACTCCTAGCACCAGCTCTTGTCACCAGCCCCTGGCTCCAGCCCCTGGATCAAGCTCCTGGTTCCAGCCACCAGATTCTGGCACCAGCTTCTGGAACCAGCTTCAGCTACCAGCTCCTGGTACAAGCTCCTGGCACCACCATCTGTCTCCAGCTCCTGGCATCACCATCTGACTCCTAGCACCAGTTCCTGGCACATCCATCTGGCACCAGTTCCTGGCACCACCATCTGGCACCAGCTCCTGGCACCACCATCTGTCTCCAGCTCCTGGCATCACCATCTGACTCCTAGCACCAGTTCCTGGCACATCCATATGGCACCATTTCCTGGCACCACCATCTGGCACCAGCTCCTGGCACCAGCTAGCATCACAAAACACTGGTAACCATGTATGCGTACTGTGTCCTGTCTGGCTCTGCATTAATAATAAGACAAATTTTTACATATTCACTTTTTGCATATTAAAGTCATATGAAGACCTAAACTCGCACGGGTCATACAGCCCCCGGGACATGCTCACCAGGAGTGAAATTAAAAAATATATATTACATCATTATGGACATATAGGAGTCCTCAGTTTGTTCTTCAATAGTTTTGGTCACCGTGTTACAGAATGGATGCAAATGCACTGGAAAACGTTCAAAGGAGGATGGTAAAGTTGATCCCATGTATCAGAAATCTTCCCTATGAGAATAGACTCAGGACCCTGAATCTTCACTCTCTAGGACTTGAGTCCTGGAGATGGGAAGTACAGTGCCTGCACTCTGAAGGAGGGGTGTTAATGTTGCAGTTTAAAAACTGTAGTGTAAAGCACCCTTCTGGCAAGACAGTGATGGAGTGAATGATGGTGAAAGTTTTTCTTTTTCGGGCCACCCTGCCTTGGTGGGAATCGGCCAGTGTGATAATAAAAAAAATCATAATAATGATTGAGGTGTATAAATGGAAAACAGGGATAAATACAGGGAATGTAAATAGCGTGCTAGAATTATGTAGCCAAGACAGGACTCGCATCAATGGTTTTAAGTTGGAAAAATTCAGATTCAGGAAGCATATACGTAAACACTGGTTTGGTAATAGAGTTGTGGATGAGTGGAACAAACTCTCGAGTACCGTCACAGAAGCTAAGATGTTGTGTAGTTTTAAAAATAAGTTAGATAAATACATGAGTGGGTGTGGATGGGTGTGAGTTGGACCTGACTAGCTTGTGCTACTAGGTCAGATGCCGTGCTCCTTCCTTAAGTGAATGTGACCTAACCGTTCTAGGTTGGGTCATTGGCTAAACTCGGTGGGAGAATTGGAACTTACAAGTTTTGTTGCTTGATCTTAGGTGGCTCGAGGCTGAAGGTTGGCCAGAAATAAACTAAACGACAAATTAGCTCGAGGAGGGAACTGTTCAGGTTTCTTTAAGTGCATTAACATGGTTTCTTATTCTCATCATTATTCTTTTGTTTAGCTATTGCTTGACTATGACATTTTTTTAAATATTTTCGATCTTCGAAGGTCCAAGACCTCACTACTTAAGAAAAAATACACGTGTCATCTATTTCAATCCAGTTATTTATCTCCTAGAACCGAAACGCCTCAAGCACTATCTCCAATATATATATATAATATATATATATATATAAAATATATATATATAATATATATAAAATATATATATATATATAAAATTATATATATAATATATACAATATTTTTATATATATATATATATATATATTATATATATATATATATATATATATATATATATATATATATATACACATATATGTCGTGCCGAATAGGCAGAACTTGCGATCTTGGCTTAAATAGCAACGCTCATCTTGCCATATAAGACGAGTGAAAATTTGTGTATGCAATAATTTCGCCAAAATCATTCTGAACCTAACGAAAAAGTATATTTCACTGTGTTTGTTTAGTATTAAATTATTGTAAACAAATCTAAAATATATTTAGTTAGGTTAGGCTAAAATAAATTGTGCTTGTTTTGATAAGGATAGGTAAGTTTTCTAAGATTCTTTTGCTGCAAAATTATAAATTTTTACATCAAGATTAATGAAAAAAATATATCTTTAAACGTATAAGAGAAATTTTTAGAAAGGACTTAATTTTAAATGAGTTATTGCTTATTGACCAGTTTTACATATTCGGCACGACATATATATATATATATATAATATATATATATATATATATATATATATATATATATATATATATTATATATATATATATATATATATATATATATATATATATAATATATATATATATATAGATATTTATATATATATATATATATATATATATATATATATATATATATATATATATATAATATATATATATATATATTACATATATATATATATATACATATATATATATATATATATATATATATATATATATATATATATATATATATATATATATATGTCGTGCCGAATAGGCAGAACTTGCGATCTTGGCTTAAATAGCAACGCTCATCTTGCCATATAGGACAAGTGAAAATTTCTGTATGCAATAATTTCGCCAAAATCATTCTGAACCTAGCGAAAAAAATACATTTCACTGTGTTTGTTTAGTATTAAATTATTGTAAATAAATCTAAAATATATTTAGTTGGGTTAGGCTAAAATAAATTGTTCTTGTTATAATAAGGTTAGGTGAGTTTTCTAAGTTCCTTTTGGTGCAAAATTATAAATTTTTACATCAACATTAATGAAAAAAATATATTTTTAAACGTATAAGAGAAAATTTTAGAAAGGACTTAATTTTAAATGAGTTCTTGCTAATTGACCAGTTTTACATATTCGGCACGACATATATATATATATATATATATATATATATATATATATATATATATATATATATATCGTGCCGAATAGGCAGAACTTGCGATCTTGGCTTAAATAGCAACGCTCATCTTGCCATATAGGACAAGCGAAAATTTGTGTATGCAATAATTTCGCCAAAATCATTCTGAACCTAACGAAAAATATATATTTCACTGTGTTTGTTTAGTATTAAATTATTGTGGAACAAATCTAAAATATATTTAGTTAGGTTAGGCTAAAATCAATTGTTCTTGTTGTAATAAGGTTAGGTAAGTTTTCTAAGATTCTTTTGGTGTAAAATTAAAAATTTTTACATTAACATTAATGAAAAAAATATATCTTTAAACGTATAAGAGAAAATTTTATAAAGGACTTAATTTTAAATGAGTTCTTACTAATTGACCAGTTTTACATATTCGGCACGACATATATATATATATATATATTTATATATATATATATATATATATATATATATATATATATATATATATATATATATATATATATATATATATATAATGTGAACTTTATTTATAAACAGAATACACTGAAAGAAAAAGCAAACATGAATACATTGAAACATTATATCAAAGATTATGAATCTCCTCCATCTCCTCTGGAGCCGGACGCAAGCCCAGTAAGCAGCAAGCATTTCCCCTCTGAATGGCCACACTAAGGTGCTGGAACATGAAAGTGGCTGCCCTCGGGTCCCTGGTGCTGTCGATGAATCTGGAACCCAGTTCTTCAAGGAAGCGTGTGGTGTTTTTCTTCATGATCCCAAGGTCTCTGATCTCACAGGGATAAATTCATACTGTTGGCTTATGTCTCTGTACTTGCCGATCTTGTACTCTTTCCTGTGATCAGCAGCTCCTCCCTGTCGCCCGACACTGCGATGGATGTAGGTGTCAGCCAATGCTGACACGCAGGTATAGTCTCATGCTAAGAGACTGCCATTCTTCCAAGGACAGATGGTGATCCTGTCAGGGCGGTTTGCTGGGTTGAGAGTATTGCTGGCTGCTAGTGATCGGGGCTCTCACTCGGCTGGGCATCCAGCTGTAGCAAGGCTTCATTTTATGAAGTCATTAACTTCATTGTGTCTTGCGTGCCAACCCTTGGTTTTGGAGCAGTTAATATCATGTAGACCATATTGGTCGGCTTTCGCATCACCACAAATATACATATATTCCGTGTGAATTGGGGCAGCGAGGCAGAGAGCCACTGTAATACGGAGAGTCTTAAGGTCGAGGCGTGTTCCCACTGCCGAAATGGGAACTGTTTGGAAGAAGTCCCTGGAGTGAGGTGCACTCACAGCTTGGACACGGTCAGTCTCCCTGTCTGATGTTACATCCATAAGCATGTTGGCAAACACCTTTTCAGCGATGGGGCAATCCCAACTTGACTGTTTGTAGGCCAATGCTGCACTAGGTTTTGGTGCTGGAGCAGAAAGAGTGTCCCTTTCAGTATTGGCGCTGGCGTAGCTACGGTCCTGTATTCCTGCTGAGTCATAAGAACATAAGAACATAAGAAAAGGACTTGGGGGTTATGGTAAGCAGCAACCTTAAACCAAGACAGCAATGCCTAAGCGTACGTAATAAGGCAAATAGATTACTGGGATTTATATCAATAAGTGTAAGCAACAGAAGTCCAGACGTCATACTGCAGCTTTATACATCATTAGTAAGGCCTCACCTAGATTATGCAGCTC
>NC_069468.1:15828141-15830641 GCF_026875155.1 Cherax quadricarinatus
ACTTGCCTCCATGACCTTATTACCTCCATGACCTTGTTACCTCCACGACCTTATTTCCATGACCTTGTTACCTCCACGACCTTGTTACCTCCATGACCTTGTTACCTCCATGACCTTGTTACCTCCACGACCTTGTTACCTCCATGACCTTGTTACCTCCATGACCTTGTTACCTCCATGACCTTGTTACCTCCACGACCTTGTTACCTCCATGAACTTATTACCTCCACAACCTTACCTCCACGACCTTGTTACCTCCACGAACTTATTACCTCCACAACCTTACCTCCACGACCTTGTTACCTCCTTGACCTTGTTACCTCCAATAGATTATTTTAATTTTCTTCTCATTTACACTCTTTGTACACGGTATATATTTGACTTTCTTTTTTTCGCCTCTCTCCTCTTTCTGCTTGCTCTCTGTCTCTCTCACTCTCTCCTCTCCCTTCTCTCACCCTCTCCTTCTCCTGTTTTTTTTTTATTTCTAACTCAGTAACTCTCCTATTCCTTATCCTCTGTCTCCTGATTTTTCTCGCCCTCTTCCTTCTACTACTACACCTCCTCCTCCCTCTCCTCTTCCCTTTTTTTTTTTTTTTTTTTTTTTTTTTACACAGGGTTTGACAACGTTAAGGATCCCTAGTTTTATTCACAAGCTATTTACAGGTTAAGTATTCAAACTTTATTGACAAGCTAAGAGCTGTTACCTACATCGGGTCATTCGAAAGCATTTTTATTGTTATGAGACATACAAGTAGGGAACAGGATGAAGTTGGAGCCATCTATGGGCCAGCATTTTCATTTGATCAAATGACGTTATCTCGTTGACATCATTATGCTGTACGAATGTGTTCCATACTCGAGTCATCCTGGGTATATATGATCTCAAATGGAGTGATGTTCTGGAGAAGGGTACAGCCAGAGTGAAGTTGCTGCTTTCTGCCCGTCTTGTGGCATAAAAGCTTGTTTCACGCTGTCCTCGAAGTGGATCCAAGTATGATACTTTGACAATATTGGCCTTGTACATAACAGTAAGGCCACCCACATCCCTCCTATGTTGAAGGCTCTGCTGAAATGACAGATCTATCCAGGATGGGTCCAGGCGAGAGATGAGACGTCTTGCTCTGTTCTCCACTCTGTCAAGCAGTCGCAGATGAGAGGAGGGGCAGCAAACCAAGAAAGTGGAGCATACTCAAGGTGTGAGCGTACTTGTGCCTCGTACAGAATCATGCAACCCCTACTGTCAAGCAGATGCGAGATACGGCGAAGTGCTGTAAGCTTCCTGGCTGCCTTGTTTGCAAGATTTACAACATGGTTCTTCATGGTTAGTGTAAATTCAAATTTCACCCCAAGGATATCAACTTCTTCTCCAGATTCCAACATCCTCCCATTCATCTTTACTACTGTACCAGCATTACCACCATGGTGCCTAGAGACGATCATCATTTGCGTTTTCTCAGGTGCAAATGTTACTTGCCATCTATTTCCCCAAGCTGATATAGCTCTCGGCTGGTGATTGATGTAGCTTAGAGCAGCTGGCATTTCTTCTCTCGGATAAGTGAATGTCAGTGTACAGTCATCTGTATATGCATGTGATTCTGGGATGAGATGAAGAAGGTCGTTGAAGTAGACATTCCATAACAATGGCCCCAGCACGCTTCCTTGTGGAACGCTTGCCCCAATAGGATGTCTTGCTGATTCCGTTCCATTGAGAACTACAATTAGAGATCTACCATGAAGGTAATCACTGAGGAGACATAGCGTAGAGCCTGCAATTCCCAGTGCTTGAAGTTTTGCTAAGAGGCACTGGTGCCACACCCGGTCGAAAGCGCCAGCAATGTCCAGTGCTACCACACAGCTGACTTTGGATTTATCCAGTGCCTGGTGCCACTAGTGGAGAGGTTAAACAACAGATTAGCAGCAGAATAACCTTTCCTGAAGCCATATTGACGATCACAAAGTAGTGAGTGGTAGTCAAAAAACTCTGTCATTTGTCTTGAGATTATTGTCTCAGGATCTTACCAGTGATTGATAGGAGTGACACTGGTCTGTAGTTGCTGATTTCTGCTCTGCTCTTCTTTTTGTGAACAGGGACTACATTTGCCTCTTTCCACAGAGAGGGCCATTTACACTGTACTAGGCAGTGCTGAAAGATGCGAGTTAGAGGTGCTGCTAGCTGGTCTGCACATCCCCTTCTCTCTCTCTCTCTCTCTCTCTCTCTCTCTCTCTCTCTCTCTCTCTCTCTCTCTCTCTCTCTCTCTCTCTCCTCTCTCTCTCTCTCTCTCTCTCTCTCTCTCTCTCTCTCTCTCTCTCTCTCTCTCTCTCACACACAGTTTTATCTGGTCGTTGACATGGAGTAATAAGCATTAACAACAAGAGGGAGGCGGATATTCGTTCATTTCCTGCTGTAATTAGTGCTGACGTTATTCCTCTCATCTGACAAACACACCAATCCATTATAATAGTCAGCGAGGTGGTAGACAGTGATGGCCAGGTAGTATCC
>NC_069468.1:15835641-15870641 GCF_026875155.1 Cherax quadricarinatus
ATATGTATATATTTATATATGTATATATTTATATATGTATATATTTATATATATATATATATATATATATATATATATATATATATATATATATATATACATATATATATATATATATATATATATATATATATATATTATATATATATATATATATATATATATATTTTATTAGCCGTCCCTCCTGCAGCACAGTTTTCTCTCGACTTCTCGTGAAAAGCTACACTTTAAGAGCTTCTGTCTCGCAACATATTAGGGATTTTATTTCCAGTAACATTTTGGCGATTTCTTGCCATAAGAATATTTTTAAGCGTAACTTATCCACATAACAGGTCTGGCAATGTACCCACAACACAGGTGTAACAAGTAACCCACAACACATTTCTGACAACGTATCTACAACACAGGTCTAACAACGCACCCACAACACATTTCTGACACGGTAGCCACAGCAGTATTTTAAGATCATACGAAGAGTGTTTACGATCTCTTTCCGTAACAATGAGATATGAGGTAGTTCTTAGCACTGAGCTCTCAAGATATTTGGCCAATAAAACATCTTGTGCCTTATTTGCTACAATAATGTTTATAGACCATCTTGGCCAGGCTTACAGGAGCTATTTGTAACAATAATGTTGTTGGTTTTGCTGTTGTTTGCTTTTTAATAATAATATTATTATTATAAATACAAATTAAAAAGATGTCAAGGGATGACGAACATAAAATGAAAAAAAAAAAATCCTTCCACGGACATTGCATTAACTTCCCTCCTTTCCTTCACCTCCCCATCCCCTCCAATCAGAAACCACTCAACCCCAACCAGCACCATTTTACGATTCCTTGCACTGCAGGACCTAAGTGCAGCTTGAGGTTATTGCGTTCCTGGGAAGAAAACTTAAATAAAAAAAAAAGATCAAGACTCTAAATAGAAACATTACAGGAGGGAGTATTTCTGCGATCAATAGCTCACGGCTGACAATTACGGCAAGCCGTGGCGATCTGCATATGAAAGACCTCGATGGGGGACGTAGGAAAAAAAGCCTCGGTCGTTAGCTGGGGCCAGGAATAATACCGCAGTCAGTGGAAGAATGGGAACTCTAACAGCCACATAGCTTTTGTTCCCACTATCGCAGAGCATAGGGTAAATGCATATTGTACGTGTTCCCACTATGTGATTATCGTATAGAGAAGGGTAACAGCACACAACGGATACTCCCACTATAGGTAATTATCATACTGAGAAGGATAGTGACACTGCGGGTGTTACAGCAGCATACTACAGTCGTTCCCACTATATAGCTAAAAAAAATAGAAGGATAGTTGAATACTGTATAGAGTGTACCTAGAGGGGTTTTTGGGGGTCAGCGCCCCAGGGCCCAGTACGTGGTGGATCAAGGCCTTATCAACCAGGCTGTTACTGCTGGCCGCATGTAAACCAACGAACGAGCCACAGCCCGGCAGTTCAGGTACTGACTTTAGGTGCCTGTCCAGTGCCTTCTTGAAGACAGCCACGGGTCTATTGGTAATTCTCCTTATGTATGCTGGGAGGCAGTTGAACAGTCTTGGGCCCTGACACTTACTGTGTTGTCTCTTAGCTTACTGTGGGTGTTCTAATTATGTAGCTGTCATATTATGCAGGGAAGCAGCATAATGCAAGTGTTCCCTTTACATAGGTACCATTTAGAGTAAAGTAATTCCATTAAATTCTCACTTAGTAACAATCATTTACAGAGGGTAGTAACAAACTGCGAGGTGTTCCCACTGTGTAAGGAGCGGCAGTGGTGGGCAGTGGTGGGCAGTGGCAGTGGGCGGCAGAGGCAGATAGCTGTGGCAGTGATTAGCCACGATAATGGCTAATGGTGATTTATATTGGCGTCTGCTGATTGTAATCAGTACTAAACTTTTAAAAAATATATTTATTACTTTCTCTTTTATTGTTTTGGCTCAATGTTTCTAAAAATTTACTTAACGCATCTCTGTGTATCTCTTTTTACTCTTCACTCACCTTCCTCTTGTACATATTACCCACTTTTCACTTCTCATTTTTATTCTGAACTTTACAATTCCTAAATTTTTAAATTTGCATTCCTCTTTCTTCGTTAATTCAACGCTGCCGCCGTGTCTCTCTTATCTTTGGTTATCCCAGATACATCTGACTTTATTCCTTTTAATTCCTTCCAATTTAAACTACCCTCTAACTTCCAGCTATGTTTCATGTACTGAAAGAACTTCAATTATTGATTCTAAACGCTAACCAGCTCTTCTAACGACCCATCCCTCAACTTTCCAGATATTTTTAAACTGGGTAACCAGCCAATGTTTCTAGTATTTTAGTCGCCTCCTATCATATGTATGAATATAAGGAGAGTTACTAACCCACTCTGGGAGTACGACAGACAACATTACAAGAATATAAACTATCAAGAAGTAAACATAAGTGTTGGCTATCTTACGTGTTGATCAAACAGAAAAAACAGTAATCCAGCCAGAGTGCCTAGCGTTTAATAGACTATCGGTTCGCACTCACATTATTATCTACAGTATTATTTTCCATCCCTCTATCTATTCACCAAATCACGCAGTATCAGCCATTCTGTGCTTCTTTTAGTGAATATGAAATTAACTCTTGAAAACGTGTTCGTTAGACGAGTCATTAAGTAAATTACGGACTGGTAGTTCAGGTACTTTGACATATGGTTCCAGGAGGATGGAACTCTAATTAGTACCATAAAATCTCTGCTAGAAAACATGAACAACGTGAGAGTTTGGAGAGAATTTAGGCTTCTCTTCAAACTCCAATGTGAACTAGCGTCCGCCAAATAAGACATCATTGTTGTGCCGGATTAAGAGTTGTGGGAGCCTCAGGGCAAGTAACTTGTGGAGACCCTTGCCATTAAAACTTCATTGTTAAATTATGCTTGTGTGGATGTGAGTGTTATTGTGTGTGTGTGTGTGTGTGTGTGTGTGTGTGTGTGTGTGTGTGTGTGTGTGTGTGTGTGTGTGTAAATCCCTCATAGCATCTTCAGCCTAGATTACCCAGAACCCCAATTTATGAGGATCCGTTATGTACTGGGGGGCCCCTCTCTGAGCGTGAGCTACGGGACTAGCACCCTGGTTACCACCACCGTCCCCTTCCCTTTAATCCTGCACTGCACCATTGATCAAGCCACCATGCCGGGAGTGCAAGTCATTGATCCCTGTGACAGTACCCTGCTCTGTGTTCTTCTTAGAATAACGCCAACCATGTGATTCTGGAAACACTAGAGGATTTGAGCCTGGACCCGGAGTTACAGCCGGGTCCAGACACACACTGATTTACTTCAATATATGTATATATATTATATATATATATATATATATAAATATATATATATATATATATATATATATATATATATATATATATATATATATATATATATATATATATATATATATGAAATCATAGGTGATAGTGACTGTCTTTGCATTCAGCCTGGATCTTTAATATTCGTCATGGGTGACAGAGTGGCATCCGTTGAATTATCAGTCGAGACACCTAAATAACTTAAATTCTTTTGAATATAAATATGCACGGTAAAATTGCAAAATTAAGCAGAAAAAATGGGTTTTGCAACCAGACAATAAGGATATAACAATGAGCGAAACGTTTTCCTAATATAAGCTTGTCCTGTAAGGTGTTTCTTCTTGCGAGAAAGACTTTCTTTTGTTGTACAATTTATCACCTCTGGTCCAGTGGTAGGATGTTGGAGTGTTCGTGGATATATGGATTTATGCCGACAAATGGTGGCTTAAAAACTCATCAGAGAACCGTTTTTGCTCACTGAACGGAGTGGGATTCGAACCCCTTATCAGTCGTAAAGTCAACGTGCTGGTGCGCTATCCACTTCGCTATCCACTGCGCTATCCACTAAACGTTCCGAAAGTAAGGAAACCATACTGCGCCTGGGCAGTAGGAAGTAATCAGGAAACCCAGCGTAGGAAAGTAGTTACTCTACCTCACTAAACGTTCCGTTTAGTTCCGTTTAGTGAGGTAGAGCAACTACTTTCCTACGCTGGGTTTCCTAATTACTTCCTACTGCCCAGGCGCAGTATGGTTTCCTTACTTTCGTGTCATGACGATTTCGCGAGACTAAACTTTATATTATTTCAAGGATTTACCCAGTGAACGCTTTCTCAAGAGCAAAACACTTTATGAAACTCTTAATAAATACATACTTCCTACCACCTCTCCTGTGTCCACGAAAGTCAGTTAAGTCGTCCCAAATCCTAAACTCATATTGCTACACAAGACACTGTGGTATTAAGAATTGTTCTTCGGAGAAAGGCCTAAAGGTGTAGGAGATTATGTGGTTGCCCCCTTCTACTCTCCATCACTTATTTTTCTACTTCATTCCCTTCTTTTCCATACCTCCCCATCCTGCTCTCTTCCTCCCCCTCCCCCAATTTCCAGGTACTATCTCTTGCATCCCATCCATTATTTCTCCTTCCGTTAGAAACTCCTTTCTCATTCCTCCCTCAAACATTCCTTCCCTTCCACATTTCCTCCCTCCTTCTCTTACAACCACATGTTGCTCCCGGTTTACGAGGAAGCCAAGTGTATTAGTCACGTGATGGTGTCCCAACCTCATTACTGGCCAAAAATAAACAATTGCCTGAAAATTCGATCATGAGCCTTTTTTTTCCAGCGAACTCTCTCACACCCGAACACACACTCACGTCTCTCTCTCTCTCTCTCTCTCTCTCTCTCTCTCTCTCTAGTACTACTTCTGCTACTTCCACTATCATTACTTCTCCATTTTTTCTTTCTTTTTCTCTTTGTCTGGTCACTGACCTCCCCACCCTCTCCTATATGTACTGGCTCCATCGCCTTCGTGTGTTCGTGTGACTTGTAAATGATCTACGTCGGACCGAAGCTTCGTCATAAGCTTCTCTCTCTATGTGAGGGCTATTTATCTCACCAGTACTCTGAAACTACCCTTCCCCCTCTAACAATCTCCCATCTCTAACAATCCCTCTCCTTTCCTCTCTCCCCAGTCCCTCTCAAACTCCTCTATTCCCCTCTCTCACACCCCTCTTCCCTCTCACAACTGCTGGCCACAAGTCCTCACGTCATCTCTCTGTTAATTACCAGCTGTGCAGTTTTCCCTGGATAGCTATAAAAGTCTAGTTGACTGAGTAATGATTCTAACTCTGGAAGCGAAGACAATCTTTGAAAAATTATGGATGTGTATGCAGCCAGTAGTTGGGTGTATGTGGCCACTCTTGCTGTGTGGCCACTGGTGATGTGTGGCCACTAGTGATGTGTGAACCGGTGTGGAAGATACGTGGGCCACTGGTGTAAATGTGTGGTCCACTAGTGGAGATATTTGGACCGTGGGGGGACATCTGTGGCTGCAAGTTAAGGTGGAGTTGGAGGCATGAAGATACGACGTTTCGCCTAGGACTGACTTTTTAACTCTATCCTGGGCGAAACGTCTTCTAAAATATGTTTCTACATGAGAGTGTCTTCACACCAACAAACGTCACGCCTTCAGTAACAATTTGAATACTACTGTTACTTTCTGAATTATAACCATTCACTTCCACCCGACCATCGACATGCACATGGCTGTGTGCATGTCGGTGGGAGGGAAGAAAAGAGATTTTCACGAACCCCTAATCCCGTGGTGGTTATTCAGCGCAAAGAATATGTGCGCTGGATCCTCCGTTCGTTAATCGTGAATAAAAAAAAACACGCTACTCTCCCAGCTTGACTTTCCCACCAGAGAGAAAGAAGATGATGGAGGAGGAACTGGAAAAAAGCAATTTATCTTTTTAGTATTTTTCAAAACTGGTCAAGGAATATTTACAATGCCTTGCCATTAATAACGTTCCTACGACATGGTTATATGTAGGTTGTGGGCAGTGTTTTCTCAAACAGTAATAATAAAGTTAATAATAATAATAATAATAATAATAATAATAATAATAATAATAATAATAATAATAATAGTAATAATAATAATAATAATAATAATAATAATAATAATAATAATAATAATAATAATAATAATAATAATATTATTATTATTATTATTATTATTATTATTATTATATTATTATTATTATTATTATTATTATTATCATTATTATTATTATTATTATTATTATTATTATTATTATTATTATATTATTATTATTACTATTATTATTATTATTATTATTATTATATAAAATGACTTACTTTGATTATCTTGTTTTGCTGCAGGTCCAATACACTGCCTTATTTCTCCAGTTTCTTCTGTTCAGTGTGAAGGAAATATTTGATGCATGTCTGTCTTCATGTCAGTCTGGGCCTCATGTCTCCCTCTGGACGAGTTTGCTGATGATTGCTTATTTTCTCAAGAGCTTTGTTTGGTTCTTGCTTCCACACAAACAACATTACGCCTCTGGACCTAAGGCAGATATTTTTGTGTTGTTTTACCACTCTATACCGACGGAAAGGGTTTTCTAATTTACCCTCTCAGTACCTGTGGAGGACGTTGTCTCAGTCAGCACAATCTGATTAAGTTCTTACCACTCGGCGCTGTTGTATGATCCCACTTAATACCAGTAGAATAAAATCCCACTCAGTGCAGTAGGAATAAGATCCCACTCACTACCGATGGAGTAAAATACAACAAATCACTATCTTATTCTTGGTTTTAGCTATTGAATCCTTGAATCAGCCTGGTATTAAGTATCTTATCACTGTACCAAAATTTATTTTAATTGACTCACGAAATCGTAATGACACGATTGCAAACAAACCATACCATGGGTGGGATTTGAACCCGCGGTCAGAGACTCTCTGACCGCGGGTTCAAATCCCGCCCGTGGTATGGTTTATTTTAATTGTCAGTTCACTGTATTAGTCTTGATATCAAGTGTCAGATCACTATATAAGATTGGTGCCAATGTTTACAAACGTTGTGCGAGTTACTAAACGTAAAGTTCGATATAAGAACAAAGCTGTGTTATACACAGGGACAAACGCGCCCATATTATTTACTGGACATGTACTGAACACATAAGAACATAAGATAAGAGTGGAGGAACACTGCCGAAGGATTACCGGCCCATATCAGGTAGA
This sequence comes from Cherax quadricarinatus, assembly GCF_026875155.1. NCBI lineage: Eukaryota > Metazoa > Arthropoda > Malacostraca > Decapoda > Parastacidae > Cherax > Cherax quadricarinatus. Next base: position 15,842,756 of record NC_069468.1, read on the forward strand.
TTCTTCTCAAATTCAAACCTTCCAACAAAAATATTTGTCGAGCCTATTTTCATTATGAATGACCAGAGAACTAAAATGATTTGTTGTAAAGCATTAAGTTATTTAGATCTCCAAAACTGAAGGGCAAAACTAGGAGGAATTTAGTAACGCCAAGTCGCTAGCCAGACTCACCTTTCAAGATAAAATCGATAAGGTAACCCAAAGTCCAATCACAAAACCACCACGGGTGATACCTTACCTTGACCCACTTCAACGCCTCCCCATTAATCTTACATGTACATGGGAGTACATGGGGGAAGACAGATAACAGAGGACTAGGAAGTCTACGCCGAGGCTGCCTGCGGTGAACTAACTGCTTCTATTTAGAACAAGAACAATCGTGCATTATTTTGGTGCACGAGTCAGCAGAGTAGAGCAGAAGGCAATGTCCCCACCTTCCACTCCCTCCAGCCAGTGCTACCATGAAAAAAAGGGCACGAAAATATGCTATACCATATTGGAAAAATGACGTGGAATTTACATGGGAGATGGAACTGGATGGAACTGTATATGACGTTCTAACGGCATTATTCCTTGCATAACATGAATAAACTAGTCTATAAATAAGGTTTACTCTGCATGTAGAGTGTATAATGCTTGTAAGCAACACCTTCCATCTGACACAGGGCTGGAGTTACTGTCACTTGATGTAAAAGGTAACCAGATGTGTTTCCGTCGCTGCGTGATCCGATAAGGGTATCTCCGCACTCCTTCCTCAATCCCAGCGAAAGGAATGGTTCGGAGTGCGGCATTAGTTTCTAATATAGGTGAACATCAGCACTGAAGATTTGAATCCAGTCAGAAGAGGTCTTGTTTAATTATCGTACAAAGATCAATTCCCCAACATACAATCGCACTTCAGGTTTGAAGCCGCTTCGAGTCCGCATTATCAAAGCTACTGAAGTTTCGAAGTCAGTCGAATGAGACATTCTCAAATTGATGCATGAAAACCTGCATTTTGATTTTCCAATTTCGTCAATGAATTTTGAAAACTTGGAACTACACAACCCAGAACCACTTCAAATCTTTCTCGAAATCTGATTCACCAGCTTTTAAGGTTTGAAGCCGATCAGAGAGGGCATTGACCAGTTATTGCAGGGAAACTAATTTGTTCGTCAAAATTAAGAAAAATAAAATTTACACAGCCGAAAAAAAAATGAAAACATCATCGTTTAAAGTTTGAAGCCAATCAGAAGACGCATTCTCCAGCTATCGCATGTAAACCAACAATTTCAGATTTGTAGAAGAATGGTTCAGAGAACCGACATGTCTGAACCATTCATCTACAAACCTGTCAGACACTGCAACTTCTTGGGATCTTAATACTTAGGATTTCTTCGCTTGCCTAATTCTTGGGCACGACCTACTTCCACATTGAACAAATGTGACACCACCTATGACTGCTGCACCTCTCCTGCCATGCGGTTTATAAGCTGCTTCTCCGCTGATATGCCGTATTCTATTCAAGATTGATGGACTGAACACATCGACTCAAGGTTGAGGGACTGATTACCTCATTCTCCTCCTGTTCTTCAAGTTTCTCCTACGTATGGACTGATGAAGCCACTGTGTGGCGAAACGTTTCCTCAATAAAGATACCCAAGAGTTGCACATGTGTCTAATTTATCAATTTCAGATTTATTAGCTACCTTACAAAATTTACAAATTTGCAGGCACACGGCCTAAATCCAAAAGATATGCTCCTATCTATAAGGCCTATTACCCATTAAAGATTAAAACTATGTGGAATAGGTATCCTCAAGTTATTTTGTGAAGAACTATACAATATCTTTTAATTAATAGCATATTAGCACATAGATATTCCGGGTAATAGTCCCATCTTTATTCTAAGAAGGAAACATCTGCCTTGAAAGCCTCCATCTTGACTCACGAAATCATAATAACACGACTGTAAACAAATCAGGGAACGAGTGGGGTTTGAACCCATGGCAAGGGAGTCCTAAACTTTCCTATGGTGTACAGAAATATACCTAGCTGGATGAATCTTATTGTAGCCAACTGGTCCAGTTTAACGCCCTGGCCTGCGAGTTTCAGGACTCTTGCCATGGGTTGAAACCCCAACCCTTTTCGTCATTAGTCTTGAAAGTCTGAAACAGATGAAAAGTAGCTTTCTCATTGCACAAGTAATCCGCGCATAATAGGAACTTATGACGACGTTTCGGTCCGTCTTCGACCATTAACTAGTCACAACAGAAGAGTGAAGGTCACGGTACTGAGTCTTATTATTCTCAAGATTCCCCTCAATGAGGGTTTCTTGATGCTGGTGAGGGGATCTTGCATTATGTTGCATGCCTCCCATCTTTCCCCCCCCACCCCTTCACAGAAGCTGCATGGTCCCTACGGGTTTAGCGCTCACTCGTGATATAATAATAATACTACTATTTTCAAAAATAGTAGAAGGATAGTTGAATACTGTATACATTGAGTGTACCTAGAGGGGGTTTTGGGGGTCAACGCCCCGCGGCCCAGTCCGTGGTGGATCAAGGCCTGATCAACCAGGCTGTTACTGCTGGCTGCATGTAAACCGACGTACGAACCACAGTCTGGCTGGTCAGGTACTGACTTTAGGTGCCTGTCCAGTGCCTTCTTGAAGACAGCCAGGGGTCTAATGGGAATCCTCCTTATGTATGCTGGGAGGCAGTTGAACAGTCTTGGGCCCCTGACACTTACTGTGTTGTCTCTTAGCGTACTGTGGGTGTTCCAATTATGTAACTGTCATATTATGTAGGGAAGCAGCATAATACAAGTATTCCTGTATCCTAAGGACTGGGATAAAAGATAGTAAAGGCAGGATAATAAGTCACAAATAACATTTTAGTCTCATCGTTTGAAGGTATACACATTCGCCTGCTTCAGGTAAGCAATGGGGGGAAAAACACTGCCCTCACTTAAGTAAGAAAAAAAAATAGACTGCGCCAGTTCAAAGAGCACACAGCCTGAGGAATACAATACAGACTTAATTAAATGCGGGCTAAAGAAAATAAAAAAAAAATCATATCTGAGGACATTACTCAGAGACGACTTCTGGGGGAAATTTCTTCTGGGGGAACATCTGGAGTGAACTTCTTCAGAGGTGAACTTCTTCTGGGGGAACTTCTTCTGGGAAAGGGAACTTCTTCTGGGCAAACTTCTACTTAGGAGAAATACTTTCGGGGAACTTCTGGGGGTATCTCTTCTGGGGAGAACTTCTTCTGGGGAACTTCTGGGGAGAGCTTCTTCTGGGGAACTTCTGGGGAGAACTTCTTCTGGGGACTTCTTCTGGGGTAACTTCTGCAGAGAACTTCTGGGGGAATTTCTTCTGGAGAAAACCTTGGGGGTGGGACACTTCTGGAGAAACATTAGGGAAAATTCTCCTTGGAAAAACATCACTGAACTCTGGAGACAAAAATATGTTATTGTATGACCGTCAAAAATACAATAACAGTCATCAAATTTCTTAAAAAAGTTCACTAGCGTTGTATGACTCCTACGGGTTTATCGCTTCCTTACTTCGATCTCCAGCTGTTGTATGGAACATAAAAGATAATTATTTGGAGCCTAATATTATATTTTTGTGGGGGAGCGTTAATCCCGTAGGGGTAACGCAGTTCATGGAAAGGTCAGGTTCGGTTCCTTGGATCAAGAGCCTTCGAGGAGCTTCCCTTGAAGGGATGTACCTAAGAATTTTTTAAGATGGCTTGGGTTGGGGTTGTTTGGGGTAGGTTGTTGCTAAGGTGGATAGTTGTTTGGGGTTTGGTGAGGGTGGTGTGTTGTGGTGGGTGGTAGTGTGTGTTGGTGGGTGGTAGTGTGTGTTGGTGGGTGGTCGTGTGTGATGGTGGGGTGGTAGTGTGTGATGGTGGGGTGGTAGTGTGTGTTGGTGGGTGGTCGTGTGTGTTGGTGGGTGGTAGTGTGTGTGGTGGGGTGGTAGTGTGTGATGGTGGGTGGTAGTGTGTGATGGTGGGGTGGTAGTGTGTGATGGTGGGGAGTGGTATGGGGGTGTTTGTGGTGGTGGTCGTGTGTGAGGTGGGGTGGTAGTGTGTGATGGGGGGTGGTCGTGGGTGGTAATGTGTGGTGGTGTGGTGTGTGTAGTAATGTTACGGTGGTGATGGTGATAACACAAGGTAGTGTATGGTGGTGATAGTGGTAGCAGGGGGTAGTACTGTAGAGACGCCAGGAGACAGTCAGCCGTCTGCTCCCTGAGCACACGAATGCGCTGCCTGACACTGAAGGCTTGCCGTATACCTTCATTCCCGTATATTTCCAGGCATCATAGAACACACGTTTCTCTTTAATTTTTTTCAGGGTGTACAAGCGTCTCAAGCAATTCACTGACACAAACTGAAATACAGAAAACGTTGCAATCTCGCAATGCAGATAGTGTTACAGTCTTGCAGTACAGATAGTGTTACAATCTCGCAATACAGATAGTGTTACAATATCGCAATACAAATAGTGTTACAATCTGGTTTATCGTGAAACAGTTTCATCGACACCATAAACACACAGACCAAACAGAAAATCTGGAAACGAAAAGAAATACAATTTTTTTTTTTGAAAATAAATAACCGGAATTATTAAATCCTCTTTTTTCCCAATGCATAGTAACGTGGAATTAAAACATAATTATTCCTATAATCACTGGAAAAAGCTAAACCCGTAGGCGTCATGAAATTTCAGGGGAGCTCAATAATTCCAGGGAGCCTTAATAGTCAGCTTCTTGTACTCAATGATTCATGGTGTCTTGGTAATCAGCCATTCGTACTCAGTGCTCCTGAAAGCTCACAGTCAGCTTCAGGGTACCGTGTTGTTCCTCGGAGCTCAATAATTCAAGTATAAATTAGAACTGGTAACTAAGTTTGCTTGTAATTATAGAAAAACTTGGCATAATTTCCTTGCCCGACATTCCAGCGAGCGCACTAGGTCAAAAATTGTGAGTGGGTTTTTGGGGTTTCCCCGTGCTCCTAGGTTGGGAGTTCGTGGCCCCCCTTTTTTCCCAGTAGTTGTGAGCGGCCCCGGGGGCTGGCCCCCCCCTCCATAGGTTGTGGAGTTCGGCCCTGGCTCCAGTAGGTGTGGAGTTGTGGCTCAGTAGGTTGTGGATTTCGTGGTCCAGTAGGTTGTGGAGTCGGTCTCAGTAGTTTTGGGGAGTTCGTGGCTCCAGTAGGTTGTGGAGTTCGTGGCTCCAGTAGGTTGTGGAGTTCGTGGCTCCAGTAGGTTGTGGAGTTCGTGGCTCCAGTGGTTGTGGAGTTCTGCTCCAGTAGGTTGGGGAAAGTTCGTGGCTCCAGTAGGTTGTGGAGTTCGTGGCTCCAGTAGGTTGTGGAGTTCTTGGCTCCAGTAGGTTGTGGAGTTCTTGGCTCCAGTAGGTTGTGGAGTTCGTGGCTCCAGTAGGTTGTGGAGTTCGTGGCTCCAGTAGGTTGTGGAGTTCGTGGCTCCAGTAGGTTTGTGGAGTTCTTGGCTTCCAGTAGGTTGTGGAGTTCTTGCTCCAGTAGGTTGTGGAGTTTGGGCTCCGTAGGTTGTGGAGTTCGTGGCTCCAGTAGGTTGTGGAGTTGTGGCTCAGTAGGTTGTGGAGTTTCGTGGCTCAGTAGGTTGTGGAGTTCTTTGGCTCCAGTAGGTTGTGGAGTTCTTGGCTCCAGTAGGTTGTGGATTTTCTTGGCTCCAGTAGGTTGTGGGTTCTTTGGCTCCGTAGGTTGTGGAGTTCGGGGCTCCAGTAGGTTGGGGAAAGTTCTTGGCTCCAGTAGGTTGTGGAGTTCGTGGCCCCAAAGAAAGGTTGTGGATTTTCGTGGCTCCGTAGGTTGTGGAGTTCGTGGCTCCAGTAGGTTGTGGAGTTCGTGGCTCCAGTAGGTTGTGGAGTTCGTGGCTCCAGTAGGTTGTGGAGTTCGTGGCTCCAGTAGGTTGTGGAGTTCGTGGCTCCAGTAGGTTGTGGAGTTCGTGGCTCCAGTAGGTTGTGGAGTTAGTGGCTCCAGTAGGTTGTGGAGTTCGTGGCTCCAGTAGGTTGTGGAGTTCGTGGCTCCAGTAGGTTGTGGAATTTCGTGGCTCCAGTTGGTTGTGGATATGGCTCCAGTAGGTTGTGGAGTTCGTGGCTCCAGTAGGTTGTGGAGTTCGTGGCTCCAGTAGGTTGTGGAGTTCGTGGCTCCAGTAGGTTGTGGAGTTCGTGGCTCCAGTAGGTTGTGGAGTTCGTGGCTCCAGTAGGTTGTGGAGTTCGTGGCTCCAGTAGGTTGTGGAGTTCGGGGCTCACTAGGTTTGGGGATTTGTGGCTCCAGTAGGTTGTGGAGTTCGTGGCTCCAGTAGGTTGTGGAGTTCGTGGCTCCACTAGGGTGTGAATTTCGTGGCTCCAGTAGGTTGTGGAGTTCGTGGCTCCAGTAGGGTGTGGAGTTCGCGGCTCCAGTAGATTATGGAGTTCGTGGCTCCAGTAGGTTGTGGAGATCGCGGCTCCAGTAGGCTGTGGAGTTCGTGGCTCCAGTAGGTTGTGGAGTTCGTGGATCCAGGAGGTTGTGGAGTTCGTGGCTCCAGCAAGTTGTGGAGTTCGTGGTTCAAGTATGTTGTGGTATTGTGGCCTATAGGGGTTGTGGAGTTCGCGGCCCCAGGTTGTGGAGTTCGTGGCTCCGGTAGGTTGTGGAATTCGTGGCTCCAGTAGGTTGTGGAGTTCGTGGCTCCACTAGGTTGTGGAGTTCGTGGCTCCACTAGGTTGTGGAGTTCGTTGCTTCACTAGGTTGTGGAGTTTGCGGCTCCAGTAGATTGTGGAGTTTGTGGCTCCAGTAGGTCGTGGAGTTCGTGGCTCCAGTAGGTTGTGGAGTTCATGGCTTCACTACGTCGTGGAGTTCGTGGCTCCATTAGGTCGCGGAGTTTGGGGCTCCAGTAGATTGTGGCTCCAGTAGGTCGTGAAGTTCGTGGGTCCAGTAGGTTGTGGAGTTCTTGGCTCCAGTAGGTTGTGAAGTTCGTGGCTCCAGTAGATTGAGGAGATTGTGGCTCCGCTAGGTTGTGAAATCCTTGGCTTCAGTAGGTTGTGGAGTTCGTGGCTCCAGTAGGTTGTGAAGTTCGTGGCTCCAGTAGGTTGTGGAGTTCGTGGCTCCAATAGGTCGTGAAGTTCGCGGCTCCAGTACGTCGTGGAGTTCGCAGCTCCAATAGGTGGTAGAGTTCGTGGTTCCAGTAGGTCGTGAAGTTCGTGGCTCCAGTAGGTTGTGGAGTTCGTGGCCCCAGTAGGTCGTGAAGTTCGTGGCTCCAGTACGTAGCGAAGTTCGTGGCTACAGTAGGTCGTGAAGTTTCTGGCTCCAGTAGGTTGTGGAGTTCGCGGTTCCAGTAGGTTGTGAAGTTCGTGGCTCCAGTAGGTTGTGAAGTTCGTGGCTCATGGGTTGGGGAGTTCTTTGGCTCCAGTAGGTTGTGAAGTTCTGGTCCAATAGGTTGTGGAGTTCGTGGCTCCAGTAGGTTGTGGAGTTCGTGGCTCCAGTAGGTTGTGGAGTTCGTGGCTCCAGTAGGTTGTGAAGTTCGTGGCTCCAGTAGGTTGTGAAGTTCGTGGCTCCAATAGGTGGTGAAGTTCGTGGCTGCAGTAGGTCGTAAAATTCGTGGCTCCAGTAGGTTGTGACGTTCGTGGCTCCAGTAGGTTGTGGAGTTCATGGCTCCAGTAGGTCGTGAAGTTCGTGGTTCCATTAGGTTGTGGAGTTCGTGGCTCCAGTAGGTTGTGGAGTTCGTGGCTGCAGTAGGTTGTGGAGTTCGTGGCTCCAGTAGGTTCTGAAGCTCGTGGCTCCAGTAGGTTGTGGAGTTCGTGGCTCCAATAGGTTGTGGAGTTCGTGGCTCAGTAGGTTTGAGTTAGTGGCTCCAGTAGGTTGTGGAGTTCGTGGCTCCAGTAGGTTCTGAAGTTAGTGGCTCCAGTAGGTTGTGGAGTTCGTGGCTCCAGTAGGTTCTGAAGTTCGTGGCTCCAGTAGATTGTGAAGTTCGTGGTTCGTTGTTCTGATTGGGGCCCCAAATAGGTTGTGAAGTTCGTGGCCCCAATAGGGTTGAATTTCGGGGCTCAATGGGTTGTGAGTTCGTGGCTCCAGTAGGTTCTGAAGTTCGTGGCTCCAATAGGTTGTGAAGTTCGTGGTTCCAGTAGATGTTCTTTGTTATTCCTACAAATTTATCTTCAGTTATTTTTTCATCCTCTTGCAAGTCTTCTATCACCTTTCCTTTATCAATTGTGTACTTCCCCCCCCCTTTTTTTTTTGTTCCATATTTACTCTCTCCTTCAGTTTGTTTTCTGAAGTTGTTGCAAACTTTTTATTACGTCTACTTCGCTCATCGTTTTCGCTGTTTCCCTTCGGCAGTGTTTTTCCTTTTTTGGTTTTCATTTAATGTTTTTCTCTTTCTTTTAAACGTGTTTGGTGTTTCATGTTAACGTGCTCTGACGGGGTTCTCGGGATTTCGTTTAGGGGTTTTTAAAGTGCTCTGACCGGGGGTTCTCGGTGTTCAAGTTAATGTGCTCTGACCGGGGGCTCTCGGTGTTCATGTTAACGTGCTCTGACCGGGGGCTCTCGGTGTTCGTGTTAATGTGCTCTGACCGGGGGTTCTCGGTGTTCAAGTTAACGTGCTCTGACCGGGGGTTTTCGGTGTTCTTGTTAACGTGCTCTGACCGGGGGTTTTCGGTGTTCTTGTTAACGTAGGTTCTTGCTGATGTTTAGATATCACCTCAAAATCCACGCAAGTTTTTAACTCAGATGTCTTTTAAAGTAATTATTCTTGTACGTTGGTTTAGAAAAACACATAAGCAAAAACTAGGACATATTTATAAGAGAACGTTTCGGTCCTGGGACAATGATTACTTTACGTGTTTTAATAAATATGTCCTAGTGTTTGCTTACGTGTTTTTCTAAGCCAACTTGCCTGCATTTATTACCAAGGTTTATCTCATTCCTGTATATGTTAGAACACTCCACCAGACATGTCTTTAAGTCCTTTCTTTCGATAGAAAGTAAAATGATTTCTTTCAATAGAAAGAAACTGTCCTTTCTCTAAGCTAGAGAGGACACGCGCGTCCGACTTCGTAGTTCTTCTGACCAAAAGGCCACCCAACTTCTTGCGTCTCTTTTTCGCTCCACTTCGCGCTCAATTTCTCGCACTTTTCTGAAACGCCGAGGCAGTGTGGGAGGCAAGAAGTCGACAAAACTTTGCTCATTGCTAAACAGTTTCCTCCATGTGCATTTTTTTTCAGCAGTAAAAATGCGTATTTTTTATTCATTAAAACCAATACATAACAACAGCATCTCTTGGAGGCAATCAGTCTTCACAATGAAGGAACTAATGTATACGTTTCTATCTGTTATGTTATTTATTCTGGGTCTCCGCAACCTGGTCTCAAACCAAATCTCCTAAATTACGGTATTAACAAAAAAAAAAAAACAGGAAATTAAAAATGTATATAGAATAAAGAATAAAAACCACAATACCGTGATTGAAATAATACGTAAATAACACATAAATAACTCTTGGACATGGTCCAAGTCTAACTGCAACGTCGTCATAAGTTTCTCTCTCCTATGTGCAGGTTATTTGTGTATTATTTTTATATAGAATATAAGCAGATTTATAAAAATTAAATGTGTCATATACTAGCGAGACAGAAAAAATTACCAATAATCTTGGAGAACGGCAAGCAAACGACTTTGCTTTCAAGAAAGGGAGAATAGCTCCAGTTCTTCGGGGTATCAGTCCATACAAAACATAAATGCACCCCCTTCCCTTTCACTTATTACTATTATCAAGCATTCCCTCTCGGTCCACAGCAGGATTCGAACCTGCACACTCTGCATCAAAGTACGCAATACTTTAGCCACACAACCAGACCGTAGATAAGTATGACAGCCTAGCCGAAATTTATCATTGTAAAGCAATTAATACGTATGGGTCATTCACAGCAAGAAGTGGCTGGAGAAGAACCTCCTCTCCCTGCTGAAGGACAACCACGCAAGTAAGAAGAATACGAACGACACTTCCCTACCTGGGGAGCCAATGCCGGATCACCAAATTGGAAGAGACCCGGGCCGAGAGTCATACCGGGAAATCACCTAGAATAGAAAACAAGAAGTGGTAGAGGCTCGATCCTCCATCCTCAAGAGAGACATACTACTTAATGTACTCACTTACCTACTACAACTTTGCCACCTTGAAAGGGGTAGAATGGAGGGTAAATCAGGGGCATCATGTAATAAGTGTCAGCTTGCCACGGCTGGGATATTAACGACAGTCCCAAACTCTCCTCCTCTGTAAACTTTGTTAAATCACTAATGTCTCTGGCGTTGATTAAATGCCACGTATGCAACATTACTTGTTGTCTTTGTTGAACAGTGACGTTCATGAAGACTAATTATGTATGCACAGCATATTTTGTGCACAAGGATATCATCACTGGTAAAAATTTCATTGTAAAGTAAAAGGACACAAGTGCAACTAATGTGACATTTTATTGTGGCAACGTTTCGCTCTCCAGGAGCTTTATCAAGCTTGATAAAGCTCCTGGAGAGCGAAACGTTGCCACAATAAATGTCACATTAGTTGCACTTGTGTCCTTTTACTTTACATATTGTCGGTAATTCTACCAACTTTATTACAACAATTTCATTGTAAGAACGTTGTTTTTATTTATGATTTTATTTCCACTTATTGCATATTCCACATTATTTTTTTTCAGCGAGTCGATCTCGATGTCTCTGCCCTCTCTCTCTCTCTCTCTCTCTCTCTCTCTCTCTCTCTCTCTCTCTCTCTCTCTCTCTCTCTCAAATGGAAACAAAACAGCCCACAGGATATTTTTACGGCAGGCGCAGGGAAAGAGGCGAGTTTTAATATAAACTTTCGGAGTGTAGCCAAACAAAGTTTACGGCAGGAGATTCGAGTGAATTTCGTGTGTTGTCTCTTAAGCCTCGACGACGGTGGCCCAGCTTAAAACTCTCACCCCCACAGCTGAGTGTGTAAGCAAACTTCCATTAGGCGACGTAATTTACATATCTATCATTTTTTGTCCTTCGGCGATATATTAAGAAATTTCTGGCTGAGATTAGTTGGGTTTGTTGTTTTGTGTCTTGCCTTTCAACTGTTTTATTTTGACTTAGTTCCAAGCTGCAGTTCTAGAAGATGATAAGTATAGAAAGGATTAGAAAGAGTGGGAGAGAAATATGGAGAAAGTTGGAGAACATGAAGAGGACTACCTATAGCTTGGCTATCTCTACCTGTCTCTATAATTTAGATTAAGGTAATATAGCAGAAGCTTCTGTCCCTATCCACCGCCACTTCATTCGATCACACTGTCAGCTAGAAAAAAAGTGAAAATCATTCACTGACACATTCCCGTGAAATGCAGCCGTGACGGCTTTGGTCAGGAAGCTGCCATCAATCATATTCGTAAGTCTGGGATCTTCTTGATCCCTTGATAGATTTTTCCCAATTTATACCCTATTAGATCGTTCCAGCTTATATTAAATTGAAGTTACTCAATATTACTATAAATTTTTTTATTTACTTTCGCCATAAAAGGGCATGTCGTTTTTTCAACTATTTAGCTAGATAAACTACGCTTATTATTGTATCAATGGGGAACGCAAAACTTTTAAATATAATATTGTGCCAACAATATTTTATTGTATGTAAACTATATTACCTGTATACTGAATAAAAGAAATAAAATATATGAATTTGAATACAGCTCCTGAGAAATGAGAGGCAATTAAATTTGATGTAGGGAAGGCGTACGTTGATTAGATCTACCTGTCCTCTCCCTACAAGACCCCTTCACCATCATCAATTGCACTTCTCTGCCCTTGAAGGGTAAACTACACCAAGTGTAATTTTTTTTGTATTGGGGCGTACATCACATCTACGCAATAACCTCTGTTTCCTTTTCTTGACTTTCGTATTGTAATAAGAATTTAGCAGCTGACAAAATACCCCCTCCCCCTCCACAGTCAAGCCGGCCTTTAAATCTTTCTTTCCAAGATCACGGTGATTCCGTAAGACACAGAAAAGACAGCACCTGACTGGGACTCAAGTATCTAGCATAGATCACTGGAATCGTCGAGTGATTGAAGCTTCCTCATTATATTTATGACAAAATAACCACAGTGAAAAAAAATGATAAAATTTTAAGTACATAAGAACATAAGAAAGGAGGAACACTGCAGGAGGCCTGTTGGCCCATACTAGGCAGGTCCTTTACAATTCATCCCACTAACAAAACATTTGCCCAATCCAATTTTCAATGCCACCTAAGAAATAAGCTCTGATGTGAAAGTCCCACTCAAATCCAACCCCTCCCACTCATGTACTTATCCAACCTAAATTTGAAACTACCCAAAGTCCCAGCCTCAATAATCCAACTAGGTAGACTGTTCCACTCATCTACTACCCTATTTCCAAACCAATACTTTCCTATGTCCTTTCTAAATCTAAACTTATCTAATTTAAATCCATTACTGCGGGTTCTCTCTTGGAGAGACATCCTCAAGACCTTATTAATATCCCCTTTATTAATACCTATCTTCCACTTATACACTTCGATCAGGTCTTCCCTCATTCTTCGTCTAACAAGTGAATGCAACTTTAAGAGTCTTCAATCTTTCTTCATAAGGAAGATTTCTAATGCTATGTATTAATTTAGTCATCCTACGCTGAATGTTTTCTAACGAATTTATGTCCATTCTGTAATATGGAGACCAGAACTGAGCTGCATAATCTAGGTGAGGCCTTACTAATGATGTATAAAGCTGCAGTATGACCTCTGGACTTCTGTTGCTTACACTTCTTGATATAAATCCCAGTAATCTATGTGCCTTATTACGTACGCTTAGGCATTGCTGTCTTGGTTTAAGGTTGCTGCTCACCATAACCCCCAAGTCCTTTTCGCAATCTGTATGGTTAAGTTCTACATCATTTAACTTATAAGTACTAGGGTTATGGGCACTCCCAAGCTTCAGAACCTTGCATTTATCTACATTGAACTGCATCTGCCACTTTTCTGACCAAGAATAGAGTTTGTTTAAATCCTCCTGAAGTTCCATAACATCTACTTTTGAATCAATTATCCTACCTATCTTTGTGTCATCGGCGAATTTGCTCATATCACAAGTAATTCCCTCATGAAGATCATTGATATATATTATAAACAACAACGGGCCCAAGACTGATCCCTGTGGAACGCCACTTGTTACAGATCCCCACTCGGATTTAACCCCATTTATGGACACTCTCTGCTTCCTGTCAGTGAGCCATGACTCGATCTACGAGAGCACTTTTCCCCCAATGCCATGAGCTGCCACTTTCTTTAACAGTCTATGGTGCGGAACTCTATCAAAAGCCTTACTAAAATCTAAGTAAATAATATCATATTCTTTATCGTGGTCAACAGCCTCAAGAGCTTTACTGAAGAAAGTTAATAAATTAGTTAGACAAGACCGGCCTCTTGTGAATCCATGCTGAGTATCATTAATCAAGCTATGCTTATCGAGATGGCTTCTTATAATCTCAGCTATAATTGACTCTAGTAATTTGCCTACAATTGAGGTCAGGCTTATTGGGCGGTAATTTGACGGTAACGACTTGTCCCCTGTTTTAAAAATAGGAATTACATTAGCCATCTTCCACATATCAGACATTACACCTGTTTGAAGAGATAAATTAAAAATATTAGTTAATGGTTCACAGAGTTACATTTTGCATTCTTTAAGAACCCTTGAAAAAACCTCATCAGGACCGGGCGACTTATTTTGCTTCAGTCTGTCTATCTGCTTCACAACCATTTCACTAGTGACTGTGATGTTACATAATTTATCTTCTTCTAGACCACTATAAAAATTAATTACTGGAATACTGTAGTGTCTTCCTGTGTAAAAACTGAGAGAAAATAATTATTAAAAATCGAGCACATTTCATTTTCTTTGTCAGTAAGGTGCCCATAGTTATTTTTAAGGGGACCTATCTTATCTCTAACTTTTGTTCTATAGACCTGGAAAAAACCTTTTGGGTTAGTTTTAGAATCCCTAGCAACTTTAATTTCATAATCCCTTTTAGCTTTTCTTATCCCCTTTTTAATGTCCCTCTTAATGTCAGTACACTGATTCATAAGATGACCCTCACCTCTTTTGATACGCCTATAAATTCCTTTCTTATGCCCTGGTAGATATTTGAGCCTATTATTCATCCATTTTGGGTCATTTCTATTTGATCTAATTTCTTTATATGGGATAAACGTTCTTTGGCAGCATGTATAGTGTTCAGAAAACTGTCATATTGATAGCTCACTTCGTTACCCCAGTCGACAGATGATAAGTGTTCTCTAAGCCCATCGTAATCTGCTAAGCGAAAATCTGGGACTGTTACTGAGTTATCGCTACTATCGTACTTATATTCAATGCTAAATGTAATTGATTTGTGGTCGCTCGCACCCAGTTCCTCTGAAATTTCTAAATTATTAACAAGGGATTCATTGTTTGCCATAACTAAGTCAAGCAGGTTATTTCCCCTTGTAGGTTCTGTCACAAGCTGCTTCAAAAAACAATCCTGAACTACTTCTAAGAAGTCGTATGATTCTAAATTCCCAGTCAAGAAATTCCAATGAATATGACTAAAGTTAAAGTCTCCTAGAATTACTACATTATCGTGCCTTGTGGCCTTAACAATTTCCTCCCATAGTAAATCTCCCTTGGTCCCTATCTAAGTTTAGGGGACGGTATATCACTCCTAAAATCAGTTTTTCATGCCCCTCTGAAAATTCTATCCAAAGAGGCTCTGTATGTGTTACTTCAGACTTAATACCCGATTTTATGCAACAGTTCAAGCGATCTCGGACATACAGTGCCACCCCACCCCCCTTCCCGATACTTCTATCTACTTAGAACAATTTAAAACCCTGAATATGACATTCCGCAGGCATGTCCCGACTTTTTGAATTAAACCACGTCTCAGTTAAGGCAAATACATCAATGTTACCTGCACTAGCAACTAATCTCAACTCGTCCATCTTATTCCTAGCACTACGGCAATTAGCATAATAAACATTGAAAGACTCTCCTTTCTCTTTACCCTTCCTGCTCATTTCTGTTTTTCTACTAAACCTATTACTGTCCTTATCACCCAAAGTCCCTGGGTTTTCAATATCTACCCCGTTCTGCTTATTACTAGTTCCCCTAGAACTCGTAATATTACTACACTGGGACTTCACTGTTTTTCCTGCCAAAACCCATACCACTAACTATTCCTAGTTTAAAGACCTAACTGCTCCCTCCACTGCAGTTGCCAGTGCTACCACCCCAGACCTAGATAAGTGAACCCCATCCCTGGCATACATGTCATTTCTGCCATAGAAGAGGTCCCAGTTGTCAATGAATGTTACTGCATTTTCCTTACAGTATTTGTCCAGCCAGCAATTGACACCAATTGCCCTGGACAACCATTCATTTCCAACTCCTCTCCTTGGCAAAATACCACATATGACAGGGTTCCCACCCTTTCTCCTAATTATTTCTATTGCTGACCTATACCTGCTAATCAGGTCTTCACTCCTACGTCTGCCAACATCGTTGCCTCCAGCACTGAGACAGATAATAGGATTGCTCCCATTACCTCTCAAGATGTCATCCAGACGGCTAACAATATCCTCCATCCTAGCCCCAGGAAAGCAAACTCTCTGTCTCCTACTCCTGTCCTTCAAGCAGAACAGCCTATCCATATACCTAACTTGGCTATCCCCAACAACAACAATATTCTTACCTTCCTTGGTGTCGTTCGTCGTGATGTTCCCAGAAGTCGACTCACATTCATCGGGTAGCACTGAGAATGTATTAGATGTTTCCACAACAGTTTCCACGGCAGTCTCTTTCTTCTTCATCGTTTCTACCTTTCCATTCGTCTTCTTGATCGTCAACTTCGTTCTCTGCTGTCCAGCCACTGACCAGTTTCCTTTCTTGACCTGAGGACTCAAAACAGGAGGACTACTACGAATCTTCTTGTTTTCCTCGGTCAGTCGCCGAATCTCCATCTTCGCCAACCTCAATTCTTCCTTAAGCTGTTGGTAAAGTTGCTCGATGGAGGGCATCTTGCTTCAATTCGTAGAGAGCGCGCAAACAGGTCTTCCAGAGCGCGCAAACAGGTCTTCGAGAGCGCGCAAACGTGGGCGAAACGTAGTCAATAAAGGATCACATTATACTGCATATGTGTTTATATTTCCATTGTGTCGGTATTTTATACCATTTATTTCCAAGGGCCTGGATATTGAGACGTCTCGGATAGAAAACCAATATATCATCAACGTATCTTAACCAGGTAACGGTGTTGGGAATGAGGTGCTGAATTTCTCTGTCTCAAGGTTTTCCATGAAGAGGTTAGCAAGCACAGCACTTAGCGGGCTGCCCATTGCCATCCCGAAGCACTGTTTGTAACAGTTGTCCTGATACTTGAAGAAGTTGAAATTAACACAAAGTTCCACTAGATTGATGAAATCTAGAAGAGGTAAAGGGAGGTCGTGGTTTTCAGTGAGCCTCTGTCTCAGAGTGTTGATTGCAGCGTCAGTAGGAACGTTGGTAAAGAGGGCTGTGACATCGAAGGAAGCCATGCTTTTGTTTTTGACATTCAGGTTGGAAATTCGAGAGAGAAGGTCACCTGAGTGTTTGAGGTGGGCTTGACTGATGGTGCCCAGAAGCGCTGAAAGGTATTTGGCAAGGTGGCCGGCTAGTCTGTGTGGTGCACTCCCTATGCCCGAAGTGATAGGCCGTAGTGGGATGCCAGGTTTGTGTGCCTTAGGAAGGCCATACAGGCTTGCTGGTTTCGGTTTCACACCAAGACACCCGCACTAAGAGAGGAGTCCTCATTGGCTTCTTCTTGAGAGCTCTTCGCATCTCCAGCCCTTGTTTTCTAGAAGAAGAATGCACTTACATAACACAAGCCTTTACACGTCTTAAGTTCCCATCTTTCTTCATCCGAGATTGCAGACTCAAGGCACAAGCTATCCTCAACAAACCGCCCATGGAACAGCCCCCTAAGCAGTTCATAGTACTCCCATGTGGTGATGTTGCCACGAATACTCGCCGGGCACTTGCTATGAGTAACATCAACGTTTCCACCAAAAAACACATCATCTATCAAAGACCTCACTACGAAACGCAGCCCCACACCTCTAACTTCTACAGCAGGCGTCTACACTATCCCTTGTGGGTTCTGTCCCAAGAAATATGTAGGCGAGACAGGCAGAGATCTTGCAATCCGCCTGAATGAGCATCGAAATGCCTCTAACAGAGACGATGCAAGGTACGCCTGTGTCCTACACAGAGACTCCACGGGGCATTTGATAAACTGGAATGAGGCACAACTCGTTCTCACCGAACCAGACCTCAGACGCCGACGGTGCCTAGAAGCCTCACTAATCGCCGTCACCGACACTATAGAACGCAACACTGGAAACTACAAAATTTCAAAAACATTGACATACATGATACTTAAGCAGCACCAACCCAACAACACAGGAGTCACATGATTTCATTACCGTTACTCGCGGGTGATTCACCCAAAACCTAGTGAGTACCACTACGCATTTCAGATGATAGTGAAATACTGGATATACGCTCCTTTGGGGTAAATTATATGAATAACTCACTTGTTAATCAACAGCCACTGTGGACACTGAGACGGCACCCCGAAGGGATTTCCAGGGAGAGGCTGCTGGAAATCGTGCTGTTATAAGGTAAGTAACGCTTGTCTTATATACATAAGAACATAAACATAAGAAAGGAGGAACACTGCAGGAGGCCTGCTGGCCCATACTAGGCAGGTCCTTTACAATTCATCCCACTAACAAAACATTTACCCAACCCAATTTTCAATGCTACCCAAGAATAAGCTCTGTGGAAAGTCCCACCAAATCCAACCCTTCCCACTCATGTACTTATCCAACCTAGATTTGAAACTACCCAAAGTCCTAGCCTCAATAACCCAACTAGGTAGACTGTTCCACTCATCTACTACCCTATTTCCAAACCAATACTTCCTATGTCCTTTCTAAATCTAAACTTATCTAATTTAAACCCATTACTGCGGGTTCTTTTCTTGGAGAGACATCCTCAAGACCTTATTAATACCCCCTTTATTAATACCTATCTTCCCACTTATACACTTCGATCAGGTCTCTCCCTCATTCTTCGCTAACAAGTGAATGTAATTAAGAGTCTTCAATCTTTCTTCATAAGGAAGATTTCTGATGCTATGTATTAATTTAGTCTCCTACGCTGAATGTTTTCTAACGAATTTATGTCCATTTTGTAATACGGAACGAAACTGAGCTGCATAATCAAGGTGAGGCCTTACTAATGATGTATAAAGTGCAGTATGACCTCTGGACTTCTGTTGCTTACACTTCTTGATATAAATCCCAGTAATCTATTTCCCTTATTACGTACGCTTAGGCATTGCGGGTCTTGGTTTAAGGTTGCTGCTCACCATAACCCCCAAGCCCCTTTTTCGCAATCTGTATGGCTAAGTTCTACATCATTAATTTATAAGTACTAGGGTTATGGGCACTCCCAAGCTTCAGAACCTTGCACTTATCTACATTGAACTGCATCTGCCACTTTTCTGACCAAGAATAGAGTTTGTTTAAGTCCTCCTGAAGTTCCCTAACATCTACGTTTGAATCAATTATCCTACCTATCTTTGTGTCATCGGCGAATTTCTCATATCACTAGTAATTCCCTCATCCCAAAATCATTGATATATATTATAAACAACAACGGGCCCAAGACTGATCCCCGTGGAACGCCACTTGTTACAGATCCCCACTTTGGATTTAACCCCATTTATGACACTCTCTGCTTCCTGTCAGTGAGCCCCTGACTCGATCCACGAGAGCACTTTTCCCCCAATGCCATGGGCTGCCACTTTCTTTAACAGTCTATGGTGCGGAACTCTATCAAAAGCCTTACTAAAATCTAAGTAAATAATATCCAATTCTTTATTGTGGGGCAACAGCCTCAAAAGCTTTACTGAAGAAAGTTAATAAATTAGTTAGACAAGACCGGCCTTTTTGTGAATCCATGCTGAGTATCATTAATCAAGCTATGCTTATCGAGATGGCTTCTTATAATCTCGCTATAATTGACTCTAGTAATTTGCCTACAATTGAGGTCAGGCTTAAATTTGGGCGGTAATTTGACGGTAACGACTTGTCCCTGTTTTAAAAATAGGAGTTACATTAGCCATCTTCCACATATTTAGACACTACAAAACCCGTTTTAAGAGATAAATTAAAAATATTAGTTAATGGTTCACAGAGTTCCATTTTGCATTCCTTAAGAACCCTTGAAAAAAAACCTCATCAGGACCCGGGGACTTATTTTGCTTCAGTCTGTCTATCTGCCTCACAACCATCTCACTAGTGACTGTGATGTTACATAATTTATTTCTTCTAGCCCACTGTAAAAATTAATTACTGGATATTGTTAGTGTCTTCTGTGTAAAAAATGAGAGAAAATAATTATTTAAAATCAAGCACATTTCATTCTCATTGTCAGTAAGGTCCCATAGTTATTTTTAAGGGGACCTATCTTATCTCTAACTTTTGTTCTATAGACCTGGAAAAAACTTTTTGGGTTAGTTTTAGAATCCCTAGCAACTTTAATTTCATAGTCCCTTTTAAGCTTTTTTATCCCCCTTTTTTAAAGTCCCTCTTAATGTCAATATACTGATTCAAAGATGACCCTCACCTCTTTTGATACGCCTATAAATTCCTTTCTTATGCCCTAGTAGATATTTGAGCCTATTATTGCTCCATTTTGGGTCATTTCTATTTGATCAATTTCTTTATATGGGATAAAACGCTCTTTGAGCAGCATGTATAGTGTTCAGAAAACTGTCATATTGATTACCTATCCTTCGTTACTCCAGCAACAGATGAAATAAGTTTCTTAAGCCCATCGTAATCTGCTAAGCGAAAATCTGGGACTGTTCTGAGTTATCGCTACTATCGTGACTTCCAGTGCAATGCTAAATGTAATTGATTGTGGTCGCTAGCAACCAGTTCCTCTGAAATTTCTAAATTATTAACAAGGGATTCATTGTTTGCCATAAACTAAGTCAACAGGTTATTTCCCCTTGTAGGTTCTGCACAAACTGCTTCAAAAAAATCCTGAAATTTACTTCTACGAAGTCGTTACGATTCTAAATTCCCAGTCAAGAATTCCAATCAACATGACTAAAGTTAAATCTCATAGAATTACTACATTAATCGTGCCTTGTGGCCTAACAATTCCCTCCCATAGTAGTTTCCCGCTTGGTCCTATCTAAGTTAGGGACGGTATATCCCCTCCTAAATCAGTTTTCATGCCCCTCTGAAAAGTCTATCCAAACAGACTCTGTATGTGTTACTTCAGACTTTAAATCCGTTTTTAGCATCTGTTTCAGAGGGAAAAGCCGTACTTATCTAACCAGTTCTCACAGGAACCTTAAACCTAACCTTGTAAAATCCTTTGTAAAGAGAGAGAGAGAGAGAGAGAGAGAGAGAGAGAGAGAGAGAGAGAGAGAGAGAGAGAGAGAGAGAGATTCACCTACCTATTCAATTCCCAGATTCTCTTCAGGTGTTATTCCTCCAGATCTCCTGAAGATGGAGTTCTTCGCCTTAAGATCCGGCAAACGTCTCCAGCAATTTAGTGTACGGCGCCACAAACTTGCAGGGAAAAATCTTCAATGATACCAAATATCTCATTAATATTTCACTAGTCTTCCTTCTCTATTTTGCCTCGCCTACCTTCCCATTATTCTCTTCTTCTCCTAATTCTTCTTCTTCCTTATGAAAAGAAGAATAATGCGGTAAGCCTATTGTCCCATGCTAGGCAGGTTCTACTCACACCCATCTATTTCGATGCTTGTATTTATCTGGCCTCTGTTTTTAAATGCTTAAAGCAGAGGGAGAGAGCCTTATTTTTTCAATTCTTACCTATTCTATATAAAAAGTACTGTTATTGTTATTATTATTATTATTATTATTATTATTATTATTATTAATGTATTCAAGGAAAATCACTAAACCTATAGTGGTCATGCAGCGCAGTATTGATGTCGCTACAACTTGCTGAAGTGTTGATGTCGCCTGTTGCTTTGAGTCTGCCTTCAATCAACCGGAGACTAGCCCCTGGGGACTAGCCCGTGGAGTCCAGCCCCTGAAGTCCAGACCCTGGAGACCAGCCCCTCTCCCACATGCGACGTAATAATACAATCATACTTCTTTTGTCCTCGCTTCCACCAATATCAACTAGATTACCCGCTTCTCTCCCCAGCGAGATCACTCGCTACCCTTTCATCTCGTTCACCGGCATCGTTTTAACTTAATGACATACCTTCTCTTTAACTTGATCACAAAACGAGTCTCATAAGTTATCACCAGCATCCCTTCAAACTTCCCGGTGTACGAAATCAGTATTCCCAGAGTACCAATGGAGAGTTATGGTTCAAAATACTAACACGATGGAAAAATAGCGTTTGTGACTTGATGAAGGCCACTGTGTGGGGGAAATGTTGTCATAAAGAATAGCATTATACTGAATCTGTGTGTTTTTTCCACACACTGCAGTACTTCCGCCAATCCCCACAATACCTCCCACACCCTTACTAATGCCTCCATAACCCCATAAAACCACCAAACCCCCCACAATCTATCACATACTCCCACAATACCTTCAGACACCCCTACAATACCTTCGCAAACCTCCACAATACCTCCCAACACCGCCCCCCACTAGTACCTCCACAAATCACAAAGCTAATCAACTTAGGAACATAAGAAAGAAGGAGCACTACAGCACGCCTACTGGCCCATGATAGGCAAGTTCAAATCACACTCACCCACACCCACTCATGTACTTGTTCTAATCTATTTTCAAGGCTTGAGTATTTAAATTCCCTATTAAAATGATAATAAATATTACCTTAACATTAATAATTACAATCATCACAACCATAACAATCAATCTGATCGCAAAAATTTCCAGTAATTTAATCACAAGTGTCCCCTTTAAAATTCCTGGTATAAATCCCCTTTAATTTCATCATTAGCATCCCATCAACGTGATCGTATATCCCCTATAATCTGATCATATATCCCTTATACAATGTAATTGTATATTCCTCCTCTAACGTGACTGTATATCCCTCCTACAACGTTGGTAAATACTTACCATCCTGTCGGTATTGTATACCATTTTGATGTTCACTTCTATAATGTGATCGTATATCCCTCCTATAACGTGATCGCATATTCCTCCTACAACGTGATCGCACACTCCTGCTACAATGTGATCGTATATCCCTCCTATAACATGATCATATATCCCTCCTACAACGTGATCGTATATCCTTCTTACAACGGGATAGCATTCACCCTCCAATTTGATTACCTTCACCTCATCAGTTCGATCTGACGAATCCTTTCAACTCAACAATCAAGCGCCTCGCCATTTCAACTTAATTACCCTCGCCCCCTGAGATACAATTACCAGTCAATCATCCAACCTCATCATCCAAAACTATATTTTGCAGGTCCCTTCGAGATGAACAAAGCTTGAATTTCTTCTTCCTTATACAGTCGTGACACTGATGCAGTAAAACCGATGATTTTAGTCCAGATTTCGCTTACTTTAGTCTCCTTCAAGGTGCTTTTTCAATGTGTGTGTACTGACTTGTATATGAGTTCAAGGAATGAGTCACAACTCTTGGCCATGCCTTTCTGCTTGTCACTACTAGGTCCTCTCTCTTGGCTTCAAGAGCTTTGTTGTACTTCTTCTTAAAGCTGTGTGTGGATCCCGCCATTACTGCTTCACTCTTCAGAATGTTCGACTTGCTGATTACTCTAAGACTGAAGATATACTTCCTAACATCCCTATGACTCTCATGAGTTTTCAGCTTCAGAGCAATGTTGTGTGTGTGTGTGTGTGTGTGTGTGTGTGTGTGTGTTGTGTGTGTGTGTGTGTGTGTGTGTGGTGTGGTGTGTGTTGTGTGTGTGGTGTGTGTGTCGTGTGTGTTCACGTGTGTGTGGTGTGTGTGTGGTGTGTGTGTGTGTGTGTGTGTTTATGCTTGCCTATGGTGTATACAGCCACTTAACATATATCTTAAGGAGCCCCGTTAAGCTTTAAAAGCTCTTGTATTGTAGTCAAGTCGTTAACACTAAGTGAATGGTTGAGCTTGTGAAAAATCCAACCGAAACAATGTTTCTTAGGGTGTTTGTGGTCCGTCGTGGGGCATGATCTCCCATTGCAGGCACGTGGGGTATGTCTATGAAATGACTGGGGCATCGTGGGGCCATCATGATTACTCCCATGGCAGGGCATCGTAGAGGCATGATCCTCCTATGGCAGGGTAACGTGGGATTTGATCCTCAAAAGGCAGGGCTAGGAGGAAATGTGATCCTCCATGGGCGGGCATATTAGTGGAATTGATTTCTCCCCATAGCAGAAAATAGTGAGAAATGATCTTCCCGTGGTAAGGCATCGGGGGCATGATTCTCCCGCAGGTCATAACTACCAAACCATAGCTACTATGCATTAAGTACAGCTACCAGACATTAAATGCATCAACCAGGCACTATGTACAGCTATCTGGCATTAAATGCATCAACCAGGCACTAAATACAGCTACCAGGCATTAAATACAACTACCTGGCATCAAATACAATTAACAAACATCAAATACCACTACGAGGCACCAAATACAACCAGCAGACACCAAATACAGCCAGCAGGCATCAGATACAACCAGCACTCATCAAACATAATTGGCATCAAATACAACCAGTAGGTATTAAATACAACCAGCAAGAATCAAATAGAACCAGTAAGCATAAAATACAACCAGCAGACGTTAAATACAACCAGGAAGCATCAAATACAACCAGTAAGCATCAAATACAACCAGCATGCATCAAATTCAACCAGAAGACATCAAATACAACCAGCAGACATCAAATACAACCAGCAGACATCAAATACAACCAGCAGACATCAAATACAGCCAGCAGACATCAAATACAACTACCTGACAGTCCTTCAACACGCTTCCAACACACAATCAAGCGGTCAGAATTACTCAAACTTTTTTTTTTTGTCGTCGGCACAAGTTCTCTCTGGCAAGCGTCATCCATGTCAATTAGCACCCAAATTACTGTCCCCTATTACGAAGGTTCTCTCTCTCTCTCTCTCTCTCTCTCTCTCTTCTCTCTTCTCTCTCATCTCTCTCTCTCTCTCTCTCTCTCTTCTCTCACTCTCTCTCTCTCTCTCTCTCTCTCTCTACTCTTCTCTTCTCTCTCTCTCTCTCTCTCTCTCTCTCTATCTCTCTCTCTCTACTCTCTCTTTTCTCTTCTCTCTCTCTCCTTGATTAGCCTTTCTGCCAGTTCTCATTATTATTCTCGTAGGACCTTTTGAGCTCACCAGTGTTATCATATATTTAAAGACCACACCGTTATTTTAAGTGGATGGATGAAAGGTGAGGAAAGGGTAGAGCCGAAGGCTGGAAAGGGAAGACGGGGGTAGTGAGAATTAATATGTCGAGAAGATGTGGTCGACAAGGAGACTGGGTTTGGGGGAGGAAGGGATGGGAGAGGGAGGTCGAGGAGGCGGCAAGAGACGCTTTTGAAAGGAGGGAACAGTGTTCCTGGAAAGAGAAACAGAAAGGAAGAGAGTTGGAGAAGAAGAAAGACAGATGGAATGAAAGATGGAAGAACTGAGGTGAGAAAATAATGACTGATTTATTGAGCTTAAAGTGATGTGTGTGAGATATATATATATATATATATATATATATATATATATATATATCTATATATATATAATATATATATATTATATTTATATATATATATAGATATATATATATATATAATTATTATATATATATATATATATATAATATATATGCAAAACAGCCACTCTGAAAGATTAGAGAAATATATTATATATATTATATATATATATATATATATATTTATATATATATATATTATTCTATATATAATATATATATATAGATATTGTGTAGAAAAAAAGGGGTTTAGTTATAGGTAATACATTTTTTAAGAAAAAGAGGATAAATAAATAAGTATATAAGAATATGATGTAGGGCAAAAATGACAGTAGTTTGTTGGATTATGTATTGGTAGATAAAAGGACTGTTGAGTAGACTTCAGGATTGTAATGTTTTATAGAGGGGCACAGATATATCAGATCACTTTCTAGTTGTAGCTACACTGAGAGTAAAGGTAGATGGGATACAGGAGAATAGAAGCTTCAGGGAAGGAGAGGTGAAGGTTTATAAAACTAAAAGAGGAGGGCAGTTAGGGAAAGATATAAACATGCCTATTGGAGGATAGATGGGCTAATGAGAGCATAGGCACTGGGTCGAAGAGGTATGGGGTAGGTTTAAAATGTAGTGTTAGAGTGTTTCTGCAGAAGTTGTGGTTACGGAAAGTGGGTGCGGAGAGGGAAGAGAGGATGCGATTGGTGGATGATGATGTAAAGAGATAGTTAAGGGAGAAAATGTTAGCATATGAGAAGTTTTTTCAAAGTAGAAGTTATGCAAGGAGGGAAGAGTATATGGAGGAGGAAAAGAGAGGGTTAAGAGAGTGGTGAAGCAATGATAAAAAGAGAGAAAATGAGAGAGTGGGTGAAGATGTTTATTCACAAAATTTTGTTGAACATAAGAAAAAGTTTGAAGTGAGATTAACAAGTTGGAAGCCTAGAGAACAAATGGATTTGTCAGTAAAATAGGAGAGGAGAGTTATTAAATGGTGAGTTAGAGGTATTGGGAAGATGGAGGGAAATTTTGAGGAATTGTTAAATGTTGATGAAGATAGGAGAAGCTGTGATTTCGTTGTTATAGGGCAAGGAGGAATAACATCTAGTAAGAGTTGAGGAAGAGCCAGTTGTGAGAGGGGGGAAGTTCGTGAGGCAGTAGGTAAAATAAAGGGGGGGTAAGGCGCCGGGATTGATGGGATAAAGATTGAAATGTTTAAAGCAGTGGGTTATAGTTTGGAGTGGTTGGTGCATTTATTTAATATGTATGGAAGAGGGTAAGGTACCTAGGGATTGGCAGAGAGCATGCATAGTCCTTTGTATAGGCAAAGGGGACAAAAGAAGAGTGCAAAAATTATAGGGGGATTAAGGTCTGTTGAGTATACCTGGTAAAGTGTATGGTAGAGTTATTATTGAAAAGAATTAAAAGGTAGATGAGAATAGTGATAGCAGATGAACAAGGAGGCTTTAGGAAAGGAAGGTGGTGTGTGGACCAGTGTTTACAATGAAAACATATAAGTGGAACAGTATTTAGATAAGGCTTTAAAGAGGTCTTTTGACATTTACGGGATCTGGAAAAGGGCGTTATGACAGGGTTGGATAGGGGGGAATGTGGCAGTGTTGCAGTGTATGGGTGTAGGAGGTAGGATTACTGAAAGCAGTGAGAGTTTTTACGGAGGAGAGTGAGTGCTCAATTAGAGTGCATAGGACAAGTGAGGGAAAGGGAAATTATTTCCAGTAATAAAAGTAGGCCTCAGACAAGGTGTGTGATTGATGTCACCGTGTTGGTTGTTTAATATTTTATAGATGGGGATGTAAGTGAGAAGTAAATGGTGAGGGTCTTGACAAGAGGCGTGGAGTTAAAAGATAAAGAATCACACATAAAGTGGGAGTTGTCACAGTTGCTCTTTGCTGATGGACACTGTGCTCTTGGGAGATTCTGAAGAGAAGTTGCAGAGTTGGGTGGATTGAATTTGGTAGGGTGTGCAAAGAAGAAAATTAAAAGTGAATACAGGAAAGAAGTAAGGTTATAAGGATAACAAAAATATTAGGTGATGAAAGATTGGATATCAGATATGGAGGGAGAGGAGTATGGGAGGAGGTGGAATGTATTAGATATTTGGGAGTGGACGTGTCAGCGGTGGGTTTGAAGGATGAGGTGAATCATAGAATTGATGAGGGGAAAAAGGTGAGTGGGTGCACTTAGGAGTCTGTGGAGACAAAGAACTTTGTCCTTCGAGGCAAAACAGGGAATGTATGAGGAGTATAGGTTGTACCAACATCTTATATGGGTGTGAAGATGGGTGATGAATGTTGCAGCGAGGAGAAGGCTGGAGCAGTGAGAATGTCATGTCTGGGGCCAATGTGTGGTTGTAATATATGCAGAGATTTCGTAGTTTGACGCTAGGAGGAGGTGCGGGATTACCAAAAACTGTTGTCCAGAGGGCTGAGAAGGGTAGTTGAGGTGGTTCGGACATGTGAGAGGAATGGAGTGAAACAGAATGACTTCAAGAGTGTGTAGTCTGTAGTGGAAGGAAGGCGGGGGTAGGGGTCGGCCTAGGAAAGGTTGGAGGAGGGGATTAGGAGGTTTTGTAGTGCGAGGGCTTGGACTTCCAGCAGGCGTGCGCGTGAGCGTGATTTGATAGGACGGAGTGAATGGAGACGAATGGTTTTTAATACTTGACGTTGCTGTTGGAGTGTGAGCAAAGTAACATTATGAAGGGGTGTTCATGGGAAACCGGCAGGCCGGGACTTGATGTCCTGGAGATGGGAGTTACAGTGCCTGCACTCTGATGGAGGGGGGTGTTAATGTTGCAGTTTAAAAATGTAGTGTAAAGGTAACCCTTCTGGCACGACATGATGGAGTGATATGGTGAAAGTTTTTCTTTTTCGGGCCACCCTTACTTGGTGGGAATCGGGCAGTGTGGATAAATAAAAATAAATAAATATAATATATATATATATATATATTATATTTATATATATATATTATATATATAGTATTTATATATATATATATATATATATATATATTATTATTGGCAGAGAGCATGTATAGTCCTTTATATAAAGATGAA
>NC_069468.1:15875641-15879606 GCF_026875155.1 Cherax quadricarinatus
TGTGCACAAATAAAACTCGTGGTGGAGCATAAAACAAATAAAAACAATGCAAGTGAACTGACAGTTGAACACGACTGTCACTGACAGAGACGAACAAGGAAAAAGTGAACAGAAATCCGGGAGATATAAGAACATGCTTTCACAACAGATATTCAACCTTTCACTGGAGGTGCTTTGATGTTGATGTGGAACTCTCTTAGATCCAAGGAATTGCTGCAACCCTTCCCTTCCTCAGATCAAACCTGTTTGCCCCTGTACACAAGGAACTGTATGATCCCTATTGATCTAGCGTTTCCAATGAATGTAATAAATATAATAAAAGGTTAGGTATTATTAGTCAGGAAACAGGACTTGTTTCCTGACGCGGATTTTAGTCATATAATGACTCGCCACTGGAGCTTTTCGTCATCTGACCGAGGCCTTCCACTGGCTTACTGGTCAACCCTTTTAAAAATTAAATAACTTGTAATAATAATAATAATAATAATAATAATAATAATAATAATAATAATAAATATTATTATTATTAATAATAATAATAATAATAAGAAGAAGAAGAAAGGAGCGAGGAAATGTTACAGAATTTAAAACTGGCGTAAAAAGATTGGTAAACACTTGCTCCAAACTCGTTATTATTATTAATGTTATTATCGTTATTATTATTGTTAATATTATTATTATTATTATTATTATTATTATTATTATTATTATTATTATTATTATTATTATTATTATTATTATTTTATTATTATTATTATTATATTATTATTATTATTATTATTATTCACGAACTTTAGTACTTGTCTCTCAAGCCTGCATTACTGGGCTGTGCCATAACTAATGAACATAATCTGTCACTGACAAGAAAAGAAGTGAATCTTAGAAGAATCTTGTGTGCTTTGTAAAAGTTCTTCCTTCAATAAATCGCTGCATACAATATCTACAAAGGTACAAGAATGTTCAAACAGGCCGCTTTAATAACATACACTGAACATGAACACTCACAGTGCCAGTGGTCACAGAGGGATGTGTACCAGCCGACGGCATGATAGAATTTCGCTGGACAGAGCAGAAAAATTGTACTGTATCTCAAATCTCTTCTTTTCATGTCAGGATGCTAACAAGGAACAACATGCGGCCGAAAGAATTCCATTGAGAAGACATTTCGCCCACTAGAGAGCTGAACTGATGACGTCTCCAGTGGACGAAACGTCTCGATAAAATGCGTTATACTAACATGCTTTTCGATATTTAATACCATTGACACACTAAGAATGCCAGAGCAAATCTAATTTCAGAAGACAATTTGAGGTTACATACTACCACTAGATGGCTCTGGTTACTGTGCTTACAAAAATTACTGCAGGGTTGTGGTTGTTTCTACGTGCGCTGAATAAATACATACTTGTCGGACGAGACACGTCACATCCGTAGGAGGACATGCTGCACCTTGGAAATGGGAGGTAATCAGATCTTATCCAAAAAAGGGTAAGGTAGCTTTCATTACGTAGATCAAGGATACTGAAGGGTATTTTAGGGTTTACGTATGCACTTAAAATTTAAAACAAATACATGGCAAGAAATCTTGCTTTTATTATTGTAATAATAATAATAATAATAATAATAATAATAATAATAATAATAATAATAATAATAATAATAATAATAATAATAATAATAATAATAGCAACAACAACAAAACAACAACAACAATAATAATAATAATAATAATAATAATAATAATAATAATAATAATAATAATAATAATAATAATAATATAGGCAGTAGGTTGGTAAACAGCAGCCACCAGGGAGGTACTACCGTCCTGCCAAGTGAGTGTAAAACGAAAACCTGTAATTGTTTTACATGATGGTAGGATTGCTGGTGTCTTTTGTCTGTCTCATAAACATGCAAGGTTTCAGGTACGTCTTGCTACTTCTACTTACACTTACGTCACACTACACATACATGTACAAGCATATATATACACACTCCTCTGGGTATTCTTCTATTTTCTTTCTAGTTCTTGTTCTTGTTTATTTCCTCTTATCTCCATGGGGAAGTGGAACAGAATTCTTCCTCCGTAAGCCATGCGTGTTGTAAGAGGCGACTAAAATGCCGGGAGCAAGGGGCTAGTAACCCCTTCTCCCGTATAAATTACTAAATTTAAAAGAGAAACTTTCGTTTTTCTTTTTGGGCCACCCTGCAATGGTGGGATACGGCTGGTGTGTTAAAAGAAAGAAATAATAATAATAATAATAATAATAATAATAATAATAATATGTATATTTTTACAAGTGAATGTACAAGGTATACAGGTCTAGCTGATTTCAGTGACACTACTATATATAAGGCTGCTTCTTATGTAGAGCATAACAGTCGACTAACACCCAGGTACCCATTTTGCTGATGGGTGAACAGGGACAGTAGGTGTCTTATAGAAGCACGTCCTAATCTTTTCCAGCCGTGCCGGGAATCGACCCCCGAACCTCAGTGCATGAGGTGAGTGTGCTAGCAATCAAGCTACTGGACACCGTAGAGTGTTGATCTAAAATAGGCTGAGATACGATATGATTAAAAGTATACAAGAGAAGAAGAGAGAGAGAGAGAGATGGGAGAGAGAGAGAGAGGAGAGAGAGAGAGAGAGAAGGGGAGAGAGAGAGAGAGAGAGAGAGAGAGAGAGAGAGAATAAGGTGTAATACTAAGAGTGGTGACCGGCGGGTTTTCTCAGGAATGAAAGGGGCGTTGTGTGAAATAAGGGTGGGGGCCCGGGCCCAGTGACTGGCAAAATGGGATTGGGGTTCCCCCCTTCGTTGGCGTCGGGGTGCATAGTCACCGCCTTCCCCCTCATTATGTCATATTCATTTTAATTGCTTATTATCATGGCCTATTTACATTTTTTTAATTTCTTTTTTTTTAAAATTTAAAACTAGGAAATTATCTTGAATAACAGTAACAAGAGATAGTTCCAGTAAAAAAAAATAATGAGATTAGTTATTGCCCCTTTTAAATTCTATCATTTTATTATTGTTGTTATTAGGGGTTTTTTGCGAATTTTTTCAGCCATGGTATTGTGATTTTTATTAAACTATTTATATTCCTTGGCATGTGAGGCGTTCATATACGTTTGCTATAAATAAATAATCATATAATTATATATTAATATATATATATAATTATATATTATATATTTTATATATATATAATATTAATATTTTATATATATATAATATATATAAATATATATATATATATATTATATATATATTATATTAATAATAATATATTATATATATATATAATATATTAAAATATTATTATATAATATATATATTATATATATATTTTAGGATTGTGGTTTCTTTTTCTGTCTCATAAAAAACGCTAAGATAACAGGGTATCTTGCTATCCTATTCACTTTTGGGCACATTTTACAGACACGCCATGATATATTATATACTTTTCACTGGTTTTTTCCTTTTTCTAAAAAGCTCTTGTTCTTTTTTTTTTTTTATTGTCCATGGGGAAGTGGAAAAGAAACTTTCCTCCTAAGCCATGGGTGTATGAGGCGACTAAAATGCCGGGAGCAAAGGGCTAGTAACCCCTTCTCCCGATTTTCAATTATAAAAAAAGAGAAGAAAAAAACTTTATAAAAAAGGGTTGCTTAAATGTGCGTGGAGTGTGTGGATGACAAGAAACGTGTTTTTGATGTTATGAAAAGAAAGGGAAATTGGTGCCGGCCCTAAGCGAAAAAAGCTGAGGGGGTAGGAGGGAGGTTTCGTGGGGGGAAATAAATGGGATTAAATCTGGGTATCTGAGAGAGTTAGACAAAAGGGAAGGGGTAGCAGTAATGTTAAATGATCAGTTATGGAAGGAGAAAAAAGAGAATTGAATGTGTAAATTCAAGAAAATTTTGTGGATTAAAAATAAAGGTTGGATACGAGAAGTGGGGCATAATAAGCGTG
>NC_069468.1:15880106-15887606 GCF_026875155.1 Cherax quadricarinatus
CCCCTCCCCTCTTTCCTTATTTACTTCCTCTACCCCATTTCCCTCCTACGTCTTTCCTTTTCCCCCCCAAACCTTCTGCAGCGCGAACTCCTCCGCACCCATCCCCTACTCCAGGCTCCCTCTTCGTCTCTCTCCCTTCTCACTTCCCCTTCCCTCTCTCCCTTCTTCCCTCCTCTAACCTCCCTTCCTCCTCGCTCTCCACCACCTTAACCCTCCTCTCAAAAGTCGACTGCTCGAGCCAAATGAGCATTTTGAAGCAGGCTGAGTGAAGCACACTCGCGAGGCCACTCCCAGCTTGATTAATATTCTCACCTCTTCAATATTCCAATCCAAGATCACTTAATTGGTGCTGGCAAACTTGGTGGCGAGACTTGACCCGGTGACAAACTTCCTCGCTCGTGTCCAACTTGGCTAAAATTATTTTTTTTCACCCTAGAAATGAAACTTAAGATTGATGCTTCGTTTTCTTCACATGTGGAGTTATTCGAATCCGGCCCTTCAAGAAAAGGTAATTTGGTGCCGGTGAAGGGCTCGTCATCAGAGGAATTGGAGGAAATTCTGTTTTGTATACCATATAGGTAAACAGTTCCGAAAAGTTGATGAGTTAGACACACTAAAGTAATTTATTGCCTTTCTACTTCTATTAACATTATTGTCATCACCTCTGCACTCAACTGGCAAAGCCTGCTGAGCAGGAGAAGCGTTTCAGCAATAAAGATATTAAACTGCTACACGTGTCTCTCATCCCCCATTCTCTACGCAAAATTTTATTTCCTCCCATTCACCAGAGGCTGTATGACATGATTGTGTGTGTTCAACTCTTCCCCATGAATATTTCCATGGGAAAATTTAATATTTCGGATGCCCAGGAAAATCATTACCTAAAAATTATAGGAACTCTTAGATGGGTTAGGTAAATTAGGGTTAATTCATATGAATTTTAGTAACCTTAGGCTAAATTATTTCATTAGATTAAACTGAATCTACCTAAGGGTTTAGAGCGTTTTTAACTGGTTGGGTACAGGTGATATGCAGTCTTAGTGAGACACGTCCAGTCGATAGGGTTCAAACCTAGTCCACAAACTATTTATCTGTTATGTTTGTTTATTTTGTAGGGAAAACCTCGTTTGACATCAGGGTAGGAACTTCAAGTGACATCAAAATATGAACTTCATAGGATATCAAATTATGAACTTCAGAGGGCATCAAGGTATGAACTTAATAGGGCATCAAGGTATGAACTTCATAGGGGATCAAGGTATGAACTTCATAGGGCATCAAGATATAAATTTCATACGGCATCAAGGTATGAACTTCACAGGGCATCAAGGTATAAACGACATCAACTTTACATGAACATGACTTGTTGCTTCTTGTCTCTCGTAGATTTAATGAACTATCTTCCTGTTTTTCAAGGAATGGATCGCTCCAGACACTACAAACAAGCATCAGCTCCACTTGCTTCTGGTGTTTTGGGTGCAGACCGGCTCAAGTTGCTTTAGATGCTAATATGAATCGTTTGCAGGTGTTCCAAATATGGACCATCTTGATGTATTCCTAATAATGACCAGCTCAGGAATGAACCAGCCAAGATGTTCCAGATATAAATATGGATCAGCTCCAGATGGTATAGATTGTTCCAGGAATTCCAGAAATGGACCAACTTTAAAGGTAGAAAAGGACAAAATCTAAGTGTTCCAGGTGAATAGTGCTCCAGATGAAAGTAATCAGCTCTCGATGGGCAAGATAGGGACCGATTCCACGAGTTCCAGATACGGACAGGTTACACTTGTTCCATATTAAGGAGCAGCACTACTTGTTCTGGTTATAGAACCGTTCCACTTCTTACTATCCATGACTCGTTCGAAGAAGTTCCAGTAGTAAAACCGACTCCAGTTGTTGCTATCAGAATTTCTGCGCAAACTGAGACGCGCCGTGACGGTTCCTGTAGTTTATGCGGGCATGTTGACGCAGCCGGCTCCGTGGGAATGTTGACGCAGCCGGCTCCAGTTTATGTGCTCTGGTTTACGACGCCCCGAGCCAAATCTTGGCATCCAATTACGGCATCTGTTGTAATTTGTTTACGACGGTACCTTGTGGCACTCACAGGTAATCCCTCTGAAGCTCACAGGAGAAGAAGGAGGAGGAGGAAGGGAAGAAGAAGAAGTAGGAAAAGGAGACAATAATAATGTGACACTTTATTGACAACGTTTCGCCCACTCAGTAGGCCTTGTCAAAAACAACAAATCTGTTTGTGACTAGATAAAGATCACTGTATAAGCGAAATTTTGTCAATAAATTATCTCATTATACTAAATTTCTTTCTTTTTTTACCCCGTGTCGATATTTATACCATTTCTCTCCAAAAAGAAGAAAAACAAATTTCTGATTATCCAGAGGAGAGCTGACAACCCAAAATAACCCTAGAAAAACAAATTGTTTTGGTTATTTCCGTTATCGGCCAAAGACCCTGTGCCCTAGGAAGCGACCCTCAGCAGCTAGCTAACACCTTGGTATCCGTTTACTGCTAGGTGAGCAGGGGCAACAGGTGTAATGTAAGAAGACCAGCTCATATATCTCTCTCTCAGCCTGGAGATTTAATCATGATCCCTTCTGTTCTATGCCAAGAGCATATCTTGCATTTACACACACACGCACACACACACACACACACATATATATATATATATATATATATATATATATATATATATATATATATATATAATATATATATATATATATAATATATATAATATATATATATATATATATATATATAATATAATATATATATATTGTGAGTGTTGGGGAAGTTCGTGAGGCAGTGGGTAGAACGAAAGGGGAAGGTAACTGGGAGGATGGGATAAAAAAAGATATGTTAAAAGCAGGTGGGGATAAGTTTTGGAGTGGTTGGTTTTTTTTATTTAATAAATTTTAGGGAAAAGGTAAGGTCCCCTAGAGATTGGAAAGAGATCATGTACGTTCCTTCGATAAAGGAAAGGGGGCAAAAAGAGTGCAAAAATTAAAGGGAAATAAGTCTGTTGGTATCCCGGGAAAAGTGTATAGTAGATTATTATTGAAAAAATTAAGTAAGACTGGAGTAGGATAGCAGATGAAAAAGGAGGCTTTGGGAAGGGTAGGGGTTGTGTTAGCCCAAGTGTTTACAGTGAAACTTTAAGGTGAACTGTATTTAGATAAGGTAAAGAGATTTTTGTGCTTTATGGATTTAAAAAAGGCTATGACAGGGGGTGGGGGACAATGTGGCAGATGTTGTAAATGTAGGAGAGGAGGTGGTTATTAAAACATGAAAAGTTTTTTACGGGGATAGTGAGGCTCGGGTTAGAGTATGTGGGAGGAGGGGAAAAAAAGGGTAAAAAAAACCAACACAAGGGAAATATAAACAAATCAGTTAATATGACCCTTTTATTGACAAGTTTGCTCACACAGGGGGCTTTTTCAATCAAAAACAGATCTGTTTGTGATTTGAAAAGCCTCTGTGGGGGCGAAACTTTGCAATAAAGATCACATTATACTGCATATGTGTTTTATTTCCAGGGAGAGGGGGAAATTTCCCGCAAAAATGGGCCTTAGAAAGGTGGTGAGTCAACATTGTTTGTTCAATGTGTCATTTAGATGGGTTGTAAGAAAAGTGAATGCTCGAGTTTGGCAAGAGGTGAGGGTTAAGAGAAAAGAATCAAACAAAAAGGAAGTTTCAGATTTGTTTCTTTGTTGATAACACTGTGTTCGGGGAGATTTTGAAGAGAATTGCAGAGGTTGGTGGTGAGTTTGGTGGTAAGTTTTCCCTAAAAAGGATTTCGCATTTGTTTCAAATTCTACAACAATCACTGAGTAAAATTTTTTCAATGATTATTACCTTTTTCTGCATCAAACTTTTTTGTATAGTTAAAATTAATAATACTTCTTTACAATAATATTGTTTATAAAAAAAAGAAAATTTTTACTTAAAAGAATAATTATTAATTGCTGAGAATTTACGCTTTGAATTCGAAATGGGAAATACTTTTTTGTTGGAGATTGTCTTTTAATATTAAGTATCGCAAGATTTATAAAACTTTAACTTTTTTACTGTTTATTAATGACTGGATTTGGTATCCCCATGAATACTCTGTAGGTACCTTCAAAATTTCAGTTAAATTTATACCTTTGATTATTTCTGAGATTTTTTTCTACTCTCGGGGAAACGGTATGGCCAGGCTTGTCGGGTGTTTGCCTGATAACTGGTGTCCGTACAAACGAAAAATACATTCTGTTTGTGGTTCGGTTTTAAATTGAAAAGGGGCAAGATGCATCAGTTAAATCTTCGTGGGTAGATAATTACCGTGTGACAAAAAGGGGTACATAACCCTCAAGAAACACCCTATTCACCACGATGAGGCTAAATTTCGTACGTAGTAACGGTGGTAATAAAAAGTAACAAAGACAATGGCAATGTAATTTCGCAGGGAACGACAAAGGTGTTGGAAGGGAAGAGTGTTTATGCATCAGGGGGAAGGAAAAATCGAGTGTGAGTGTGTGTGGTGGTGGTGTTTGTGGTGTGGGTGTTTTTGGTGTGTGTGTGGTGTGTGTTTTGGGGTGTGTTGTGTGTTTTTTGTATCACCTATTGTACCACCCAGTTTAGGTTGCGGGGGGCGAGTCCGAGCTCCCGGCCCGCCTCTTCACTGATCGCTCAGGTCAACCCCCCGAGCCGTGAGCTTTATCTACCCCTTTCTTAAAGTATGTATGGAT
Organism: Cherax quadricarinatus; assembly: GCF_026875155.1. Classification (NCBI taxonomy): domain Eukaryota; kingdom Metazoa; phylum Arthropoda; class Malacostraca; order Decapoda; family Parastacidae; genus Cherax; species Cherax quadricarinatus. Next base: position 15,884,856 of record NC_069468.1, read on the forward strand.
CCCGCCTCCACTACATCGTTCCCAAACTATTCCCTTACTGATTTCTCTGTGGGTGAAGAATACTTCCTAACATCCCTGTGATCATCTGTGTCTTTAGCTTCCAACTGTGTCCCCTTTTTACTGTGTCCAATCTCTGGAACATCTGTTTTTGTCCACCTTGTCAATTCCTCTCAGTATTTGTATGATCGTTATCATGTCCCCCTATCTCTCCTGTCCTCCCTGTCCTCAGGTTGATTTCCCTTAACCCTTCCTCGTAGGACATTACCTCTTAGCTCTGGGACTAGTCTTGTTGCAAACCTTTGCACTTTCTCTAGTTTCTTTACTGTGCTTGGCTAGGTGTGGTTCCAAACTGGGCCGCATACTCCAATATGGGCCTAACGTATACGGTGTAAAGGGTCCTGACGATTCCTTATTAAGATGTCGGAATGATGTTCTGAGGTTTGCTAGGCGCCATATGCTGCAGCAGTTATTTGGTTGATGTGCGCTTCAGGAGATGTGCCTGGTGTTATACTCACCCCAAGATCTTTTTCCTTGAGTGATGGTTTGTAGTCTCTGACCCCTAGACTGTACTCGTTTGCGGCCTTCTTTGCCCTTCCCCAATCTTCATGACTTTGCACTTGGTGGGATTGAACTCCAGGAGCCAATTGCTGGACCAGTTCTGCAGCCTGTCCAGATCCCTTTGTAGTTCTGCCTGGTCTTCGATCGAGTGTATTCTTCTCATCAACTTCACGTCATCTGCAAACAGGGACACCTCAGAGTCTATTCCTTCCGTCATGTCGTTCACAAATACCAGAAACAGCACTGGTCCTAGGACTGACCCCTGCGGGACCCCGCTGGTCACAGGTGCCCACTCTGACACTCGCCACGTACCATGACTCGCTGCTGTCTTCCTGACAAGTATTCCCTGATCCATTGTAGTGCCTTCCCTGTTATCCTGCTTGGTCCTCCAGTTTTGCACCAATCTCTTGTGTGGAACTGTGTCAAACGCTTCTTGCAGTCCAAGAAAATGCAATCCACCCACCCCTCTCTCTCTTGTCTTACTGCTGTCACCATGTCATAGAACTCCAGTAGGTTTGTGACACAGGATTTCCCGTCCCTGAAACCATGCTGGCTGCTGTTGATGAGATCATTCCTTTCTAGGTGTTCCACACTCTTCTCCTGATAATTTCTCCATGATTTTGCATACTATACATGTCAGTGACATGGTCTGTAGTTTATGCTTCATGTCTGTCTCCTTTTTTAAAGATTGGGCTACATTTGCTGTCTTCCATGCCTCAGGCAATCTCCTGTTTCGATAGATGTATTGAATATTGTTGTTAGGGGTACACATAGCGCCTCTGCTCCCTCTCTCAAATACCATGGGGAGATGTTATCTGGCCCCATTGCTTTGAGTATCTAGCTCACTCAGAAGCCTCTTCACTTCTTCCTCGGTTGTGTGCACTGTGTCCAGCACTTGTGTGTGCCCACCTCTCCGTCTTTCTGGAGTCCCTTCTGTCTCCTCTGTGAACACTTCTTTGAATTCTCTTGTTGAGTTCTTCACAAACTTCCGGTCATTTCTGTTGTCTTCCTCCTTCCTTCCTTAGCCTGAATTACCTGTCTTGACTGTTGTTTTCCTCCTGATATGGGCTGTACAACAGTTTCGGGTCAGATTTGGCTTTCGCTGCTATGTCATTTTCATATTGCTTTGGGCCTCCCATTCTTATCTGTGCATATCATTTCTGCTCTACGACTGTTCTCCTTATTCTCCTGGGTCCTTTGCCTTCTATATTTCTTCCATTCCCTAGCACACTTGGTTTTTGCCTCCCGCACCTTTGGGTAAAACCATGGGCCAATCCTGGCTTTTTCATTACTCCTGTTTACCCTTGGGTACAAACCTCTCCTCAGCCTCCTTGCATTTTATTGCTACATATTCCATCATCTCATTAACTGGTTTCCCTGGCCAGTTCTCTGTCCCACTGAACCCCGTTCAGGTTAGTTCCTCATTCCTGTGTAGTCCCCTTTCTTGTAGTTTGGTTCATTCGTCCTGGCCTTCCTGCTTCTCCCTCCACTTGTAGCTCTACTGTGTATTCGAAGCTTACAACCACATGGTCACTGGCCCAAGGGGTCTTTCATATGTGATGTCCTCGATATTCCCACTACGAAGGTGAATACTAAGTCCAGCCTTGCTGGTTCATCCTCTCCTCTCTCTCTTGTAGTGCCCCTTACGTGTTGGTACATGAAGTTCTCCAGTACCACCTCCATCATCTTAGCCCTCCAAGTATCTTGGCCCCTTTGTGGGTCCAAGTTCTCCCAATCATATCTCCTTGTGGTTAAATTTCACCCATGATCAGGAGTTTGCCCTGCATGCATGAGCTCTTCTGGCCACTCTAGCTAGTGTGTCAAACCATCGCTCTATTGCTCTCGTCGTACTCTTGCCTTGGCCTCCTGCTGTTCTGTGGTGGGTTATACATCACTGCTATTACCACCTTGGGACCTCCAGAGTGAAGTGTTCCCCTATGTAATCACTTTCTTCTCCGCTATCTTCTCTCTCCAGCTCATCAAAATTCCAGCATTTTTGTTTCAGCAACGCCACTCCTCCACCCCCCTGTTCCCTCTGTCTTTCTCAGGATTTGGTATCCCGTTGGAAAGTGGATCTGTTATCATACCTGTAGCTTGGTTTCTGTGAGAGCTATGATGTCCGGTGATGCTTTTTTGACTTTTTTCTTGCCACTCCTCCCACTTATTTGTTATTCCATCAGCGTTTGTGTACCA
>NC_069468.1:15892606-15895106 GCF_026875155.1 Cherax quadricarinatus
ATATGTCGTGGCGAATATGTCAAATCGGTCATTAGCAAGAACTATTTAAATTTATTCATTTCTGAATTTTCTCTTACACGTTTTTAAAGATATAAATTTTTCATTTTATGTTAATGTAAATAATTTTGAGTTTGCTCACCACATAAAAAAAAATCTTAGAAAAACTTTACCCTAACCTTATATTAAGAAGAACAATTTATTTTAGCCTAACCCATATAATATATGTTACATTTGTTTACCATAATTTAATACTAAAAAAACCACAGTGAAATATATTTTTTTCTTTAGGTTTAAAATTTTTTGGCAAAATTTATTGCATACACAAAATTTTTACTTTTCCCAAATTTTGGGAAGATGACGTTGCTATTTAAGCCCAAAATCGCAGTTCTGCCTATTCGGCACGACAATTTATTACATATTTTTTAAATTTTATATTTAAATATATTTAAAAATATTAATATATAATAATATATATATATATTATATATTTATATATAATTGATTATAATAATATTATATAAAATAATATATATATATAAATATATATAATATATAAATAATATAAATATATAAATAATATATATAAAATATATAAAATATATAAATAATAAAATTTATATATATTATATTATATTTGTATTATTATTGAGACCACGAAAAAGTGGTATTTATCAAATAACAACACTGCGACTTGCCAAGGACTCGAACCCAATGCTGCTTTGGCCCTGCCTCATGGGGGGCGAGAACTCATGACGCCTTAGTACACCAAACAGGGACTAGAATCAAATTACCCTGGGAGTCATCCACACCATCGTATGCCCCTTGGTAGCGAGTACAAATCCAGTTCCGCTGGATGCGCTACTCTTAGGATTGTATGGTCCAGTGGATTAAGGCGTCATGAAGTTTTCGCCCACCTTGAGGCAGGCCAAAACACCATGGGCTCGAGTCCTTGACTAGTCCCAGTGTTGTTATATATATAATATATATATATAATATTATATATATATAAATAATTTTTATTATATAAATATATAATATATATAAAATATATATATATCTATAAATATATATTTTTGGGTGTGTGGTGTGTGTGTTGTGTGTGTGTGTGTCGTGCCGAATAGTTAAAACCTGCTATTTTGGCTTAAATAGCAACGCTCATCTTGCCAAATAAGGCGAACGAAATTGTGTATCAACAATTTCGCAAAAATCACTCTGAACCTAACAAAAAAAAAATATGTTTCGCTGGTTTATTTTTAAATAACTGAAAAACCTATTTAAATATTTTTGGATTAGGCTAAATTAAATTTCTCTTTTTTATAATAAGGTTTGGTAAGTTTTTCTAAGATTTTTTTTGGTACAAAATTTATTAATTTTTACATTAACATAAATGAAAAAATATATCTTTAAACGCATAAAAGAAAAATTTTAGAAAGGAATTAATTTTAATTGAGTTCTTGCTAATGGACCAGTTTTACTTATTCGACATGACATATTCCCTATATCTCTCCTTAAAAAATAAAAAACTCAGAAGTCAGAAAAAAAGATAATAACTATTTTTTCTCCCCTTCCCTCTGTGAGCCACAAGTCAACGTCAGGCAAAAAACCAATAATGAAAGTAATACAATAAAAGGGGATATTTGCACACGATATCATACGAAATTCTCCTTGGATGTTTTTGATGGAGTGTATGATGGAGTCTGGGGGGGAGTACGCGACTGCCGTCTCACGCCAAGGAGAAAACCAAAAACCCGCTTTCTAAGTTATCAAAAGATCGAGTGGACGCCTGATAGAATTACGTGGGACAAAAATTCTTTAAAAAAAGGATTTAGAGGGTTTTAGGACTCAGGGTCATGGTGGCGGTGGATGCCTTGGTGGCGGCGGTTTTGGTGGTGAAGGTGGTGATGCTTAGAGAGCTGGGGGCTCTAACCCGTCCCAGGGAACGTGGGAATATAGTGAAAATTTGGTCAGGTCACATGTCACATGTCTTTTTTTTTAACTAAGATGTCAAACACAGTTTAAATTTTTCGCAAATTCTTTTTATTATCAATTAATCTATTTTATAATAACCCTGAACTAAAAATTCATATTGAAATAGTACTATATTTAATGAAACTTGATTCATTTATATTTCTTTTAACCATGGACCTGCTTGATACAACTTTCTCGGCCTTTGGAAAATCATTCATGTGGTTTTTTTTTTTTTACGCGAGGAAATCATTCATGTGTTTTTTTTTTTTTTACGCGAGAAATTTTAACGACAGTTGTGTGGCATTTCCGGTCAAGCTGCTGTATAGCGATCTTTTGCGTTTCATTTAGTGGATGGAGAATCTACAATCATATCTTATGACACGGTATTTATTATTTTACAGAATGAACCGGTAAGGCAGCGAAAGGTCTCTGTTTGTTGACCAGAAGGTCCAGGGAATGGACCCTGACCCGCGTCAGGGAAAAATTTTCACCTTCCTCCACACAAAATACCACCACCAACAAAATATTAAAT
>NC_069468.1:15900106-15907677 GCF_026875155.1 Cherax quadricarinatus
GAAACATTGCTTGCACCTCTGAAAGGCAACTGTTTTCAAATCTTTTTTGATAGTTTTAAACCTTGATATGCTTTAGTGGCAATTCTTATTAGATATAAGTTTTTACTGCATTAATCTCGTCTTTTATTAATCTTGTTAAAATATACTTCTATATTTATTCATCACCTTTATTAATATGAAGATCATGTCGTTTTTTTTCACAAACCACCAAGCTTTCAAAAAATTCTAAAGCCAACTAAAAAATTATTACAACAAAATTACTCACAAAAAACCCTTACATAATATTGCATCCTGTAAAAGCCCCACAATAGGGAACCAAAAAAACCGATATTTAAGACGTGTGAAAATAACACCACGAAAAAAAAAATCGCAGAAACGGAGTGTCTAAAGATGTAGAATAGCCGCGAAAGGCTCTAAATTCTAGTACAGTACTTATTTATTCATGGCCTACGTTGGTAAAAACCTAATTATCTTTCGGCTCAAATAGGTGCTTACTTTCCCAGTTAATGTAATATAATAATAAATAACAATAAAACATGTAACCTACATGTGTAACTAACGATAAGATTATAATTACAATGCATTGTTCAGTTCACACTCTTATTTCACATAGCTCTTGAACGAGTAGGATTCATTGTCATAGCGTGGCTGAAGATAAATAGCACATAGATCAAAGGGATCAAGCTTCAAAAGAAGATGAAGTGATGAACTAAAGGCTATAAGAACAGAAGGGCGAGCAATGAGGTAATATTCCTCTTGGGGGACGTTGCAGCAAGCCAGGAACTTAGCGGAGCGAGATAGAAAGTGGTATTGAGAGGCAAGAGAAAGAAAAGAGAGAGAAGAGAGAAGAGAGGAGAGAGAGAGAGAAGCGAGAGATAGAGAGAAGAGACAGATCCTGAAATTAATCTTAGAGTTGAGAAATAGAGTTGGGATGAAGAAATTGAGAACTACTGAGCAGATAAGAAAGAGAGACAAATTTAGAATTGAAAGAAAATAGTGAGATCGGACTGAGAGGCTAAAAATGAAATTTAATTTCTCTGTGAGCATAATTTGAGGAAAAAATGGTTTAGTACAAAGGGAGTACATGAGCAGGCCATAACATATTGCCTTGTCATCTATACTCAGTATGGAGCAGCAAATGCTATCTGCCTAAAGCCCACACTTCAATGTAGTCTATACCTAATAAATAAACATTTAACTGCCGCTATTACTACTACTACTATTTCTACAACTAGATTATCGTATGCATGGAAGTTTTTCTTTGAGCAGAAGTTAAAAGCGAAGACTCCGGCCTAATCCTCGCTCCATTTAGCCCATACACTAAGGAAACAAAAACTTGCGCAGCACAGGATTTTTGCGGTGGAAGATGGTTTCCTTTCCCATATTTAATGGTTCAACCAACACAGCATGCAGGGGTGAACTGGATGTTTTCTTCCCCATAGTTGATGGTTCAACCAACACAGCATGCAGGGGTGAACTGAGTTTTCTTCCCCATAGTTGAATGGTTCAACCAACACAGCAATGTAGTGGTGAACAGGAATGTTTGCCTTCCCCATAGTTTTGATGGTTTCAACCAACACAGCTCATGCAGTGGTGAATCTGATAGCAAAAACATGATCTGGACAAGTGTGTCCAGGTGGTATTTTTTTCCACGCGAAACAGGAGAAATTTTCCTTACGAGGGTCTTATATGTGGTCTTCATATTGAACTTTCTTGTCCAGTTGTGCCGAGAAACCAACAGTTGATTTAGAGGTCACCCCGAAAAATTAAAAAAACTCCATTATGCATTCTGTAATATGTACAAATCCTACATTCCTGAAACCACTCAAACCTAGGAATAGCTGAACTGATATTTGCAAGACCACACTGCCAAGAATATAGGTAATAAAATACAAGAAATTTTTATTATTAAGATGATGCTATCGTTCCCATCGTCTTAATAAGTTTTTTTTTATCTTCCTCTACGGGCTTAAACGAAATGACTCGAAGATTAGAATTATAACCATTTATCATAAACTAGTATTCATATTAATCATCGATATTATTGCAAATAAAAATATAATCACTTGATATTCAAGTAATATCCAATATAATAAAGTTAAAGCTAGTTCAAACATTATCATTGCTATTAAAGCAAATTATATTAGAATTCCCAAAAAAATTATTACTTAATGAGCAAAAATATTATAACAAAAACTGAAAATCGTCAAAAGGGGACAGAGTGGGGAAGGAGTCACTAAAAATAGCTAGGACTGTTATGGTGTTTATGTAACTTTTACTTTGTACAACACACTATCGTGTGGAAAATTTTGATATCCGCAGAACCCACTGCATATCCACTGTTGCTTGGGGTCGCGTTCTTTTATCCGGGAGAATTACAGACTGTACCTAATTTCCCTTCCATCTTTCATGCTTTTTATTTTATCCGTCAAATAAACGGGACAGAGCAGGTGCACTAGAAATGAATAATGCCCCAAACCCTTTACAAGACAATTATCACTGAATAGCGCATAACATTAAAACCAACAAACTGAACAGTCGTAAACCCTTAAAAAAAAAATACTAAAGGGGTTTACAAATCCTTACATTTCGTAAACAGACTTTCTAAAGAGTATATCTCTCGACGTTTGTACCGAGAGCAGCAATGAATATAAAAAGAGGCATATTATAACCACTGACAAAAAATACGAAAATTCCCAAACATTTCGAGATTTTTTTCACATTATCAAGGGAAAGGTAAAATCACGAAAGGGGGGGAATTTCCCTATTTTTTCACATGGGTTTTTCTGCATATTTGATATCACAGGTTTTTCCCTGACTTATCGTATATAAAATATATATATTTAAAAATATATATATTATATATTATATATATATTTAAATATATATAATATAAATATAACTATATATATTAATATAATAAAATATATAAATATATAATAAATATAAATATATATATAATATAATATATATATATATTTTAAAAAAACCTTCTTACAGAAATTTTCTACAAAACCCCCCCCCTATTAAGACAATGTATCTTTTATGGTGTACGGGGTATATCAGCATTTAAAAACCCCGTTTATTCGATAGCCTTTTAAACCAAAGCGAACCAGTCTTTAGAAAATTAAAAAACACTGGTTTTTAATTTTTGTCGAGAAGAGATTTAGGGAAAAAATTCTCCCTCAGTCTTTTTTCACGGGATAAGAACAATACCAGGAATTATCTGGGCCAGGGCTTTTCCGGCTAGCTTTTTTCTTGAAAAGTTTTGTCTAACGTGATGAAAAAAAAGGGTGTTTTATTAAGAAGATGGGGGGGGTTTGGGGAAAAAGGTTAGGGTGAGTTTTTTTGGGAAAACGGGAAGTTTTAAAGGGGCGAAAATGTTTAGGCTGAATGGGGGAGTTTGGAAAGAGTGAGGGGGTGTTTGGGGGGAGTGTGGAATAAGTTTGTTTGGTAAGGGCCTGTCTTTCCCCTCGTTTTTTGCACAGAGATTCTTTTTCATTAATCCAAAGGGTTCTTTCGCTGATAAAAAGGGTTTTTTTCAAGGTATAGGGCGAAGGTGAAGGGGAAAAAAATAGGGCCCCCTGAAAATTTTGGAAGGACAGCTGAAGATAAAGACTGGAAATGTGTTCCTTATTTAATGATATTTTTTTTCATTTTTTAACAGGAAATTAAAAGAGATTCCAGAATTAAACCCAAATTTTTTGGTTCCTGATGAAATTTAAATTAAATAAATTACTGCACGGGGACATGGTTATTAAACGATGACAAACTAAGCAAAATAATCCCCGGGGCCCGATGATTTTTTTTTCCCGGGGACTTAAGGAAAGCAAGATGGAGCTTTTGTCAGCCATTTAAAGAGTGTATTTTAAAGCGTCCCATCCTTACCGTGTTGTGCCAGAAATTTTTTGGAAGATGGGTAATGTGGTTCCTATATTCAAATCAGGGGTAAGTCCACTCCTTCAAATTACCGTCCAATAAGCTGACATCTATAGTGGGCAAGCTATTAGAATGAATTATAGCTGACATTATTAGAAGTCACCTTGAAGAGCATAACTTGATAAATGAATCTAAGCATGGATTCACGAGAGGTCGTTCCTGCCTGACAAATTTACTGACGTTCTTTCAATAGAACATTTGAGGCAGTTGACAGTGAAAAAAGAATATGATATTGTTTATTTGGATTTTAGTAAAGCCTTCGATAGAGTACCTCACAAGAGACTCTTAAGAAAAGTGGCAGCTCATGGTATAGGAGGTAAAGTTCTAGCATGGATAGAGGCATGGCTTACCAACAGAAAGCAGAGAGTTACCATTAATGGAGTGAAATCTGAATGGGGATTAGTCACTAGCGGCGTTCCACAAGGATCATTTTTTAGGCCCTCTCTTGTTCATAATTTACATTAATGACCTTGATGAGGGGATTACGAGTGACATGAGTAAGTTTGCTGATGATACAAAGATAGGCCGCATAATTCACTCTGAGGAGGATAGCAATGAACTCCAGGAGGATTTGGACAAATTAATGTTTTGGTCTGAAAAATGGCAGATGAAGTTCAATGTGGATAAGTGTAAGGTACTAGCCCTTGGTAATGAAAATAACCCTCGAAGCTATAATCTAGGTGAAGTAGAGCTTGATCATACAGAATGTGAAAAAGACTTGGGAGTGATGGTAAGCAGAAATCTAAAGCCAAAACAGCAGTGCCTTAATGTGCGCAACAAGGCCAACAGATTACTTGGATTTATTTCAAGAAGTATAAGTAACAGAAGTCCAAAAGTTATTTTACAGCTCTATACATGGTATAAACCTTGGTAATAAATACCGACAAGTTGGTTTAGAAAGACACGTAAGCAAACACTGTAACATATTTATAAGAAAACGTTTCGGTCCTGGGACCTTGATCAAGGTCCCAGGACTGAAACGTTTTCTAATAAATATGTTATAGTGTTTGCTTACGTGTCTTTCTAAACCAACAGCTCTATACATCACTAGTGAGGCCTCATTTAGATTATGCTGCTCAGTTTTGGTCCCCTTACTACAGGATGGATATAGACTCATTAGAAAACATACAGAGAAGAATGACTAAAATGATTTACTGTGTAAGGAACCTTCCGTATGAAGATAGACTTAAAGCCTTAAATCTCCACTCTCTGGAGAGGCGTAGAATGAGGGGAGATATCATTGAGGTGTATAAGTGGATGACGGGCATAAACAAGGGAGACATTAATAAAGTACTGCGGGTGTCGAACCAGGTAAGAAACCAGAAATAATGGATTTAAGTTGAACAAATTTAGATTTAGAAAGGATATAGGTAAGTACTGGTTTTCTAACAGTGGGGTGATAGAGGCTAGGACCTTGGGTAGCATTAACATAAGAACATAAGAACATAAGAAAGGAGGAACACTGCAGCAGGCCTTTTGGCCCATACTAGGCAGGTCCTTTACAATTCATCCCACCAACAAACATTTGACCAACCCAATTTTCAATGCTACCCAAGAAATAAGCTCTGATGTTCAAGTACCACTCAAATCCAACCCCTCCCACTCATGTACTTATCCAACCTAAATTTGAAACTACCCAAAGTCCTAGCCTCAATAACCCAACTAGGTAGACTGTTCCACTCATCAACTACCCTATTTCCAAACCAATACTTTCCTATGTCCTTTCTAAATCTAAACTTATCTAATTTAAATCCATTACTTCGGGTTTTCTCTTGGAGAGATATCCTCAAGACCTTGTTAATATCCCCTTTATTAATACCTATCTTCCACTTATACACTTCGATCAGGTCTCCCCTCATTCTTCGTCTAACAAGTGAATGTGACTTAAGAGTCTTCAATCTTTCTTCATAAGGAAGATTTCTAATGCTATGTATTAATTTAGTCATCCTACGCTGAATGTTTCTAACGAATTTATGTCCATTCTGTAATATGGAGACCAGAATTGAGCTGCATAATCTAGGTGAGGCCTTACTAATGATGTATAAAGCTGCAGTATGACCTCTGGATTTCTGTTGCTTACACTTCTTGATATAAATCCCAGTAATCTATTTGCCTTATTACGTACGCTTAGGCATTGCTGTCTTGGTTTAAGGTTGCTGCTTACCATAACCCCCAAGTCCTTTCGCAATCTGTATGGCTAAGTTCTACGTTATTTAACTTAAAAAGTGCTAGGGTTATGGACACTCCCGAGCTTCAGAACCTTGCATTATCTACATTGAACTGCATCTGCCACTTTTCTGACCAAGAGTAGAGTTTGTCTAAATCCTCCTGAAGTTCCCTAACATCTACGTTTGAATCAATTATCCTACCTATCTTCGTGTCATCGGCGAATTTGCTCATATCACTAGTAATTCCTTCATCAAGATCATTGATATATATTATAAACAACAACGGGCCCAAGACTGATCCCTGTGGAACGCCACTTGTTACTGATCCCCACTCGGATTTAACCCCATTTATGGACACTCTCTGCTTCCTGTCAGTGAGCCATGATTCGATCCACGAGAGCACCCTTCCCCCAATGCCATGAGCTGCTACTTTCTTCAACAGTCTTTGGTGCGGAACTCTATCAAATGCTTTACTAAAATCTAAGTAAATAATATATTTTTTATCGTGGTCAACAGCCTCAAAAGCTTTACTGAAGAAAGTTAATAAATTAGTTAGACAAGACCGGCCTCTTGTGAATCCATGCTGAGTATCATTAATCAAGCTATGCTTATCGAGATGGCTTCTTATAATCTGAGCTGTAATTGACTCTAGTAATTTGCCTACAATTGAGGTCAGGCTTATTGGCGGTAATTGACGGTAAAAGACTTGTCCCCTGTTTTAAAAATAGAATTACATTAGCTATCTTCCACATATCAGACACTACACCTGTTTGAAGAGATAAATTAAAAATATTAGTTAATGGTTCACAGACTTCCATTTTGCATTCCTTAAGAACCCTTGAAAAAACCTCATCAGGACCCGGTGACTTATTTTGCTTCAGTCGGTCTATCTGCTTCACAACCATTTCCGTAGTGACTGTGATGTTACATAATTTATCTTCTTCTGGCCCACTATAAAAAATTAATTACCGGAATATTATTAGTGTCTTCCTGTGTAAAAAACCGAGAGAAAATAATTATTTAAAATCGAGCACATTTCATTCTCTTTGTCAGTAAGATGCCCATAGTTATTTTTAAGGGACCTATCTTATCTCTGAAATTTTATTCTATAAAACCTGGAAAAAACTTTTTGAGTTAGCTTTAGAATCCCTAGCAACTTTAATTTCATAGTCCCTTTTAGCTTTTCTTATCCCCCTTTTAATGTCCCTCTTAATGTCAATATACTGATTCATAAGATGACCCTCGCCTCTTTTGATACGCCTATAAATTCCTTTCTTATGCCCTAGTAGATATTTCAGCCTATTATTCATCCATTTTGGGTCATTTCTATTTTTATCTAATTTCTTTATAAGGAATAAACGTTCTTTGAGCAGCATGTATTTGTGTTCAGAAAACTGTCATTGAAGCTCTCTTTTGTACCCCTCAACAGATGAAAGTGTTCTCTAACCCATCAATCTGCTGCAA
>NC_069468.1:15908177-15933177 GCF_026875155.1 Cherax quadricarinatus
TTTACCCTTCTCAGTTTAATGTTTCGTTCACAGAGGAATTGGGCTTTCAGTTTTCCCTAGGTGTAATGAAAGTTTTGTTTTTGTCTACTAACCAAATTTTGCTGCAGACTGCCAGTTCCAGTGTTTAAAAAATTAGCAATATCATGTGGTTCTTTATACCTGTCACTGCAACAGAGCACTGTCATCTGCATACAGTAGGATTTTGCACTTACACTGATAGGCATATCATTTGACATATCATAAGAATAATAAGCAACCCAGAATACGACCGGGTTGGAAGCTCCACATGTAGTCGGACTCGGGGTTCTGATTCCGTTTTGTTGAATTTTGACTATTTGTCTCCTGTTGCTAAGGTAGGACTTAAACCAGTCTACAGAACCTGATACCGATAGTGAAGTTCTTACATAATTACATTGTGGTTGACAGATCGAAGGCCTTTTGTGCAGGTCTAAGGTTACCATACCTATGGAGTTCCCTTGATTGACATTTTCAGTCCTCATGTAATCCATCAGATTAATAAGAGGGAGGTATCCGGAGTTGAGTAGGATTTCGAAAGACGCCGATTGATAGCTATGGAGGAATGCAGTTGTCATTAAGGTACTTAACAACCTGAAATACACCGCCCTCTCCAGAATTTTAGATATTCTACTCAACATTCGCTGCCTGACCACGGTGGAGTGAGGTTGTCCGATCGGCACCCCTTCCTGCTTCCCTTCAGGCGACTACCTTAGTTCAGCAACAACCATTGATATAGGAGTGACGTGCGCTGCTCATTGTGATATCTCAACATGGCGGAACATAACTGATCTACTCGAGAGTGAATACTATCTGCATAGAGGCTGGTTCGTGGTACGTAGTGGAGATACGATGAACGTCCTTCTCCCATAACATCATCAGGGATACATATGGTATTGCCAACGTGGAATTGTATGGGCGTCTAGCCCTTTACTTGTTTAAACAAGAATCTTTGTGGAAATTTCTTTCTACGAGTCGATTACTACACAAGAATTTGTCAGCATTACCAGGAGCAACGTAATTAGTGTGGATTCACCGATGGATGTTGTGGATACATGACGGTACTCTAAAGTCCTTCACATGGGTGAAGGTACGAATGTACCCTCCAGGCTACGGCTTGCATGGCCTGCAGGAGTTTTTTTCGAAGTTAGAGGGCACACAGTACTAACTTCTGCAACAATGGGGGTGTGGATGAGTTCCATATGAAGGAATGCGCGGAAGGTTCTTACACCTTAAAATGACCTTATAACAAGGCCTATACCATCCTATGTTACGATGGATCGGTTTGTAGAACAACAGGTTTATGTGTACTATCAGCAAAGGAAAACATGTCGTCTAGTACGCTCTTATGACACATGCACCCGAGTGTCCTAGGAGGGTCGGGCTTCTCGAATCTTCGGACACTCGCACATCTCTGTGATTCGCACGTGTAATTTGTGGTGCCTGGCTCTGATGCTTCGGAGGCCCGAGGAGTACCTCAGGAGCGGAAAGGTCGACCGGGAGGTGGAGGCGGGCGGAGACATGTTCAGCTCTCCAGGGGCGTGCGGGGAGTTGAAGATGACATCTGATGTGAGACTTTTCCTATCAGGAAGCTTCAACCCAGATGGTGTATTGCAGATGATTGATAATGGATTTTTTGGATGACAGGAGGAACCCTGTCAATCAAGGTGTCCGAGCAGTTCATGTGAAGCTGAACTTTTGGAGGACAACGCAAGTTGTTGAGGAAGACTGAGGAAGATTGGGCGGAGCATGTGGTGGCCGTGGAGGTACATCAGGAGGAATTGTCTAGGGTGGATATGTGTGTAATGTGAGTTCTAGGAAACGACCTGCGGCATGCAGAGATAGATGAGGTCATTACCCCATGCAGAGGCCGGAAAAATCATGTGGCAGCGGTTGTGGAGCCGAGGACACATAGTGGTAGAGGTGTGCCTGATGCAAATTGGAAAGGGAGGGGGGACATGGCACATGCACAGGAAAACTCGAGTGGCAAAGAACACGTAAATATGAAAAGTGCAGTGGTGATAAAATCCCAGAGCATAGGAGCTAGGCCGCCCCTTCCTGTAATTTCAGATGTGTCATGCTTAAGTAAGGACTTAAGACAGAGGTCAATAAAGTTGTTGGAGTAGGGTTTTTAAGGGCGGCTTTGTGATGTTAATATGCTTTTTGCAAGAGCAGAATCACAGGGCTGGTAGTGTGTTGATGTGAAAGGAGCAATCGGAATGTATTAACCAGTGAGGTTTGCAATTGAAAGGTGGGGTAGCAGTTGCGGTAAAGGATAGACCACCCCTTGCGTGTCCATGGTTTGGGAAGAGAGGGGGGGTGGAGGATCGTAGGTGGATGGCGTCTTGGGTGAGAGTCGAGTTAGTTTCGTGGTAGGTTTTACATGCCAGCAACTAAGTATATCAGGGTAAAAGTAGATTTGTCAGAAGGTATTTGCTGTATCACTTTAGAGGTTTGCCCTGCTATAGACATAATAGGAGGTGATTGGAATTGTGGATTAGGAGTTGGTGATGTCGAACCGAGAGGGGCGGGTTGGTGCAGAGTGGACTGAGGGATGTATTGCGAATATTGGGGTTGTGATGTGGTGGGAGGGGGGTTAACCCTAGTGAGCATACGTTCGTCCGTAAAGGGATATGAAGCGCGATTTAGACCAGAATTTATATTAAGCAGGTTTAGATTGTTTGTGAGGGTGCAAACCTTCGATGTGGGGTTTTCTGATCACAGCGCGGTAATAGCAGATTTTGATGTGGGAGGGATGTGCGTATTTTATTCTGGGGTCGGAAATTAAATGTAAGCTCTTAAGGAGGAGGGGGAGGGGGGCCTTTTTTCAGTGTTGGTGGTTGCCTTTTTGGGAGGCTAGGAAACAGGGTGATAGATCGTTTAGATTGGTGGGAAAAAGCCAGCAAAATCTGGAATAGCGATTTTTTTTTAAGGCTAGGGGACGAGAGGAGCGAGGTTGCGTTTTTGGTTGCAAAATATATCTGAGGGCACAGTTGCAAGATTGTTATGTTTGTGGGAGGTGGTAGGAGGGAATGAATGGACAGACTGCGATAGAATAGCTGAATTACACAATGATAGGTTTGATGCAATTAGGGTTAGGGCGGGGTTAAGATGTTTTGTGGGGTGATAAGCCGTCTTGGGTATGTTTACGTAAATTACGGGACCGACTGAGTGTATCCACCATTCTACAATGGGAGACAACCCGGGTGGGAAGGGTATCCAGTGGGTCGAGTCCTATCCAATACGGACAGTATGAGTCTCTATGCTGATAGTTGTTCAGAGAGAAATGAGTTTGAGGAGGGGGGTTCCTGGAGGGTATTTTTGAAGGGGGTTCCATAGCGTTTTTAAGTGAGCAGAGAGAGTGGGGTTGGAGGTTGATAAGTGATGTGAGGTGGAAGGAGGCAGTTTTCGGGATTGAGACCGTAACGGAAAACACCAGGATAGACGGTATAAAACCAAATATTTCTATAGAGCACATTGGGGTGATTAGGCAGTGTTATGTTTAGGCTATTGGACCATATTTAACTATGGGAAGTTGGGCATATCGCAAAGTAACGGGTGTCATAGTTTTGGTGCCAAAGAAGGGGGGGGTAGAGAGTTGAGTGCTTACCGTGCAAATCTTTTGAATGTGCGCTGATTAACAAGGTTTTGCCGAAAATTTTGGTAATAGACTGAAGAAGGTCAAGGGTCGTGATAACATGGGGGACAGTTTTGTATCCCCCGGGGGGGGGAGGATTATGCGGTAGGTCAGGTCGTATTCGGTATTTCTGAGGGTATAATAAGTATGTATTCTAGGTCCTGGATTGGTAAAAGCATAATTTATGTGGGATAGGAAATTTTTGATTGAGAGTTATGGTGAGAATGGGTTTGAGGGAGGGTGGGTTGGATGGGTGAGGACTTTGTAATGAAAATGCTCAATGAGAGCAACAGGTAAATGGAGATTGGGTAGTTCAGTAAGCATGGGAGGGGTTTAAGGCAGGGTGTCCACTCACCCAAATACTCTTTGCATGTATGCAGAATCCTTCATTTCTGGTTGATGGTGGATGGAAGGTTGGGGGAGAGTGGAGGATATTGTGGAATAATGTTTGGTTAGGAGATGATACAACTGTTTTACTTAATGGGATGAGATTTAAGAAAAGTGGGAAGTGTAATTGAATTTTTGGGAATGCTACTGGGATGAGGGTTAATAAGCAGAAAATCACGGTTGTTGAGGTAGGGGCTTGGTATGAGGGACCTTGGGGCGAGTTTGGTTGTATAACTGTAAAGATAGGCTAAGAATTTGTGGGATTTTGTTTTGCAGATGCACAGGAGAGCAGGAGGTTAATTCAGAAATGGAAATGGACAGAGCTTTGAGTAGGCTGAGGGGTCTAAGGGTCCGGGGATGTAACCTTCATCAAAGGTTGTGTGGGTAATACGCTGATTTAAGTAAAGGTGTGGGAGTGGCGAAATTACCCATTAAGAATCGAGATATTCTTGAAATTTCAAAGAAGGTCTTAAGGTATGTGTGGCTATGGGAGGGCGTGGTGGGCAAAGATGTAGTAATCCTGCGGTCAGGCAGGGAGGACTGGGATAGATTCGCATTAGGTCTAGAGGTAAGTGCGCTATATGTGAAGCAGAGGTATATTCGGCCAGCGGGGGAAAGGGGGCTTCGGGTGGGGGAGGTGATGGGGATATCGCAAAGGTGGGGTGGCAGGATCTTAGTGGAGTGTGAAGACATGTTGCGGTTTATGTTAAAGTTATGCAATGTTTAAAAACTCAAGGTAAAACGGTTTAGTGGGTGTGGGTCGTCGTCCAGGAATTAAGCAAGGGATTGCAGTGTATCCCACATATGAATTGGAGAGGGATATGGGTGAATTTAGTAAAATTAAGAATACCGGCAAGAGCGAGGGAATTAGTAAATAGATTTCTTATGGGACGTTAGCATCAAAAGAGGAGCAAAAAGACAATGGGTTTTGTGAAAGAGGCTCATGCGCTTTTTGTGGGGAAGTTGAAACGGCTTTTCATGTAGTATATTTTTGTCTGCATGGAGGTGGTAAGATTTGTGGTTGAAGAGGTTTTCTTTTATTGGGGGGGAAAGATACACCCCTTAGCTTAATGTTGATATGGAAAGGGTACCCAAAGAGGTGGAAGGCTAATCAGATATGTAATAGTTGATTACTTGTATGTTTCTTGGGGGATAGGAGTGGAGGGAACATTAGGATAAAAGCGTTGGCGGCGAGTTTTTATAGGACAGCATGTAGGAACAAACCATTATATGGGGAAGGTGGTAATTTAGTTTTCCGGAGGATATCGTGGAATTTCTGTTGAACTGCGTTACCTCCGTTTTGAAGTAAGGGGGTGGAGGCAAAGGGGTTGGTCTCTTCATGGTGTGCCCACTGGTGTGATTGGAAGCTGATGAGGTATGGTTTGATAGTTTGCACGTGGTTATTGGTAAAAGTTTAATTGTAAGGAGTATGGTAAGTAACCTTATGCATTTTTGTAAAAATCACAGAGTCAAAAGTTTATTTGTTTTCGGTTTTCCCTTATTGTTATAAAATCATTATATAGAGTTTATGATTTATATGTATAATGTGAGGTTATGTCTTATATATCTTTAATCTGAGATAGATTTTAACCTTGTCATACACCTCTTTTTTTATTATTGTATTGAATTAGTTACATTATGCACTATGTAATAAACGAAACTATATAAGTATTTGATGGGTTTATATATCCCCCTTATTTTGTATGGAAGGTCCTATTATATATTGATGTTAATCATAACATTAACTTTGTGTATGTAGGTGTGTTTGGGGGAACCAATGTCTTGTATAGTTTCATACTCATAACTAGATTGTAATATTAGTTTATTTGCAGACAAGGGTCATTTAGGCGAGTTTATTTCTATTATGATTTAGTTGTTCCTTATGAATAAGAGCCATACACTTAATGTGTATATGCATATGCGTATATGTTTACATATATGATTGCAGGACTCGTCCTACATTCCTTATAATGACCCTGTTATTTTAGTAATATTGTTTTCAATGACCATTCTTAGGAAATTAATGTATGTTTTTTAGAATGGGGACTGTACATAGGGGGGGGGGGTAGAAAGTGTCAGCTGTTCGGCACGACAATTGAGTGGGGGGGGGTAGAAGTTCAGCGGTGTCGGCACTGGCAAAAATAGTTTGTAAAGGATTTTGAAGATATGGGTTTAAAATATATATAAATAAAAAAGTGGAAAAAATAAGCAGATTGTGGTTTGGGTTTTTCCTTGGGTTATAATTAATGATTTAATCTTACTTAACTATTTCTTTGGATGTAATGAAATTGGGTGAGGGACGGGTGGGACAAACAACGTTAACGTCTGTGTTCTTTAGCAATGAGATTTTAATTTGAGTAAGAACTGATACTGTGTTCTTTTATTTATTTAATGTATTGTGTTGTTTTAAATAAAAAATAAAAAAAAAAGTATTATACTGAGTATACTAACAGGTTATATTTGCTTACATCAGCCTAATTTTTTTTAAAGATAGGAGTAACTTGGCCTTTAAACCCCCCTCCGGTACGGTATTAGTGGTGATTGTAGTTTTATTATGGAGCAATAGGGATTGAAGTTCAAAAGCACCTCTTTTGGAACTTAGGGGGATGTTATCGGGGCCCTGTTCTTATTTGGGGTTTTAAACCCGCTTTAGTTCTTTTGAATGAATCATGAAAACATTACTGTTGACAACGTTTGGGGTTACCCTTTTATTGGTATAGTATGTTTGAAACTTACAGGTCTGTTTTAAAAGGTATTTGATACGTGGTATTTTACTTCTGTGTTGATGAAACGATGTTAGGGGAATTAAAGCAATTGCACCTTAGATGTTTCGGGGCATACCTCATTATCGTAGGGGTCTTGTTAACCTACACTGGCTATGGCTATACCCAATGTTTTTGTTGTTGCCAGAGCTTTCGGGGTTTTTTGTTTATACTCTTTAATTTTTTGGGAGTAGTGCTTTTTTCCTTTGCTCCTTTTATAAGTTCTGAAATTGTTCCTCACCCTTTGGAAATTTAATTTTGTGCTGCAATATCCCGCTGTTTGCTTTTTAAAACTTTTTAGCGCTGGTCTCGAATTTCATATTTTCAATATCTCATATTCATCAGGGTGCGCTTGTTTTTCTGTCCCCGTCACAATTGTGTGCCTATTTACCATGTTTTTTTACTGTAGTTTTTAGTTGCCTCATTTTTTTTGTCCTGTGTGGCCTACCATCCCTATGATTTTCCTGGTGCAGTAAATGATGAAAAAGTCACTAAGACCCGTGGTAATGACGCCTGACGTTTTTTTCAGCGCGGTTTTAAAAATTTGGTCAAATTTGGGGCTGGAACTGTTGATCCGGGTTGGTGTTTAAATTTGTTTGGGTGTAGTATTTAAACCCGAATTTCTTATCCTTTTTCATAGCCCCTTATTTTTTCTGCGAAAAGATATTGAAGTGCCCGTATTATTGTCTCGCAATTGTTTTTTAATCCCGGCAAGACTTGGAAAAGTCTTCTAAAACTGGCCTGGGGAGGGGGGCAGTAATAGTTCCCCACTAAGAGGTTTGGTCTTGGGAAACAGCCCCTTCAAACCTGAAACTCCGTTTATTGTTATTTAATCAGGTCATTTCAATGTAGGCACTACCCCCCACCCTTTTTGTTTTTACTAAGCGTTTTTTATTTTAAAACCCTTTTATTTTGACCCGTCGTCAGTCACCGATCTCCAACGAAGTTTGAGAGGGTTTTAACTGCCGCCCCAATTTTGTTAGCTAGAATCCTAAATTTTGCCAATTTTGGAGAATGAAACTTTCATTGCAGAAAAAAGTGAATAAAGTGAAGCGGGTCGCCAATGACAAAAACCCCTGTCAAAAGGCACTTTTGTATTCCTGTCATACAAATCCATTTCCTTTATATAGGATAAAAACCTCATTGACTCACATGAAAAGATAATTTTTCAAATTTAAGGACTAACTTTTTTAAGAATATTTTTTGTTTTTTTGCACTGCATGACTATTATGGGTTTTTGAATTTACCCCTAAAAATAAAGCTATGTTCGGCTTTCCTTGTATAAGACACATCCCAAAATTTAAGCATCTTTATTGAAATGCAACAATTAAGTAATTTTTATTGGGCATTCTTTTTTGAACACGATGTGTGTTGCACACACGTCGTGTTCATCACCTTGTCGGTATTAGATACCGTCAATTTCTAGTAGTTTTATTTAGTATATAAAAGAATTTTTTCTCATTACCGTAAAAAATACCAAAAGAGGAGATGGAACGGAATTACATGAAGCTTTTTGATGGGGAATTTTTGGGAATTTCGCAGTACGCCGCCGATGCTGAACCAACATAGGACACACCAATATTATTTTTTTTTTTTTTTTTTTTTTTTTTTATTTTAAAAAAAAACAATAACAACATACATTTGTGCTATATTTTGATTACATAAAAAAGAAACATTATCCATTAAATAATAAAAACCCAAAAATCCACATTTTCCCTTATCCCAGCACACACTCAACTATAAATGCTTGATTCCCCCTCCCAAAAAGCCCAACCAGCACACACAACATACATGTAACTAAAACCAGCCCACACCTGAACATACAGGTGCGTTTTTTATACCATAAACTACAGCCGTCTCTTATAACAACAAAAGACAATATAATCCAAAGAATGTCACACTTATTTACTTTATATATGAAAATTTATAAACAAAGACATTTCATATAATCCAATTGCGTTACACTCTCATTAGTATTGTATATTAAACGTTTACACAAGGACATAATTACAATATAATAAAATTACAATATAATAAAGGTGACAAAATAGCCATTTCCACACCTTACCACAGAGAAACTAAACACTATTAAAATAACAAATATACACACTCAAAGTTACATAGCACTTATTTTCATTGTGTTAACAATGCTTTGAGTGTTCCTTCTTGTAGTTGTCTCACTGACAAAGATCATTTACCTTATTAAAAACTATGATCATCAATGACCTTTGTCTTTCACACATGGTAAAAAATAAAACATTCACACACAAGAAAACTCTCCAGTTTCCCCACATCTGACATGTCTCCCCTCCATACAACTCTCATGACAATCCTACCACAATTACATATCCTTCTTTATGGTCATAACTCGCTCTAGACAAGGAAAATGGTCCCTTAGTACTTAAGTAGCCAAATTACTGAGTCCCCTTACCGTTATATTTCTATATCCCTCGGGAACGCAGTCGCCACCTGTTACCATAATGAGTTTATTTTCTGCATACTGTGCGATAAATTCCTGCCGCAATTGCCCTTACCCTAATCCCCCCTCCTTTTCCTTCAAGCCCCAGGATAAAAAAAGGGAAATCTGTCACAATGTACAGAATGGCTCTTTTTACAACCCCCGACACCCCCTCTTACCTCAAAAGTTAGGGCACGCAGGAGCTCTACATTGCCCCACCCTTTAAAACTTGAAAACTCTACCCAGCCACACCCTTACCTGCCCCAACTCTCTACAAAAATTATACTGCATGAAAAGCTTTTCCGATTCCTCACAAGTTCGCATTTCGCCTCCTTTTACCAAACCCACCCACACAAAAAAGCCTGCTTTGACGAAAAAATTTCCCCATTACAAACCTATAAACTAACCCCCTTTACCTAGGCTTTTAATTTAAGTTTCTGGAAATCATGCCAAATCGTACCCCAACATACAAAGGGTATACCGCCACCCCTTGCATCACTTCTGGTTTCCTACTCATCTCTACTAACCTTCCCACCTTGAGCTTTTTTACCTCACCTATTACTAACATGCCCCTTAGCATTTTCTCACATTCCATCAAGTCCTTTCCTCCCCACCAACGACGTACATCCCTCATCACCCGCCCAACCCTACCCCCTTTTACCCCCCCCTCCCTTAACGTACTTTTGTTTAACATACATTGCCTTAACCCTCGGCCCTAGCATCAAAAGGCCCTACTCCCCCTCGGCGCAATTCGTCATAACCACCCCCTTTACTTTAGCCATGCTCGTCCAAAACCCATATAAAACGAAGCACCCTTTCTGTACTCCTTAAATCTCCTTTTCCCGTAAAGGATACCCCACGCCGTTCCACACCTTACTATAAACAAAGAATTTATTATTATTGCCTTTGCATTAGTGTAAATCCTTCGCTCTTAATTCCTAATCCGTTGTACAACTTTCTCTCCCAAAATTCCGATTCTTCCGTCTAGCCTTTGCCATCTGCCATATAGATAATCCCACAAATTTTCAGACTGTTCAGTACATCATCCAAACCCACCCCATTCTACCCCCCCCAATCTCCTATCTCTAATAATTTCGATTTAGCTCTGTTGACAGCTGCCTGACGCTCCCAAAAACTCATTACCTCTCCCCCTTTCGCAAACCTTCGATCATGATCAGTTGTTGTGTCATTCATAACCAAATTTACCTCTGTGAACCCCTTTACCCCTCCTAACGTTGTTGCTTCCTCAACCATTCCATAAAACGGGTGTTGCATACATGCAAACAGAATTTGGGACATAGGACACCCTTGCTCAACCTTCTCCATTTTAAACACGTACCAACTACCATAATTGCCCTGAATCGTAGCTTTGCATACAAGTCTTCACCCATTTTACTATTCCCTCCCAAAACCCATAAGCCTTAAAGTGTAAACCATGACTCTCTTCACACGCCATAAGCTTTCTCCCAAACAATGCCAAAATTTTCCACCCTCTTACACCCTGCAAAAATTCCTTAATACGACTATGTCCTCCCCTACTACCCCCGAATTCCCCATGCCCCTGGCCCATCCACCTTACCTTCTTCACGTTTCCCAAAATCTTCGCAAAAATCTTATAATTTTTCACATTAAAGATATGGCCCTGTACGTGCTCAGTGTTCTCCCTCGCTTTTTTTCTTTACAAGCACGACACACCCGTCCTCTGTGACGTTCCCAATTTCCTTCCTTCAGCATACAATTCAATCCCTGAACCAAACAAACTTTATGGTTTCCAATGCACTCTGTAAAAATCATTGGGAAAGCCCATCAATTCCCGGTGCTTCCCCTTACTTAAATTGACACGCCTCTTTCACTTCTTCCATACTTATTATTCCCTCCCAAACCCCTCTGTCCTCCCACCTTTCCCAAGACCTTCACCCCTCCTCTTTCTTTATTAACTATCCCACATTACCTTTTTCCCATTTCCTTTTTTAAAACCCAAAATCCGCATAATTATTATTCCCCCAGTTGGGCACCAACATTTGCCCCTTAGTATAACCTTCCAAATCGTCACTACCTCTAAAAGTATTTTTAGTGGACTCCTGTTGTCTAATGCGAAAACTTCTTAACACACTACCCGACGGTTTATCTCCCCATAGACGGCATCCATACCCGCCTTACCTTTAAATTTATCAAATCTTTCATTATGTATGTCCCCTTTAGTCTCCCTCTTAGCCCTGATATTTCTTCAAAAGTCTTCCCCTCATCTCTTGCGTAACACTCATTGAGCTGCTGTTCCCAAAAAATTCTGTAAACCGTACCTCCACCTCGCCTCCTCCCTTCCTTTATATTTATAAAACCCGCGATACCAGGTTTAGCCCAAATTTTTTTACCAATCCAAAACACTCCCTACCCATCCCTTGCCCCCCACAATTGTCCCACCAGTCTCTAAACTCTGCATTCACCACCTACTCCCCCACCAACCTCGCATTTAACTTCCAGAAACTTGAATATACCTTTACCACTCCCTCCCAATCAGTTCTACAAAACTGCCCCATGATCCGAAACCCTACATCTACTGTTTTTTACCCCTCCTACCCTAACTGCCTCCGTTATATAAATCCTATCTAACCTCGTGAATAATTTCCCACAAAAGTATAATCCACCCCTCCAAGCCCCACTCCCCTCCACGTCCCTCACCCTGCATCCTGTAAAAATTGCGTAACGAAACCCTAATACACAACCCGCCCCCTTGGCTCCACGTCCCCCCCCCTTTATAACCCCAGTTCCAGTCCCCCCCCATTACAGTTACTAGAGGTAAAACCCCTTAAAAAATACACTAAAACGTCTCTCACAAAATCCTCTTTTACTTTGATTATATTCTCTGCTGGCATATAAACCCCAAAGAAACATACTCTAGATGCTCCCCCCTCACCATCCACCCTCATACCCTCCCCCCCCCTTCTTCCCACTTTATAATTTCGTAAGGGACCATTTTCCTTCACAGCCACTGCCACTCCCCCTTTAACCTAACAGACCCACTTACATACAATTTATAACCCTTTAATGCCAAAGCACAGCCTATCTTATAATTATGTTCTTGTATAAAGCATACATCCACAAATTTTACTCCTCCAAAAACCATTCCAATCCATACTCGTTTCACTTCATTCTTCAATCCATTTACATTTACAGTTACTACGTGAATTATTTTAAAAGTGGTGGTTTTCCCTTTCTTCTTGGCACACACCCTCCTATACGTCCTGTTGTATGGCATCTTTCTTGACAGCTTGCATATTCACCCCCCTATCCCCTTTAAAATTTTCCCTAGAACCCTTGACCCTACATTACCCTTCCCTCTTTCCCCTTATGACATACATCCTTTCTCCAAGATTTTACTCCTGTTCTTTGTCCGGAGTAAGAACATCGTCCATCCAGACGTTTCCTGCGTTCTCTTACGAGAACTCCCCTCCCCCCACACCCCGTCACTGTCTTTTTCCCCCCTATGGACCTCTGCCAAACGTTGTGCACATTAAATTAGTGCACACAGTATTCCTAACCTCTTGATCCTGCTGCACAGTTGCCTGCACCCGGTTACACCCTTCATCCACCTGTCCCCCCTCAACGTCATGCAAAAAGGAACTAAGTACTTCCCCCGCAAGCATCCTGTTTGGCCCGTACCTTCCTCATCAGACGTCCCATGTCGGGCTGTCCCTTATCAACTGTTAGTGGTACACTTTCCTCCATAGTCGCCTCAGCCCTATCCACTTCGTCACTCCATCGGCAAGGAATCTTGTTTGGCCTTACTCCTTCCTCCGACACCCCCAGATCATTCCTCTGATGTAAGATCACTGGTACCTGTTCCCTCCGTCCAGCTTTTTTATAGCATTGGGCCGCCATATGTTCAAAAGAACCACTAATCTGCAAGTCTTCCGCTGCCTGAGTAGTAACGTAGACCTGCGTTCGGGGAAAACCTCCATAAAAAACGTATGATGGAATCGGCTGCCTCAACGTCATTTTAAGCGAAAATGATCCTTCAGGTAACCCCTCATAAGGTCCATTTTGCCACACCCCCATCACTGCTGAGTGGATTTTCCCATAGCTGTTAAACACCGCCGTCACATCATGCTCCGTTGCCTCAAAGGCAGTTCGTACCTTCACCCACGTCCAAAATAACTGGACACATCATGTAAGCAGACTTCCACCCTAGTGTTCACTGCCAGCCTCTTCTCTTTTATAAATTTTTTGACTATTTCTTGTGTAGAATCCTGCGTCTTTAAACTTGATGAAAATTCTCGACACACCATTTACTGCTACTCCATATAATTCTTCGGTCGGTATTCCATATACCTCACTGATGATGGAATGCAGTAACACTGCATGGTTGTTCCGTAAGCGTGCCACGCACCAGTTTTCCCCACAAAAAGTGCTCACCCGGCGTGCAAAGCGATCCGCCATGTTGTATGCACAAAACAGGAAAACTGCGCAGTAAACCAGTTGTATCAGGAGCTACTGCGCCAGCCTGTCCGCACGGCACAATAGCGATGCGAACAATCCCAAATATTTTTTTTTTTTTTTTTTTTTTTTTAAAAATACAATAAAAGTTTAACTAAAAACCTTAAACTGGGTTGATACACGTATATAAACACTTTTTAAAAAAACAATTTTCCAGAACGTACAATAGCAAAAAAAACACAATTTTAACAAAAAAAGAGGTTACACTTATATAGAAAATATCGTTTGTGAAAAAACATAACATTAAGAAATGGGCAATCTTAACCCATTACAAAAGAACACAACAAGAACAAACTGTAGGGGCCCCGTAGAGTTAAAATAAATAAATAAACCATAATCCCTTCGGGTTTCACTATTTACATAATAACTGGGACATTTCCCAATGCATATACAATACAATAAGAAAAATGTATGATAAATATAAAAATTATGGGTTACCACAACCAAAAAAAATAACGAAAAACCGAAAGAACCTACTCACAATTATGAAAAAACAAAGAACATACTCTTACTCACCTAACTCCCAGTACATAAGTTCCCTACGTCACACATACCGCCTTACACAAGTCTTACAGTCACCAAAAAAACAGAAAACCCAAATCATTCCGCATCTCTACAGGCTATACCATTATAAAACATAGCAAAAAATGCCGGTCAAACACAAAAAAACCCGTTTGCCGGCCCATAGCCGAAAGGTACATCAAGTATTTAAACAAAGAAAAAGGAAACAGTGACTCTGACTTAAGACATCTATAACACACATAACTTCACCACCACATCCACTCACACAACCAATTTTTCCTCAACCAGCATTACACAGTACACCGTAACCAGCCGTTGGCTCCCCAAACCCCCGGGAAAACCCCCTTTCCCCATCCCCTGAAATTCACTCCCCCCCCCCTTTCACAACGTTAACAATGCCTCACACTCATATAGGGTACCCTGCTGAAAAAGCCGGTCCCCAGCGATTTCCAATATTTCCCGATTTAACAAACGTTCTATAAAGGGGTCCCCGCCAACCCCTTTTGCGCACTCCAACCCCCCATTCCTTCTCATTGCCCAGGATCAAAAACAAAATCGCAATTATTACGTGATTGCTTTTTTTTGCACAGGGCCCTCGACGCCCCCCCGTCCAAATTAACGCCTCAATACTAATATCCCGCCCCCTCCCACTGTCCTCAAAACCCTTTACCATCTTCCCTGATACTCCCCAAATTCTCAAAAAATACCTACATAAACGGTCTCCTCATCCCGCACACCCACAGCCCCCTCCACCATCAACCCCTTTTTCCCTTAAGTCACACCCGAGGCAGTTCCCAGGGGGAAAAACGGAAAAATCCTCTCCACATTTAAACGCACGGCATCAACAAAAAAACCCTTTCCCATATACCCTTCCCGCATCAAGGGTGAACTCTCACCCTTCCGAACCTTCGCCCTTAAAAACACGCTCAAAACACCCACTCGAATTTATTAGGGCCCGTACTTGCGCAAGCCCGAACACGTTTTACACATTTTCACCCCGACCCCCCCCACCAATTCGCACCTTTCATGAAAGCCTTCGCCCCCCCTCAGCCCCGCACAGCGAAAACCCCCATTTCAAAAAAATGCACTTGATCTTAACCGAAAATCAATCAACCCAATCCTCCTCTGTGCCCCGGTAAAGTAACCACACTCCTACCAACCCATTCACCCGGCCCCCAAAGAAAAGGGAAAAAACCCTTTAACCCCTGTAACACCCGGGCCCTGCTAAGGGATATCCCGCGCCACGTCCCAATTTTATGTATAACAACACATTCACAACAATCGCCGTGATGTACTGTCAAAGGGTTTGGTCTAAACCCATCCAATCCCCCCACCCTGCCCACAACAAGTCCAGTTTTTACCACCCTCGCCTCTCTCGCACTACGCATTACACTTTTCCACACACTTTTTCTGTCCACCTATTCCAACGTACTTCCCTTTCCCCCAATCCCCTTTCCCCCCCAACCCTAAGGGACCAGTAATTTTGATTTTTCCACTTAATCTTAACCGGAAACCCCCCGCGAAATTATCAATAACTCTCCAACCGACGTAACTCCTCTGCGTTGCACGAGTTTGTCGTGTCACCCACATCCCCTTTATTCCCTGCATCCATTCCTACTCCCCAATCCACCCCCATAACCGCTTCCCCCCCTTTTCTATAGAAGGGTCTTTTAAACGGGCAAAAAACAATTGAGACAGGGGAAACCCTGCCAATACCCCGACCCATGGATACCCACTTCCCCAATTTCCCATTTCTTGTACACACACTCCCACACCTGATACAATGTCTCTCCCCAACGTACCACCTCCCCCCCAAAAACCGCCCCTTAAATATAACCACAACACCTCCTTTCTACACTATCATACGCCGCCTGCCATCTAACGCAAGACACCCCCCCCTGCCCCCTCCGACCCTTCCCAAAATTCTTTATAATACTATGCCCTTATACATGTCCTCCGACACACCATATGTCCTCTCGAAACCACTCTATCCCCACCCCACTTCATCCTATTTCCTAAAATTTTTTGAAAAAAATCTTAAAATCAGCACCAGCAATGATTTTTTATCCTATAGCCCGCACCTTTCCCCTTTTCTACCTTTTGGCACAAAAACCCAAAACCGCATTTCCTTGAATGCCCACCCTCCCCCCCTTTTCATCGTATTCTTGTTCCTAAAAAGGACTTCAACACATTCCAAGGCTCAAAAAAACCCCCGCGGGCAACATCCAGCCGGGGAGCCTTCCCACGTGCCATCCCCTCCAAACCCCTCCACCCCCTCCCTTCTTCAATATCCCCCCCAACCCCATGGATCACGTACTAGCCCCAAGTACATTCTCCCCCCAACCTCCCCAAAGCCCCCCCATCCACCCCCCACACTCGTAAATTTTTTTCCCAAAAAACCCCCATCAACGTAACACTCATTGCCTCCCTTGTTCTTAATCATTCCCCCCCTATATCCACCCAAATCCCCCAGTCACCCGCCTATCAATTTCCATGCCATCGTCGCGGGCCCCGTCCCCCTTTAAAAACAGGGTGAGGTCGGTCACCCCACACCGCCCCCTTCAATTCCCCCCGCACTCTCACCGCATCAAATCTATCATTTGCAAAAACACGAATCCTTCCTTTTAACAACTGATTTCCTCCCGGGTACTGCCCCCGCCTGCAGCCCCCCTCATAACAACTTTTCAACCTACCCCGAAAAACTGCTGCAACCGTAGTCATCCACCCTGGTACTTTCCCCCCGCACATAAAAAACCCCCGGGGTCCCCCCTTAGCTACCCCATCCCACCCCCCAGCAAATCACCCAATCCCCTTTCCCCCCCAAATTTTCCCCACTTTTTCCTAAAATCTAACCCCCCCTCCTCCACCCCAAGAATTCACATTTAATTCCAATACCCTGGTACCCCTTTTGGTAAGTGGCCCAAGTCAAGTCCGATAAACAGCTCTATGATCCCTGTAAACGCTTCCACCGTACGCAACACATCACTCGCCACTTTTTCGTCCATTAAAACCCATCGAGCCCGGCCGCGTATCCCGTCTTGAAGTATGCTCAACCTTAGGTCCCCCCCCTCCAATAACATCCCCTTTAACCCCCCGCCCCGCAAAAGATCCCTTTTGGCTACCAAAAAAACACCCTGCCCCCCCCTGGCTCCAACCTTTTACGTACTATACAATTCCCAATCACCCCCCATGTTGTTACCGAGGGAAGAGTTCAATAATAAACCCAAAAAACACGCACAAATTCTTTTTCACCCGTCTCACGCTCCGCCGGCGCATACCACAAACCACTGCCAGTCCTCACCTCTCCCACCATCTACCCGGAGTAACCCTACCCCCTCCCCTCCCTCACATTAAATTTCAACAAAGGGTTTTCTCCCGAATCGAAATTCCAACCCACCTTTAAAAAGGGCCGAAATTTGCACAAACACACGATATCCCTCCACATTCAAATCCCGACCCCCCCTTTTTGTTATGCTCCCGCATGAATACATATTTTTGGGGATGAGCCTCGAAACCCCTGGAGCCACAAACCTTTACTTCTAACAAACCATTTACTTCCGTCATACCCTGAACCTTTTTGAAGGGTTTTACCGCTGCCCTGTAACTCCTTTCATAAACACGTCACCAGCCTTCTATTTTTTCCCCCATGCTCACCCAAAATGGCTCATTCCCTCCCGGTCGAACCCGACCGGGAAAACCTGTGGCGCCTCCACTCACCACATCACCCACGGTTTTTTCCCCGGCTTTGCGCCGGGGTCAAGACATTTTCGGGAAACGAGTGCGTTGCCCCCCCTTCCGCCGAACACTTCCCGATCCCTGGTCTGGGGGGGATGCCCCCAAAAGCACCTCCGCCGCCACCTCGACCCCGGGCACCTTTTTTCCCCTAAAGAGGCACCTGATCAGCTGGCTGTCCCCTCTCGTCCTCACCCCCCTCAGGTCCCACCACCGATTGTACTCATTTCCAGCTTCTTCGTCTCCCAAAAAAATTTTTCCGTCAACTGCCCAAAGGGCCACATCCTTGCTCGTTCTCCTCCACTTTAACTTTGGGGTCCCCTTCCCCCAAAGCGGAGACTGTAGATTTTTCAGGCATCATGGGCTCGACCCCCCCCGTCGGAAAAATTCTTCCCACCTCCTCACTCCCAAAACGAACTATGGCCCTTTACGCGTCCCGTGGAGGCCCCGCCTTGGGTCAGGCCCTCGCTCCCTCCTTCTGTTGCAACTGTCTTGTGTGCCTTACCTTTCTGCCCTTGGTCATAAGCACCACATAGCCTGCAGGTCTTGCCTGCCCCGCGTAATACACCATCATTGCGCCCCAAAGTCGCCCCGGATGACAAACGACGGGGTGGGATGCCCAGGTCACTTTTTGGTTGAACGTACCCCCCGGCCCCGCCGGCGTGCCCCCCCACCCCCGGTACCTGCCTTGCCGATGACAGTACCATAACGTTCAAAAACGTTGTATATCTGCCTCGTACTTTGAAAGGCACGTTGCGTACCTCCCCAAGTGTGGTGCGACACGTCAATTAAACGAAATCGTTTGCCGAGTTACGTCCACACAGCCATTTGATCGCCCACCGGGCTCATACCTGCCGTCGATCGTAGCTTAACGAATATTTTGGTAAGCCCCCTTGGCGATACTCCATCAAATTTGACAGCAATGCCGTAGTGTCGCGAATAATCAAAGGAGAAACACCGTGGGACTGAGGCGTAATTTCACCCGCACTAAATCAAAGCAACAGTGTTGACCGCCTTTGAAGTCTGGCCATCTTGTGAAAACAATCTGCGAGGGAAAGGGCCCCTCAACCCGGAGCGTTTTGCGCACAAACCTCAAAGGGAATAAAAACATGAGGTCAATCTTCACCAATATTATTAAGGGGTTACCGAGTGGCTAGGGCATAGAAGGCAGTAAGATTTTATTCACTCTTTTTCTGATGAGCAGAAAGTTCTCCCTCGGGTCCCAGTACTCCTTAAGAGTGTTTCAGGCATGGTTCTGGCCTCATAACGGCCACGTGCTGGGTTCATTTAGATCTTATGGGCTTAATTAGGACTCGTTGTGGGCTCACCTAGGTCTCGTTCCGAGCTCATTTAGATTTCCGGGTTTGTTTAAGACTCGTTACGGGCTAACTTAGATCTCGTTCCGAACTCAACAATATAAATATATACTGGTATTTAAATTTCCATAAAAAGTGACTTTTTTTCTAGCTACCTCAAATGTTTATATATGTTGCTTCTCTGGAACCCTTCATAAAGGTGAAAGGATCTTCATCCAAGGAGTTGGAGCTGTACTCTCCTCGGATAAAACTTCCAATGAAGAGGAGGGAAACCTTCAGTTCCTTGAATCAAGAACTTTTTATTAGTATTAAGACTTTTTTTTCCTAGAATGGTCAATTGTTAATAAAAAAAAACTGCCCTTTGTCTCTCTTATGTAAATCTTTGGTGGCTATGGAATCTCCCTCACCCTTTCCTGCCCCCACCATTATTATTATTATTATTATTATTATTATTATTATTATTATTATTATTAATTATTATTATTATTATTATTATTATTATTATTATTATTATTATTATTATTATTAATTATTATTATTATTATTATTATTATTATTTTATATTATTATTATTAATTATTATTATTATTATTATTATTATTATTATTATTATTATTATTATTATTATTATTATTTTTTATTATTATTATTATTATTATGAAACACATCAGCCATCTTCCACCGAGGTAGGGTGACCCGAAAAAGAAGGAACACTTTCACCGTTACTCATTCCAGTTCACATGACCTTGTGTACTGAAAAAAAAAAAAACATCTCTTTCTCATTGTACTTCCCACTTCCAGGACTCAAGTCTAGCTAACCGGTTTCCCTAAATCATTTCATCAATGTTTCCGTACTTGTACTCCAACAGCACATCTATATAAAAGCCTCTTGCCTCCACTCATATTTAACACGTTCACATTACCTTGTTCGATGCCCAAGTCCCTAGCACTTTAAACCTCTTTTGCCCCCTTTCCTCCAACCATTCCTGGGAAGACTCCCCTACTCCTTCTGGGAAATGGGTTACAATCAGGTTTGCTTCAAGGAAGGGATGGACAGTTATAATTCCTCAAAGAAAGAATCCTTCACCAGCATCAAGGATCCGTTTTCTTCCTTGAAGGACCTCTACTGCTTTTGTGCTGTGCTCTGCACATTCTTATGTCAACAATGACATTTCAGCACCTTCAGGAATATTACATTACCTTCAGGAATATTACATTATCCTGCAAAAGATGTATTCCTCCATTATCATACTGCAATGGGTCACATGATTCTTACGTCAATATGTCTAGGTAGGACCCGTTTCTATCGTATTATAGATGGTGTAAAATATACTCAAGCATTGCACATGTGTCTCACATATCGACATATGTCCAGTTTTGTTTTCCATGCTAAAATTTCCCTGATATTTGCAGCTAGAGAGTTGAAAAAGATTAAGAGGTCCAGACATCTTTTAAATTTGGTTGACTGCATGGCTAAGTTGACAATGTGTCGACTACCTGAGGCTTATTGAGGCTGCATATCGCCTGAGAGAGAGAGAAAGTTGTTTATATATCATTTATTTGAATTAATCTTATAGTTGCACGTTAAAACACTCGTGATCTTCAATTAAGTGTCCCATAACTTTGTTGCCTTAACCTGCTCTACGTTTGCACACACATCTCTTGCGAACAGTTATCTTAAAAAGAATTAGCCCTCCTAGTCTCAGAGGGGCTACTCACTTCAGCCCCAATTAATCATAATATGATTGGTCTTGGATGCCAATTAAAAAGAAAAACCTGTAGCTATTTTTAAAGCTATTGTTAAGAAACTATCATAGGTGATGCCTGGCGCCAGAGGGATAATAAACAAAGGGACATTTCGAAGGGCAATTAAGTGACGATGGGTAGGAGGGTATACACACATTATTTGAATAAGACTCAATATAAAAATCTGTCTATCAGGGAGAAAACGTTTCACCCCACCAGGAACTTAATCATTAATAAAGTCCCTGGAGGACGAAACGTCGTCTCGATAAATGCCATAGATTTCATATTGTGGTTTTATTCATAAACATATGGGTATATTGTACGCATGATAATTAAACAGTTTTTGAACATCGAAAGGCGCACATATAACCCCCAAAAATTCCAAAATATGAGTTTTTTTCCTAAGTGTCATTATAACTGCAAGCAGCAGGTTTGAAACCCGCTAGTAATAAAGGAATATCTACTCATAAATGAGTAATATCAGCAACAGAAGAATTTCTTGAGAAGCAGAAACACATCAAGGTAGGCGTCCAGTATCGGTCTCAAGGTATATTATTCTCTCATCAGTCAAGTATTACTCTAATTAACACTTGATACTCTCAAGAGTAGTGAAAAATATTTAATATTTTATAAAAACCCTAATGATGGATTATTATTATTGTTATTATTAGCGCTATACCTCTCTTTATACACGTATATTTACCGCTTAGTTATGATTGTTACAATAATAATCTCGTTATATATGCTTTAATGGAGTGGAATGATGTAACACCTTTTCATTGGCTAAGATCTGAGGCACACACACACACACACACACACACACACACACACAACACACACACACACACACACACACACACACACTTAACCACACAAGTACACATGCAGTTTAGTACGAGATTAATCTCAGTGCAAATTTTTTGTTGGGATATTATTGTTTAAAATTTATTACTGGAAAATGCTTCAGGTGAGAGCTCATTAAAAAAATAATTCACATCCTGAACGTCCCTGAATAAATACTGATACTAATTACCTGTAATCCATTAGCGTGTTCAACGAAATGTATTATAATTTTTAAAAGTGTTTATTATTATTACACACACAAAGGATGCCAAAATGTAAACCGAATCGGATGAAAGAAGACTATCAAACAACTAGGATAGACTTCGAGAATAGCTAAACGAAAGTTTCCTAGAATTTAACTCCGAATTAATGTTATGTAGCTGGTAGATAGTGACACGAGGCTGAAGACTCTCTGACCGCGGGTTCAAATCCCGCCCGTGGTATGTTTTTTTTTCTGAAGACAAAATTCCAGGTAGAGAAGCTCACTAAAATAATAATGGAAAATGGCTGGAAATATCCATTAGGTTAGGTAGGCTCGTCTGGAAATAGGACAAGTGTTTCCCTAATCAAGATGACCCACAGGTTTTGGTCATCTGATCGAGGAGTTCCGCCGGCTCTTACCAGTCCACCCCTTTGAAAATTATGGGTATAATTTTAACCATTAGATACGTAAACCCTGATTGTTGAATTTATCATTTACAATGTAAACTTAACACCAACAGCAACAACAGCAACAACAGCAGCAACAGCAGCAACAGCAGCACTAATGTGACTAATGAAACTAATGTGCAACTGCACTGATGCAACTAATGTGACATTTTGTTACTGCAACGTGTCGCTCTCCAGGAGGTTTGACAAAGCTCCTGAAGAGAGAAACGTTGTAGCAGTAAATATAACATTAGTTGCACTTGTGTCCTTTTGCCTAATATATTATCAGTAATTCTACCAACATTATTACAACACACGCTGAGCCTGCACACATAAGAACGACATTCAGGAAACTGGTTAAAGACTTGTTCGAAACACTACCTTTCACGTGCAAGCACTTTCATGTAAAATATTTTCCTTATTTCTGTAGACACTCTCTACCTCATTCACGTAAACACGCTGTGCCTCATTTCTGTGCCTCGTTCCGGTAAACAAAGTTTACCTCATTACTGTATACACTTTTTTACATCATTCCTGTTTACATATACAGTACCTGGGAGAGGCTACCAGAATTTTGGAGCGGTGCATCAGTCAACACAAATACGCACATAAAAGACTCAACAATGCCTGCCCTATTCACCAGAACTCCCACGATCATCTTATGGACTTCGAAGCCAACAAATTGATTATCAGAGAATGTGTCCAGCAGCTGAGGCACTGTTAAGAATCTGCTTTTCTTGTCATTACACAAAATCCTGGCAGCCTCGTGACTGCAGATATTCTCCCCTGGTTCATGCTGCCCAAACCAGATACAACCATCAAGTAGCCCTTTGCCCCTACATGAAGTTCCTGAATTATTATCTAACTTCATATCTCTGAATTGGAAGCCGAAACGACTCCTTAATAAATGTCCGAACATCGTTTTCGCTTCTTACATGTTTTCCAGTGTTTATTCTTCATTTACTTGCTTTTTGCCATTCGGTGTACCGCAGTGCTTCTTCTCTCTTTGTTTCTTGGTGAATGAAGCCTTGGAGGACGTGTCCTAGACAGTGTTATCAGGTTCTTCATCGTCTTGAGATGTAATTTATCCCCAGTACTACTACTACTATCTACTAGACTCATCTTTGGGCTTTCTCTATAGCTTCTTGCTCAGTTTTGGCTTGATAATGGTCTAGGGTTGAACCATTATCAAGCGAATATCCATATCTTTGTTAACTAATAGGAGAAAATGTTCACATTACTATTGCCTTCTCTTTCTAACTTTCTCTTTCTCCCCCTTTCCCTGCCCTCTGTCCTCTCTCTCTCTCTTCTTATTTACTTCCTCTACCCCATTTCCCTCCTACGTCTTCCTTTTCCCCCCAAACCTTCTGCAGCGCGAACTCCTCCGCACCCATCCCCTACTCCAGGCTTCCTCTTCGTCTCTCTCCCTTCTCACTTCCCCTTCCTCTCTCCCTTCTTCCCTCCTCTAACTCTCCCTTCCTCCTCGCTCTCCACCACCTTACCCTCCTCTCAAAAGTCGACTGCTCGAGCCAAATGAGCATTTTGAAGCAGGCTGAGTGAAGCACACTCGCGAGGCCACTCCCAGCTTGATTAATATTCTCACCTCTTCAATATTCCAATCCAAGATCACTTAATTGGTGCTGGCAAACTTGGTGGCGAGACTTGACCCGGTGACAAACTTCCCTCGCTCGTGTCCAACTTGGCTAAAATAATTTTTTTTCACCCTAGAAATGAAACTTAAGATTGATGCTTCGTTTTCTTCACATGTGAGTTATTCGAATCCGGCCCTTCAAGAAAAGGCAATTTGGTGCCGGTGAAGGGCTCGTCATCAGAGGAATTGGAGGAAATTCTGTTTTGTATACCATATAGGTAAACAGTTCCGAAAAGTTGATGAGTTAGACACACTAAAGTAATTTATTGCCTTTCTACTTCTATTAACATTATTGTCATCACCTCTGCACTCAACTGGCAAAGCCTGCTGAGCAGGAGAAGCGTTTCAGCAATAAAGATATTAAACTGCTACACGTGTCTCTCATCCCCCATTCTCTACGCAAAATTTAATTTCCTCCCATTCACCAGAGGCTGTATGACATGATTTGTGTGTGTTCAACTCTTCCCCATGAATATTTCCATGGGGAAAATTTAATATTTCGGATGCCCAGGAAAATCATTACCTAAAATTATAGGAACTCTTAGATGGGTTAGGTAAATTAGGGTTAATTCATATGAATTTTAGTAACCTTAGGCTAAATTATTTCATTAGATTAAACTGAATTTACCTAAGGGTTTAGAGCGTTTTTAACTGGTTGGGTACAGGTGATATGCAGTCTTAGTGAGACACGTGCAGTCGATAGGGTTCAAACCTAGTCAACAAACTATTTATCTGTTATGTTTGTTTATTTTGTAGGGAAAACCTAGTTTGACATCAGGGTAGGAACTT
>NC_069468.1:15943177-15975677 GCF_026875155.1 Cherax quadricarinatus
GTATTTTGTATGTCGTTATCATGTCCCCCCTATCTCTCCTGTCCTCCAGTGTCGTCAGGTTGATTTCCCTTAACCTCTCCTCGTAGGACATACCTCTTAGCTCTGGGACTAGTCTTGTTGCAAACCTTTGCACTTTCTCTAGTTTCTTCACGTGCTTGGCTAGGTGTGGGTTCCAAACTGGTGCCGCATACTCCAATATGGGCCTAACATACACGGTGTACAGGGTCCTGAATGATTCCTTATTAAGATGTGTGTGTGTGTGTGTTTGGTGTGTGTGTGTGTGTTGTGTGTGTGTGTGTGTGTGTGTGTGTGTGTGAGTGTGTGTGTGTGGTGTGTGTGTGTGTGTGTGTGTGTGTGTGTGTGTGTGTGTGTGTGTGTGTGTGTGTGTGTGTGTGTGTGTGTGTGTGTGTGTGTTCACTCTTGAAGTCTTGAGCAGCATAGCCCTGACTAATTAATAAATTGCTTAATATAGCTTCTAATGTTTTTTTCGTGTCAACATTTCTTCAGCAATGACAGTAAGTCAATTAGGCGAAAATTTACAAAGGTGGCATGAGTCACGAAGGGATTGTGATAATTCTCCTGGCAATACTGGGTTATATCTGTTAATGGTTCTGGGAATTATCCCCCTCGCCGGTAGAGCCTTAGATCAACACCTCGTAAATTAGGAAATATCTATTAGAGGAACAGACCCTAAAAAGAAACACACTAGAAGGAAAAAATAGTTGAAAACTCAATGTAAAAGAAGAATTTATAATTTACATGCCATCTTGCATGTTAATGAGACAGAAAAAGAAACAGCGCTGTTACAAGAGGGTAAAACATTCAGCATTTTTCTCAAGTATTCGTAATGTTAGGACGGCAATAACTACCCAGGTGTTTACTACATCTGAACCCACTATTTACAAAACCTTTCTAATTGTTTCAGCAAAACAGAATATTTTTTTCATAATTCCTATAAAATGCTCTACTTATAATCAACAGTGAGAAAGAAAATAGTTATTTTAATCGTTCGTGGATAGGGGAAGTGTTGCCTTGATGTTGGTGAAGATCTCTTGATTCAAGGAATTGGAGCAACCATATCACTGAGCAAACCTAATTGCCTATCACCTCTCAGCCGTTGTGTAATCCCATAAGTTATGTAATCGTGCATTAGAGTTACATTAAGGCTACAAGCACCATGGAATACTTGTTTGATTTTCCTGTATTTTCATGGAGGTAGAAAACTTCCTGTTTCAGAACAAACCTTCGTTATAGATGTTTCGGTCCGTGTAAAACTATACCAGTTCATGACATAACAATGCTCTACGTTGAGCGAAATGTCATCTACAATATAGAGTTTCCTTTCCCCAAGTGTTTGTCTGCTATACTTGTTTGCAGTACCTGCCATCCAACACTGTCCTTAGGAAAAGAGTCGAAGAGAAAATATGGATTACTTCACCAGTTCAACACGGAGCCGACAGTCAGTACCTGAAAGAAAGAAGAAAAATATTAGATTGACACGAATGAGGCCCATTGATTGGTAGTTTGATGAGTGGTAGTTTGATGAGTGGTGGTTTGATGAGTGGTAGTTTGATGAGTGGTAGTTTGATAAAGTGACAGAGAATTGAGAGCGTTCTTGCACATCCACCACAGCCTGACTCATCGCCTCAACTTCTAGATTAGGAAATTCCTTGTGCCTTCCTGCCACGACCCCTGTTGTGTGTATATGTACGTTCTCTCTCTACCCTCCCTCCCTCCCTCCCTCCATCTCTCTCTCTCTCTCTCCTCTCTCTCTCTCTCTCTCTCTCTTCTCTCTCTCTCATATATATATATATATATATATATATATATATATATATATTATATATATATATTTTATATATATATATATATATATAATATATGTCGTGCCGAATAGCAGAACTTGCGATCTTGGCTTAAATAGCAACGCTCATCTTGCCATATGGGGACAAGTGGAAAATTTGTGTATGCAATAATTTCGCCAAAATCATTCTGAACCTAACGAAAAAATATATTTCACTGTGTTTGTTTAGTAATAAATTATTGTAAACAATCTAAAATATATTTAGTTGGGTTAGGCTAAAATAAATTGTTCTTGTTATAATAAGGTTAGGTAAGTTTTCTAAGATTCTTTTGGAGCAAAATTAAAATTTTTTACATTAACATTATTGAAAAAAATATATCTTTAAACGTATAAGAGAAAATTTTAGAAAGGACTTGATTTTAAATGAGTTCTTGCTAAATGACCAGTTTTACATATTCGGCACGACTATATATATATATATATATATATTTTATATATATATATATATATATATATATTATATATATATATATATATATAATATATATATATATATATATCTATATATATATATATATATATATATATATATATATATATATATATATATATATATATAAATTATATATAATATATATATATATATATATCGCAAAAATTGTCACCAAATTCGTGGAAAAATTGGACAGGGAATCAAACTCGAGATTTCATCTTTACAAAAACTACGTTAATTGCAACATTTCCGAGAGAGCGTCGACTGTCTGAAATTTCATTAATTTAATATCTCTTTCATGAGACTCGAGGTTGCATGCAAGCAGTGCACGAAGATACATTGTGGAGAACACCCTATATTGACATGCTTTGGTAGGTCAGAGTAATAACAGAGGACATAGTGGTAGGTCTCCTAGGCACACTGAATGTTCACATTCTACCTCTTCTACGTATATGGGTGTCCGGAAAAGGGATATAGCTCTATCTACTTCATGTTCGATTGTGAATTAAATAGATGGAACTAAGTTATTAAGTCTGGAGAAAAAGTCATCAAGGTTCTTCATTACAT
Organism: Cherax quadricarinatus; assembly: GCF_026875155.1. NCBI lineage: Eukaryota > Metazoa > Arthropoda > Malacostraca > Decapoda > Parastacidae > Cherax > Cherax quadricarinatus. Next base: position 15,946,042 of record NC_069468.1, read on the forward strand.
GGCCGATGACACAATGTCATCAGAATCATATTCATGTATATGTATGGATTAATAAAAATACAAACCGGGTAATCTAGCGAGACCTATTATTAACTCCATAGGTTCAGTTCTCTATAAATTATCTAAGTGGCTAGCAGATATGTTGAGGCCGATTGCTGGAAAAATTTCTAACTTTATGTTAAAAACAATATAGATTTAGCAGATAAATTAAGCACCATGACTGATTTAAATGATTGCAATATGGTTACCTTTGATGATTTCTTAAACCTCCTATCTGAAGAACTTGTAATTACGATTTACCATTGCCAGTACCTACTATCATTAAGCGTATTAAATTATTCATTGATGCAAAGTTTGTGTTTAATGGCGAGTTTTACACTCAGAAGTTTGGTATGGCAAAGGGAAATCCTCTCTCTCCTGTCCTTAGTAATTTATACTTGGAATATTTTGAAATAAAAATGCATAAAAAATCCTCCCCAGTAGAGCTAAGTGGTACAGATATATTGATGATGTTTTATGCCTAATGCCCAAGAATATAGATATAAACTATTTCCTTGTTAAATTAAGTAGTCTAGCTAATTCCATAAATTTTACTGTTGAGTTGAACAAAATAACTCATTACCTTTTCTACATCTTTTAATTAAGGGGAACCATGATTTAAAATCTATAGAAAACCAACAAATAAATGATCTTATTTGCACTATTATTCATCACATCAAGACAGAGTTAATATACGTATTCTCATCACTGTTTTTGAAAGCTTTGCGTATTTGCAGCCCAGAGTTGTATACAATGGCGACACCGTGGACACAGACACAGATGCGGTATAATGCTATCATTTATTGACAAGGTTTAACCCATACAGTGGGTCAAGCTGGATTTCCTGTTTTATGATTCTTAATCCAACGATACAAGCCCTGGAAACATTGCTTGCACCTCTGAAAGGCAACTGTTTTCAAAATCTTTTGATAGTTAACCTTGATATGCTTAGTGGAATTCTTATTTGATTATAAGTTTTACTGCCATTAAGTCTCGTCTTTTATTAATCTTGTTTAAATATAACTTCTATATTTTATTCATCACCTTTATTAATATGAAGATCAATGTCGTTTTTTTCACAATCCACCAAGCTTCAAAAAATTCTAAGACAACTAAATATATTACTACAAAATTACTCACAAAAAATCCTTACATATATTTGCATCCTGTAAAACACAAGACCGATATTTACGACGTGTGTAAATAACACACGAAAAAAAAAAATCGCAGAAACAGGAGTGTCTAAAGATTATGAATAGCTGGCGAAAGGCTCTAAATTCTAGTACAGTACTTAGTTATTCATTCCTTCCGTTGGTAAAACCTCATTATCTTTCCTCATATAGGTTCTACATTTCCCAGTGAATGTAATATAATAATAATAACAATAAAACATGTATCTACAGTTGTGTAACTACGATATGATTATTAATTACAATGCATTGTTCAGGTTCACTCTTATTTCACCATAGCTCTTAACGAGTAGGTCAATTGTCATAGCGTGGCTGAGTAAATAGCACGATAAGATCAAAGGCATCAAGCTTCAAAAGAAGATGAAGTGAGTGTACTAAAGGCTTAGAGAGAACAGAAGGGCGAGCAGATGAGGTAATATACCTCTTTGGGGGACGTGGCAGCAGCCAGGAACTTAGTGGAGCGAGATAAAAAGTGGTAGTTGAGGAGGCAGTGAGAGAGAGAGAGGGAGAGAGAGAGAGAGAGAGAGAGAGAGAGAGAGAGAGAGAGAGAGAGAGAGAGAGAGAGAGAGAGAGAGAGAGAGAGAGAGAGAGAGAGAGAGAGAGAGAGAGAGCAGAGACAGATCCTGAAATTAATCTTAGGAGTTGAGAATAGAGTTGGATGAAGAAATTGTGAACTACTGAGCAGATAAGAAAGAGACAAAAGTTTGGAATTGAAGAAAATAGTGAGATCGACTGAGAGGCTAAAAATGAAATTTAATTCACTGTGGAGCACATTTGAAGAATAAATGGGTTGTACAAGGGAGTACATGAGCAAGGCATAACATATTGCCTTGGCATCTATATTCAGTATGGAGAAGCAGAATGCTATCTGCCTAGCCCACACATCATGTAGCCTATACACTAATAAATAAAAATTTGTACTGCTGCTATTACTACTACTACTACTACTATTCTACTACTAGATTTTCGTATGCATGTAAGTTTCTTTGAGCAGAGTTGAAAAGCGGAAGACTCTCTGCCTAATCCACACTCCATGTAGCCTATACACTAATAAACAAATACTTGCACTGCACTGGATTTTTGCGTGGAAGGGTGTTTCCTTCCCCATAGTTGATGATTCAACCAACACAGCATGCAGTGGTGAACTGATAGCAAAAACAGGATCTGAAACAAGTGTGTCCAGGGTGGTATTTTTTCCACGCGAAACAAGGAAAAATTTTCCTGACGTGGGTCTTATATGATGGTCTTCATAGCTGAACTTTCTGGTCAGTTGGCCGAGACCATCAGTTGATTTAGAGGTCCACCCCGAAAAATTAAAAAAAAAATCACATTATACATTGTGTAATTGTATAAATCCTACATTCCTGAAACCTAGTCATACCTAGGGATAGCTGAACTGGATAGTTGCAAGACACACTGCCAAGAATTATAGGTAATGAAATACAAGAAATTTTTTTTATTAAGATGATGCTATCGTTCCCTTCGTCTTAATAAAGTTTTTTTTATCTTCTCTACGGCTTAAACGGAATGACTCGAAGATAGAATTATAACCATTTATCTTAAAGCTAGTATCATATATAATCATCGATATTATTGCAAATGTAAAATATAATCATTGATATTAAAGTTAATATCAAATATAATAGATGTTAAAGCTAGTTTCAAACATAATCATTGCTATTAAAGCTAAATCATATTAGTAATTCCCGAAAAAATTATCTACTTAGATGAGCAAATAATATTATAACATAAATTGAACCAGATCTGTCGAAAGGACAGAGTGTGGAAGGAGTCACTAATAAATAGCTAGGATCGGTGATTATGTGTGATTATGTAGACTATTACTTTGTACGAAGCACACTATGCGTGTGGGAAGGATATTTGATATCCGCAGAACCCACTGCATATCCACTGTTGCTTAGGTCGCGTTACATTTATGCACTGGAGAATTTACAGACTGTACCTAATTTCCACTTGCCATCTTTCATGCTATTTATTTTATCCGTCAAATAAACAGGACAGAGCAGGTGCACTAGCAACGAATAAGTTCACCAACCTTTACAAGACAATTATCACTGAATAGCTGCACTACACATTATAAGACCAACAAACTGAACAGGTGCGTAAACCCTTAAAAAAAAAATACTAAAGCGGTTTACAAATCCTTAACATTTCGTAAACAGAGTTTTCTGAAGAGTATATCTCTCGACGTTTGTACACTGAGAGCAGCAATGAATATAGAAAGAGGGCATATTTATAACCACTGACAAAAAACAGCGAAATTCCAAGCACTTTCGAGATTTTTCACATTATCAAGGAAAGGTGAGAAATCACGAAAGGGTTGGAATTTCCCTATTTTTTCACAGTGGTTATTCTGCATATTGTGATATCACAGGTTTACCGTGATCTTATCGTATATATATATATATATATATATATATATATATATATATATATATATATATATATATATATATATATATATATATATATATATATATATAATATATATATATATATATATTATATATATATATATATACACTTACTTACAGAATTTACTACAACTCCTCTATTAAGATCAATGTATCTTTGATGGTGTACGGGCTATATGCAGCATTAATAACCCTCGTTTATTCGATAGCCTTTAAGCCAAAGACGAACCAGTCTTTAGAAAATTAAAAAGCGACTGGTTATATTTTAGTCAGAGAAGAGATTGAGGGAAATATCTCCCTCAGTCTTTTTCACGGGATAAGAACAATACCAGGAATTAGTCTTGGACACAGGTGCTTCTCCGGGCTAGCTTTCTTCTTGACGTTAGTCTAACGTGATGAAAAAACAGGGTGTGTTCATTAAGAAGAGTGGGTGTGTGGGGAAGAAGGTTTAGGATGAGTTTTTGGGAATACGGGAATGTTAAGGAGCGTAAGAATGTTATGGCTGAATGTGGGGAGTTAGGAAAGAGTGAGGGATGTTAGGGAGGAGTGTGGGAATAAGTTGTTTGAGTAAGTGGCCTGTCTTCCATCTCGTTTCTGCACAGAGAGTTCTTTCACTAATCCAAAGGGGTTCTTTCGCTGATCCAAAGGGGTTCTTTCAAGTGTATAGGACGAAGGTGAAGGAAAAAAGTAGGACCTCTGAAAACTGGGAATGGACAGCTGACAGATAAAGAACTGGAAATGTGTTCCTTATTTAATGACTATTTTTTTGTCAGTTTTTACACAGGAAGATGTAAATGAGATTCCAGTAATTAACAATTATTTGGTTCCTGATGAATTTAAATTAACTAATATTACTGTCACGGGGGACATGGTTATTAAACAGATAGACAAACTGAAGCAAAATAAGTCCCCGGGACCCGATGAGTTGTTTTCCAGGGTACTTAAGGAATGCAAGATGGAGCTTAGTCAGCCATTAACGAGTGTATTTAACGCGTCCATCCTTACCGGTGTTGTGCCAGAGTTGTGGAAGATGGCTAATGTGGTTCCTATATTCAAATCAGGGGATAAGTCCACTCCTTCAAATTACCGTCCAATAAGCCTGACATCTATAGTGGGCAAGTTATTAGAATCAATTATAGCTGACATTATCAGAAGTCACCTTGAAGAGCATAACTTGATAAATGAATCTAAGCATGGATTCACGAGAGGTCGTTCCTGCCTGACAAATTTACTGACGTTCTTTAATAGAACATTTGAGGCAGTTGACAGTGATAAAGAATATGATATTGTTTATTTGGATTTTAGTAAAGCCTTCGATAGAGTACCTCACAAGAGACTCTTAAGAAAAGTGGCAGCTCATGGGATAGGAGGTAAAGTTTTTAGCATGGATAGAGGCATGGCTTACCAACAGAAAGCAGAGAGTTACCATTAATGGAGTGAAATCTGAATGGGGATTAGTCACTAGCGGCGTTCCACAAGGATCAGTTTTAGGCCCTCTCTTGTTCATAATTTACATTAATGACCTTGATGAGGGGAATTACGAGTGACATGAGTAAGTTTTGCTGATGATACAAGATAGGCCGCATAATTCACTCTGAGGAGGATAGCAATGAACTCCAGGATGATTTGGACAAATTAATGTCTTGGTCTGAAAAATGGCAGATGAAGTTCAATGTGGATAAGTGTAAGGTACTTGCCCTTGGTAATGAAAATAACCCTCGAAGCTATAATCTAGGTGAAGTAGAGCTTGATCATACAGAATGTGAAAAAGACTTGGGAGTGATGGTAAGCAGAAATCTAAAGCCAAGACAGCAGTGCCTTAATGTGCGCAACAAGGCCAACAGATTACTTGGATTTATTTCAAGAAGTATAAGTAACAGAAGTCCAAAAGTTATTTTACAGCTCTATACATCACTAGTGAGGCCTCATTTAGATTATGCTGCTCAATTTTGGTCCACTTACTACAGGATGGATATAGACTCATTAGAAAACATACAGAGAAGAATGACTAAAATGATTTACTGTGTAAGGAACCTTCCGTATGAAGATAGACTTAAAGCCTTAAATCTCCACTCTCTGGAGAGGTGTAAAATGAGGGGAGATATCATTGAGGTGTATAAGTGGATGACGGGCATAAACAAGGGAGATATTAATAAAGTACTGCGGGTGTCGAACCAGGTAAGAACCAGAAATAATGGATTTAAGTTGGACAAATTTAGATTTAGAAAGGATATAGGTAAGTACTGGTTTTCTAACAGTGGGGTGATAGAGGCTAGGACCTTGGGTAGCATTAACATAAGAACATAAGAACATAAGAAAGGAGGAACACTGCAGCAGGCCTGTTGGCCCATACTAGGCAGGTCCTTTACAATTCATCCCACCAACAAACATTTGACCAACCCAATTTTCAATGCTACCCAAGAAATAAACTCTGATGTTCAAGTCCCACTCAAATCCAACCCCTCCCACTCATGTACTTATCCAACCTAAATTTGAAACTACTCAAAGTCCTAGCCTCAATAACCCAACTAGGTAGACTGTTCCACTCATCAACTACCCTATTTCCAAACCAATACTTTCCTATGTCCTTTCTAAATCTAAACTTATCTAATTTAAATCCATTACTGCGGGTTCTCTCTTGGAGAGATATCCTCAAGACCTTGTTAATATCCCCTTTATTAAAACCTATCTTCCACTTATACACTTCGATCAGGTCTCCCCTCATTCTTCGTCTAACAAGGGAATGTGACTTAAGAGTCTTCAATCTTTCTTCATAAGGAAGATTTCTAATTCTATGTATTAATTTAGTCATCCTACGCTGAATGTTTTCTAACGAATTTATGTCCATTCTGTAATATGGAGACCAGAATTGAGCTGCATAATCTAGGTGAGGCCTTACTAATGATGTATAAAGCTGCAGTATGACCTCTGGATTTCTGTTGCTTACACTTCTTGATATAAATCCCAGTAATCTATTTGCCTTATTACGTACGCTTAGGCATTGCTGTCTTGGTTTAAGGTTGCTGCTTACCATAACCCCAAGTCCTTTTCGCAATCTGTATGGCTAAGTTCTACATTATTTAACTTATAAGTGCTAGGGTTATGGACACTCCCGAGCTTCAGAACCTTGCATTTATCTACATTGAACTGCATCTGCCACTTTTCTGACCAAGAGTAGAGTTTGTCTAAATCCTCCTGAAGTTCCCTAACATCTACGTTTGAATCAATTATCCTTCCTATCTTCGTGTCATCGGCGAATTTGCTCATATCACTAGTAATTCCTTCATCAAGATCATTGATATACATTATAAACAACAACGGGCCCAAGACTGATCCCTGTGGAACGCCACTTGTTACTGATCCCCACTCGGATTTAACCCCATTTATGGACACTCTCTGCTTCCTGTCTGTGAGCCATGATTCGATCCACGAGAGCACCCTTCCTCCAATGCCATGAGCTGCTACTTTCTTCAAATGCTTTACTAAAATCTAAGTAAATAATATCATATTTTTTATCGTGGTCAACAGCCTCATAAGCTTTACTGAAGAAAGTTTATAAATTAGTTAGACAAGACCGGCCTCTTGTGAATCCATGCTGAGTATCATTAATCAAGCTATGCTTATCGAGATGGCTTCTTATAATCTGAGCTATAATTGACTCTAGTAATTTGCCTACAACTGAGGTCAGGCTTATTGGGCGGTAATTTGACGGTAACGACTTGTCCCCTGTTTTAAAAATAGGAATTACATTAGCTATCTTCCACATATCAGACACTACACCTGTTTGAAGAGATAAATTAAAAATATTAGTTAATGGTTCACAGACTTCCATTTTGCATTCCTTAAGAACCCTTGAAAAAACCTCATCAGGACCCGGTGACTTATTTTGCTTCAGTCGGTCTATCTGCTTCACAACCATTTCACTAGTGACTGTGATGTTACATAATTTATCTTCTTCTGGCCCACTATAAAAAATTAATTACCGGAATATTATTAGTGTCTTCCTGTGTAAAAACCGAGAGAAAATAATTATTTAAAATCGAGCACATTTCATTCTCTTTGTCAGTAAGATGCCCATAGTTATTTTTAAGGGGACCTATCTTATCTCTGACTTTTGTTCTATATACCTGGAAAAAACTTTTTGGGTTAGCTTTAGAATCCCTAGCAACTTTAATTTCATAGTCCCTTTTAGCTTTTCTTATCCCCTTTTTAATGTCCCTCTTAATGTCAATATACTGATTCATAAGATGACCCTCGCCTCTTTTGATACGCCTATAAATTCCTTTCTTATGCCCTACTAGATATTTCAGCCTATTATTCATCCATTTTGGGTCATTTCTATTTGATCTAATTTCTTTATAAGGAATAAACGTTCTTTGAGCAGCATGTATTGTGTTCAGAAAACTGTCATATTGATAGCTCTCTTCGTTACCCCAGTCAACAGATGATAAGTTTTCTCTAAGCCCATCGTAATCTGCTAAGCGAAAATCTGGGACTGTTACTGAGTTATCCCTACTATCATACTTCCATTCAATGCTAAAGGTAATTGATTTGTGGTAGCTAGCACCCAGTTCCTCTGAAACTTCTAAGTTATTAACAAGGGATTCGTTGTTTGCCAGAACTAAGTCAAGCAGGTTAATACCCCTTGTAGGTTCTGTCACAAACTGCTTCAAAAAACAATCCTGAACTACTTCTAAGAAGTCGTATGATTCTAAATTCCCAGTCAAGAAATTCCAATCAATATGACTAAAGTTAAAGTCTCCTAGAATTACTACATTATCGTGCCTTGTGGCCCTAACAATTTCCTCCCATAGTAGTCTCCCCTGGTCCCTATCTAAATTTGGGGGACGGTATATCACACCTAAAATTAATTTTTCATGCCCCTCTGAAAATTTTATCCAAACAGACTCTGTATGTGTTACTTCAGACTTAATACCCGTTTTTATGCAACAGTTCAAGCGATCTCGGACATACAATGCCACCCCACACCCCTTTCCGACACTTCTATCTACTTGGAACAATTTAAAACCCTGGATGTGACATTCTGCAGGCATGTCCCGACTTTTTGAATTAAACCACGTCTCAGTAATGGCAAATACATGTATGTTACCTGCACTAGCAACTAGTCTCAACTCGTCCATCTTATTCCTAGCACTGCGACTATTTGTGTAATAAATATTTAAAGACCCTCCTCTCTCTTTACCCTTCCTGCTCCTTTCTATTATTCCACTAAACCTATAACTGTCCTTGTCAATTAGTGCCACTGGCTTTCCAATATCCACCTCATTTTGCCTATTACTAGTTCTCCTAGTACTCATATTACTACCCTGCGACTTCACAGTTTTCCCGCAAAAACCCATACCACTAACTATTCCTAGTTTAAAGACCTAACAGCTCCCTCCACTGCGTTGGCCAGTGCTCCCACCCCACACCTAGATAAGTGAACCCCATCCCTGGCATACATGTCATTTCTGCCATAGAAGAGGTCCCAGTTGTCAATGAATGTTACTGCATTTTCCTTACAGTATTTGGACAAATATATGAGTGGGAGGGGTTGGGTTTGATTGGTGTCATTGGGTACGGGAGTTATTTCTTGGGTAGCTTAAATTAGAGGTCGTTTTGATAAGGACCTGCCTCGCATGGGCCAGTAGGCCTTCTGCAGTGTTCCTCCATTCTTATGTTTGTCTGTCTGCCTATCTGTCACTCTCCCTCCCTCCCTCCATCCCTCTCTCTCTCTCTCTCTCTCTCTCTCTCTCTCTCTCTCTCTCTCTCTCTCTCTCTCTTTTCTCTCTCTCTCTCTCTCTCTCTCTCTCTCTCTCTCTCTCTCTCTCATCTCTCCACTCTCACCCCTCCCTCTCTCTCTCTCTCTCTCTCTCTCTCTCTCTCTCTCTCTCTCTCTCTCTCTCTCTCTCTCTCCTCAGCCTTGTTCGACCAGTCATTTCAGCAGATCTTTCAACACTGTCCAGCTGTTATTGACCTCAGTGCTGTGCACAAAGGCCAGTGCTTACCATGTCCCCCCAACATGGCCAAGTCAAAAAAGAGCTATTATACCACAAGACGTGCAGCCATCAGAAGCTCCACCTTTGCTGCAGCCATTTGCTGAACTTCACTACGGCAACAATCATTCGTTCTTCGAAAGAACTGCATTTGAAACCGTAGACAAACTTGAGAAAGAGATCAATTGTGAAAATTAAAAAAAAAAAAAAAAAGGCCAGAGAGCAGGACAGGGAATGAGTGGGAAAGAGAGAAATGAAGAAAACAGATGAAAAAAAGGACTAAAGAGAAAAGAATATAGAGAAAAGATATCGGGACACTGGAATATGCACAAGAAAAATGAAGATTTTATTATTTTATGTATGAACACAATGTTTCCAGTCAAGGTGCTCAATGATGATGATTATTATAAATATTATAAAGTATAATTATAAATTATTTTATTATTTTTATAAATTATTATTAATTATTATTATTATTATTATTGTTAGGTAAGACACATATGCAACAGTTAGACAACTTTATTCCGAAACGTTTCGCCTACACAGTAGGCTTCTTCAGTCGAATACAGAATGTACGCAGGAACAGTAAAGATGTGAAGACGATGTAATCAGTCCATCACCCTTAAAGTCGTAGAGTTTGAGGTTGTCAGTCCCTCGGCCTGGAGAAGTTCAGTTCCATATGGAACTGAACTTCTCCAGGCCGAGGGACTGACAACCTCAAACTCTACGACTTTAAGGGTGATGGACTGATTACATCGTCTTCACATCTTTACTGTTCCTGCGTACATTCTGTATTCGACTGAAGAAGCCTACTGTGTAGGCGAAACGTTTCGGAATAAAGTTGTCTAACTGTTGCATATGTGTCTTACCTAACAACCTGTCGGTATTGTATACCATTTTGATGTTCATTATTATTATTCAAAAGGGAACTGTAATCCAGTAGGTGTCATACAGCGCTTGCTTATGTGCGCGCGTGTGTTTGCGTGTAAACCCTCAGGGGCGAGGCTGTGTGTGTGGTAAAGGGGTGAAGCGATATATATACAGCATTAGAGATCACAGCAGATTAAGTGGCTTCAGAGAAGACCGTAGTGGCTAACCAGCCCTTGTGAGGCAGCCGCGGCCTTCACACGCATGCATGGTCAAACTCGCCCTCATCCTCAGACTTGGAGAGCTTCGCTGGAACACCCAGATCAAAGACCTCTTGAGAGATCCTCTTGATCCTCGCCAGCACCAGGCTGCTCCTCACACTCCCTGAAGACCGGAGTGAGGATGTTACAAACCCATAAGCTGGAGTCTAAGGAATACTATCTCTTTGGTTAGCCTCAGTTTCTATGTCTGTCTCTGTCTGTCTATCTCTGTCTGTCTGTCTCTGTCTATCTATCTCTGTCTGTCTATCTCTCTCGCGTGGAGATGAAACAATATCAGTGTAAAGCCAGAACCTGACCCAGTGAATAGTAATTAGCTAACATATATGTCATGCCGAATAGGTAAAACTTGCGATTTTGGCTTAAATAGCTACGCTCTTCTTGCCGAATAAGGCAAGCAAAAATTTGTGTATGGAATAATTTCGCAAAAATAATTCTGAACCTAACGAAAACAAATATATTTCATTGTGTTTGTTTATTATTAAATTACTGGAAACTTATCTAAAATATATTTAGCTGGATTAGGCTAAATTAAATTGCGCTTGTTATAATAAGGTTAGTAAGTTTTCTATGTTTCTTTTGGTACAAAAATTATTATTTTTTCATTAACATAAATGAAAAAAAAATGTAACTTCAAACGTATAAGAGAAAATTTTAAAGAGGATTTTATTTTAAAAGAGTTTTTTCCAACTGACCAATTTTACCTATTCGGTACGATATTTTATATATATATATATATATATATATATATATATATATATATATATATATATATATATATATATATATATATATATATATATATATAATATATATATATAATAGGAATGAGGAAGCACTAAATCCACAGGGGTCATGCACTCATCCAAGAAATGACATGGCAACTGGGATTTCTTGGATCAGAGAAACTGGGGATACTCATCCTTTCCTTGGATCAAACCTGATTACCGTCCATTTTCCATGCGTTACACGATTTTATTTCTCTTACTAAATTAATTTCAAAATAGGGGAAATTCACGAGCGCATTCGTTCCATGTCCGGGTCCTTTCGTTCGCATACCGGGTCCCCTCGTTCGCATGCCCCGGGTCCTCTCGTTCGCATGCCCAGGTCTCTCGTTGCATTCCAGGTCGTCGGTTGCTGCCGAGTCCTTTTTTCAATGTGGTCCTTGTTCGAGTCCTGGTCCTTCGTTCGCTTGGGGGAAAAAAAACTTTTCCATTTTAATGGGAGTGTGACTATGGTATAGCAAATGCTGGCGTGATCCAAGTGGCCCCCAGGCTTTTGCATGGTACGTTTTTGATAAAGTCACAACCTCAGGCAGGTAATGCGCACGCCACACACACACACACACACACACACACACACACACACACACCCCACACACACACAACAACATACAACACACACACAAAACAACACACACACACACCACACCCCGTACACCGTGTATGTCAGGCCATCGGAGTATGCAGCCCCTTTTTGGGGAACCCCGCACTTGATAAAGCACGTAAGAAACTGGGAAAAAAGTACAAAGGTTTGCGCAAGGTTAGTTCCAGAGCTAAGGGGAATGCCCTATGAAGAAAGATTAAGGGAAACGGCCGACGACATAGGACGGAGGGTCAGGGGAAAGACAGATAACGACAATAAAATACTGCGTGGAATAGAAAAGGGGACAAGACGGGATTTTCCCAGGGGGGACCCCAAAACAAGACCCCAAAATTGGAAGTTGAAGACACAAATGAGTCAGAGAGATATTAGGAATATTTCTTCAGTAAGAGTTTAAGGCGGGGAAATAGCCTAGAAAAGACTTTAGGGAGGCAGGAACCATACCATTTTAAAGACGGGGTTTGATAAAGCTCATGGAGCGGGGAAAGGGGGAGGGCCCAGAAAAACCGGGAAAGAGGCGGGGCCAGGAGTTAAGACTCGACCCCGCAACCCAAAAATAGGTGAGTAAAAATGGGTGATACACCCCCAACACACACACGCACACACACACCACACACACGCACACACAACACCACACACCACACACCCCAAACCACACACACAACACACCAACCCCCACACACACACACGCACACACACACACACACACACAAAACACACACACACACACACACACACACACACACACACACACACACACACACACCACACCAACCACACACCACACCCAAACACACAATAAAAGTGGGAAAAGAAAAAAAGAAACAAAAACCTTTAAGAAAATTTTATACATGTAAAGTTAGCGGAAAATCCTTAAATAAAAAGGGTTCGTAAAAGGGGTTTTTTAATCTTTATAATTTTTTTTTTTCGAGTTAAAAATATTTCAGAGGAGAGAATTAAAAAAAAATCACCCCCAAAAGTATTGACGAAAAAAAATTCGAAGGAAAAAACTGTAAAAAAAGAATCACTTTTTTTAAAATTAAAATGAGTTGCGGAACCTGACGTGTTATCACAACACAACAAATGAGTTGCGTGAACCCGACGTGTTATCTCAACACAACAAGTGAGTTGCTTTAACCTGCGTGTTATCTCAACCAAAAAGATAGTTGCGTGAACCTACGTGTTATCATCAAAAACAAGATGATTGCATGAACCGACGTGTTTTCACAAACCCCAAAAAGATAGTTTCGTGAACCACGGTTATCATCAACAAAACAAGATGAGTTGCGTGAACCTGACGTGTTATCATCAAAACAACAAAATGATTGCGTAACCCGACGTTTTCATCAACACAACAAGATGATTTTTGGAACCTGAGTGTTTCATCAACAAAAAAAAGATGAGTTGCTGAACCTGACTGTTTTCATCAAACAAAAAAGATGAGTTGCGGAAAATGACGTGTTATCATCAAAACAACAAGAGGTTGCGTGAACCTGACTTTATCATCAAAAAAAAGATGGTTGCGTGAACCGAGTGTTATCATCAACACAACAAATGAGTTGCGTGAACCTGACGTGTTTTCTAACAAACGATGAGTTGCGTGAACCTGACTGTTATCATCAAAAAAAACAAGATGGTTGCGGAACCTGACTGTTATCATCAACACAAAAAAATGATTGCGGAACTGCGTGTTTTACAAAACCCAAAAAGATGGTTTTCGTGAACCTGACGTGTTTCTCACAAAAAAAGATAAATTGCGGAACCCGACGTGTTTTCATCAACACAACAAGATGATTGCATGAACCCGACATGTTATCATCAAACCAACAAATGAGTTGCATGAACCTGCGTGTTTTTCATCAAACAAAAAAGTAAGTTGCGTGAACCGACGTTTACATCAACAAAAAAAGATAAATTGCGTGAACTGACGTGTATCATCAACACAAAAAGTTGATTGCTGAACCCGAGGTATACAAACACCAAAAAGATGAGTTGCGTGAAGTGACGTGTTTTCATCAAACAACAAAATGGTTGCTGAACCTGAGTTTATCATAACCAACAAAAGAGTTGCATGAACCTGACGTGTTATCATCAACAAAACCAAAGTTTCGTGAACCTGACGGGTTTTTTTTTATCAACACAACAAATTGAGTTGCATAACCCGGGGTTATCTCAGCAAAATAAGATAAGTTTCGTGAACCCGACGTGTTATAACAACAAAAAGAAAAGTTGCTGAACCAGGGTTTATCATCAAAAACAAAAAGATGAGTTGCAGAACCTGCGGTTATCATCAACACAAAAAGATGAGTTGCGTGAACCTGACGGGTTTTCATCAACACAAAAAAGAGGGTTGCATGAACCGACGTGTTATCATCAAACAACAAATGATTTTCATGAACCGCGTGTTATCACAACACAAACAAGATGAGTTGCGTGAACCTGACGTTTTCTAACACAACAAATGAGTTGCAAACCTGACGTGTTATCATCAAAACAACAAGATAGTTTTCAGAAAACCGAGTGTTTTCATCAAACAACAAGATGATTGCATGAACCTGACTTTATCACAAAAAACAAGAGGTTGAGAAACCGCTGTTATCTCAAAAAACAAGATAGTTGCGTGAACCCCGACGTGTTTCACAAAAACCCAAAAAATGAGTTGCTGAACCTGACGTGTTTCACAACACAACAGAGAGGGTTTCGGAACCTTTCGTGTTTTTTATCAACACAACAAGTGAGTTGCGTGAACCTGGCTGTTTTCAAACAAACAACAAATGATTGCGTGAAACCCGACGTGTTATTTATCAGCAAAATAAGATAATTGCTGAACCTAAAGTGTTATCACAAACAACAAGATGAGTTTCATGAACCTGACGTGTTATCATCACAAAATAAGATAAGTTTCGTAACCAGAGTTTATCACAAAAAAATAAGATAAGTTTGGCTGAACCTAAGTGTTTTCATCAAACAACAAGATGATTGCATGAACCCGACGTGTTATCTCAACACAACAAGAGAGTTGCGGAAACCCGAGTGTTATCATCACACAACAAGATGATTGCATGAACCTGACGGTTATCTCAAAACAACAAGATGAGTTGCGTGAACCTGACGGGTTATCATCAACACAACAAGATGAGTTGCATGAACCTGACGTGTTATCATCAGCAAAATAAGATAAGTTGCGTGAACCTGACGTGTTATCATCAACAAAATAAGATAAGTTGCATGAACCTGACGTGTTATCATCAACACAACAAGATGAGTTGCATGAACATGACGTGTTATCATCAAAACAACAAGAAGTTGCCGGAACCTGAGTGTTTCTCAACCAACAAATTGGTTGCATGAACCTGACGTGTTATCATCAACACAACAAGATGAGTTGCATGAACCTGACGTGTTATCATCAACACAACAAGATGAGTTGCGTGAACCTGACGTGTTATCATCAACATAACAAGATAAGTTGCATGAACCTGACGTGTTATCATCAACACAACAAGATGAGTTGCATGAACCTGACGTGTTATCATCAACACAACAAGATGAGTTGCATGAACATGACGTGTTATCATCAACACAACAAGATGAGTTGCGTGAACCTGACGTGTTATCATCAACACAACAAGATGAGTTGCAGAACCTGACGTGTTATCATCAACACAACAAGATGAGTTGCGTGAACCTGACGTGTTATCGCAAACCCAAAAAGATGAGTTTCATGAACCTGACGTGTTATCATCAACACAACAAGATGAGTTGCATGAACCTGACGTGTTATCATCAACACAACAAGATGAGTTGCGTGAACCTGACGTGTTATCATCAACACAACAAGATGAGTTGCATGAACCTGACGTGTTATCATCAACACAACAAGATGAGTTGCATGAACCTGACGTGTTTCATCAACCAACAAATGGTTGCATGACCCGACGTGTTATCATAACAAACAAGATGAGTTGCAGAAACCCGACGTGTTTCACAACACAACAAAAAGGGGTTCGTGAACCTGACGGTTATCATCAACACAAAAAGATTGCGTGAACCTGAGTTTTATCACAACAAACAAGATGAGTTGCGTTTAACCTTTCTTTATCATCAACACAACAAGATGAGTTGCGTGAACCTGACGTGTTATCATCAACACAACAAGATGAGTTGCGTGAACCTGACGTGTTATCATCAGCAAAATAAGATAAGTTGCGTGAAACCAACGTGTTATTCAACAAAAAGATGAGTTGCATAACCGAGTGTTATCATCCCGCAAAATAAGATAAGTGCGTGAACCAGAGTGTTTTCATAACAAAATAAGATAAAATTGCGGGGAAACCCGCGTGTTATCATCAACACAACAAAATGAGTTGCATGAACCTGACGTGTTTCATAAAAACAACAAAAGAGTTGCGTGAACCTGACGGGTTTCAAAACAAACAAGATATTGCATGAACCTGATGTTTCATCAGCCCAAAAAAAGATAATTTCGTGAACCTGAGTGTTATCATCAACAAAAAAAGATAAGTTCAGAACCCGCGGTTATCATCACACAACAAGATGAGTTCAGAAAATGACGTGTTTTTCATCAAAACAACAAGATGAGTTGCGTGAACCGACTGTTATCATCAAACAACAAGATAGTTGCATGAACTGACGTGTTTATCATCAACAAACAAGTGGTTGTGAACCTGAGGTTATCATCAACACAACAAAAGAGTTTCTAACCTGACGTGTTATCATCAACACAACAAGATGGTTGGTGAACCTAGTGTTACTAACAAACAAGATAGTTTCGTGAACCCGAGTTTTATCAACAAAAAAAGTATGTTTCGTAACCCACGTGTTATCTCAAAAAAATAGATAAGTTGCGTGAACCTGAGTGTTAAACATCAAAAAATAAGATATGTTCGTGAACCTGAGTGTTACATCAACAAACAAGATGAGTTGCATGAACCTGACGTGGTTATCATCAACAAAATAAGATAATTGTGTGAACCTGACGTGTTATCTCAACAAAATAAATGAGTTGCCCCGAACCTGACGTGTTATCTCAACAAAACAAGTGGTTGCATGAACCCCGACGTGTTCATCCAACAAAACAGGAAAAGTAATGAACCCCCCCCCCCCCGGAAGGAGAAAAGGTATAGTACAAGAGAGGTAAAATTTATAAATTGGAGAATAAGGAACCCGGTGAGTTGGGATGACATGAAAGGAAATATTTTTAAACGAAGGAATCTTGACATTTTGTAGGGACAGAGGGCCCGCTTATACGGCAGGTTTCGTTCCGGATTCTGCTGTTAAGCCAAAAAAACGCATAAAGTGAAATATAGCCTTTTTTAACTTTCAAATTGGGATTAAAAGCCCGATAATTGTTTACATTTATATATTAAGTGGGCAAAGAGGGCCCAAAAAAAAAGCATATACAGTACACACTTACTTAACTTAAAAAAATTTTGGCTTTAGCTTTAATGAGTGGGAAATTTTAATTTCTGTAGTAAGCTGAAAAAATAAGAATGGGATTTAAATTTAAAACCGCTAGATTAGCGAGACGCGAAAAACGAGACCCTCCGTTTCAGACCAAAAGGAGAGGAAAAGGGGTAAAAAATATGGAAAAAAGAAGACTAGATGCCACGAAACACTAGCTGAAGCAATTTTAACCAAAATTTGGAGAGGAAACAACATGCGACATTTCAATTCATCCTGGACTATTATCAAAAACGGACCGAAACGTCACCTGAAGTTTCCGTAAATTGTGGTTTAGTTGTGACGAGGTGTTCCAAAAATGGCAAAAAAAAATCTACACGCTAAAAAATTTAAATAGTTATTTTAGATAGTATAGAAACATAAACACGAAACCCGTTCATTACAAGGTGTTGTGTGCAGGCTCGATCCTCAGTCTGATAATAATGAATATGTTACTGATGTTGATGCTGATCTTGCTGTTGCTCATTCTGCTGCTACGAATAATGATGCTGCTGTTGTTACTGTTGCTGTTTATTCTGCTGTTAGTGCTGCTGAGAATAATAATAATGATGATGATGCTACTGGTGCTGTGAATGATGATTCTACTCCTGTTGTTGCTGCAACTGATAACGCGGCCCTTGATAATGCAGCTGTTGTCACTGCTGCTGCTTCTGTTACTACTACTGATGCCTGTACTCCTGCTACTGCTGCTCCTGTTCTTGCTGCTGCTAATGCTGCTGCTGTTACTGCTGCGGTTACTACTACTTTTGCTACTACTAATGCTACTGTTGCTACTGCTGCTGCTGTTACTGTTGCTGCTGTTTCTGTCGCTGCTGTTGCTCCGTCTGCTACTGTTTTTGTTGCCGTTGCCGCCACTACTGTTATACAGCCCTGGACGTTAAACAAAACAATAAGCCAGGAGAAAGTCATCAACGAGCAGAGAAAGCTGATAGAACGAAGGGGAAAAGAAAAAGAAAACTTGGAATAATGTAGTTAGCGAGAACGTAATTAGCATGGTGCGGGCGAGTTAGGATTGGATGATTGATTTAGGTTCGTCATTAGTGGAAATTATCGAAGTCCCGAGTCACTTGCTGGGCCCTCTAATGTGACGGCCACGACGGAGGCTCTTGATCCAATAATTGGAGCTACTCTAGTCTTACCTGGATAAATGAGATTTATGGTGGGTTCAAAATTTGTGAAAGAATCTGGGCTCTTCATCAACGGATTTAGAGCTAGAGAAAGCATATAATAATAATAATAATAATAATAATAATAATAATAATAATAATAATAATAATAATAATAATAATAATAATGTAAAATCGATTATATAAAGCGTCCAAAATGTGTAAAAGAATCTGGGCTCTTCATCAAAAGAATTAGAGCTAGAGAATGAAATAATAATAACAACAATAATAATAATGTAATAATAATAATAACATAATAATAATAATAATATAATAATAATAATTTAATAATAATAATAATAATAATAATAATAATAATAATAATAATAAATAAATAATAATAAATAATAATAATAATAATAATAATAATAAAAATAATAATGAGAGGGTGCATTGCACTCATGGCTTGTAAATAATGGTTGGTGATTGAAATGGATTAGATTCTAGAAACCCAAAACCCGTGTGGATCATTAAGCACGAGGATTGGAAGAGGCTCGATCCTCCGTCACCGAGCAGCTGCCGCGTCTCTATGGACAGGACGTGCATTTCCGCACGCATCTTTCACCGACCCTTTTTTTTTGCGCTATCTTTGCCTCTACGGGTAATTAACATGTATTTAGCATTGGCCGATAGTGAACAAATTACACTTAGCCTCTTTGAGGGTTGATATCTGCACGTACAAAGGTGGAAGGTTAACAACTGGGCGTCTACACTGCAAACTGAATTGTTTGCCACCCTAATAACGCTGAAGTTAACTTGTGACACTGAGCTTGACTCGGATATTATTACTGATTCAGTCATCACTGAAGGGCTCTTGACTCGCATAATAACTGCTGATAACATGCTCATTGGAGAAGCCAGGTATAGATACTTAAAAATCCGGGAAAAATTAATTACTGTGCAGTTGTTATGGATTCCATCACACACAGGATTACTCCACGATAAAGTTGATACGTTAGCCAAGTACCCTGAAGAATAATGTAGAATATAATTTTGGTGTATCTATGTCTAGCATGAGGAATAATATTAAGAGAGATGTATATAATGAAACAATGTTATAGTGAGAGTCTGTAACCTACTATGATAACACAGACTCATAGATAAGTACGTTTATGGAGCAACTTGCAATGTGAAGAGACTGAATGATGTTCAGTAGCCAGGATCTGGCTTGGTTACTAGTACTTTTGGCAATTTGGCAGACACACAGATGATGATCAAACTAAATGCAAAGTAAATGGCCAGCCCTATGATCACTATCTTGAACACTATGTGCTTGATTGTCCACTTATTGAGGAATATAGGGATAGATAGCATATTGCCGTATGTGTCATGTCAAGATATCTTACTAATGTAAATAAGATACCAGATATATTAAGCAAATTTCGTAAATATGCTTGTAACATACAAGTGAACTGTATATATAAAGGCCTAGTTCCTAGGCCTTTTGTGTATTCATAGACTCTTGCACTACCCTCCACAGGTTGGATGTTGGGTGCACAATAAGCTAGCCACTTCGTAAACCATACCACGAATGGGGTTAGAACCCGCGATCAGAGAGTCACAAAACTCCAGACCGTCGCGTTAGCCACCGGAGTTTTGTGACTCACTGATCGCGGGTTCTAACCCCACCCGTGGTGTGGTTTGTATGTAATCGTGTCGTTACGATTTCGTGAGTCATCTAGCCACTTCGCCCCCTGTGGACAAAACGTCTTCTCAAAATACGTCTTTTACACGTACTCGTCTCTTTCCTAGATAAATTCATTTTTATGTACTCTCTGACGGAAATGTAGTCATGGACGAGAGGATAGTGTTGAAACCTTCGTGGGGTTTAACACACTGAATTATTTTTTAACATAGTTACCCTAAAAACATCTATGCGTGGCTCCATTTCGGGAGATTAACACACACACGCATACGCAGCAACGGACACGCACACAGCAGCCAACTAACACGCACACAACGGAGGGACGGACACAACAATAAAAAATTTCACACTAGAGGTGGGGCCAGGAGCTGTGAATTGACCCCTGAAACCACAAATAAGTACAAACACACACACACACACACACACACACACAGTATTTCTTCAGTCATAGAGCTGTCAGGCAGTGTAATAGCCTGGAAAGTGATGTAGTGGAGGCAGGAACCATACATAGTTTTAAGACAAGATTTGATAAAGCTCATGGAGCAGGGAGAGGACCCAGTAGCAACCGGTGAAGAGGCGGGGCCAAGAGCTAAGACTCGACCCCTGCAACCACAAATAGGTGAGCACGAATAGGTGAGTACACACCACACACACACACACACACACACACACACACACAGAAAAACATAAATAAACAAGATTGCAACTCACTATTTGCCATTTATAAAATCATTTTTTCACCAATGTAATTTTAGTACGATTACTTTAAAATAAAAAAATCCCTATTACTCTCCCCTCAGACCTTCTAAATTTGTGTAACTAAATAAACGAAGGTAATTAGGAAGTAAAGCTCCTTTATTTTCAGTTTTATAGTAAATTTCTGTTGAATTCTTAATAGCGTAGGTACTCTGACACACCTATAACTCCCGGGCTCCAACAACTCTCACTTTTCAAGCAAAATTATAATTTTGCTGATTAATATATGGATAAACTGGAGAATGCAATGAAAGAATATTTAATAATAATAATAATAATAATAATAATAATAATAATAATAATAATAATATAATAAATAATAATAATAAATAATAATAATAAATAATAATAATAATAATAATAATAATAATAATAATAATAATGATAATAATAATTAATAATAACAATAATAATAGTAATATAATAATAATAATAATAATAATAATAATAATAATAATAATAATAATAATTAATAATAATGATAATTAATAATAATAGCAATAATAATAGTAACAACAGTAATAATAATAATAATAAAAATAATAATAATAATAATAATAATAATAATAATAATAATAATAATAATAATAATAATAATAATAATAATAATAATAATAATTAATAATTAATAATAACACATGCTAGAATAGTATGGACACGTGTTTTTAGAAGCACAAATGAGATACAGCATCAAGAGAGATAATGTACAATCTACCGCAATGTAGCCACTTGCGCATAACTTATAACCTCACATAAGCGAGGAGAAACATACAGTTTCCTCCTTAGCGGGACGCGAATGTCGCACTGAAGAATGAGATACTTACACAACATTTGGGAATCTTTATTTCTCTCTTCAGTGAAGATTCCCCAATGTTGTACAAGAGTAGGTTTTCTAGACCATTTGCATCATAAATGTTGCACCGCCAACAATAATGAAGAAAAAAGAGTCATTTTGCAGAGCGAGCATTCATCATTACATAAAGTCATGATTAGATGAAGCTCTATACAGAGTGAAATGTCCCAATTAAAGCTTGTCCTGCAACGTGGGTGTTTTTTTTTTCATACTACAGTAAAAACTTCGCACATCCAGACCTTCCCAGCAGCAACGGCACTTCTGACAACAATTTAAACAAAACAGTAGTTTTCTCTTCAACTTTCCTGGGAGTACTTGCTGTAAAAATGAAGGTCAATTTTGTTATCTTTCCGCCACATTACCCTCAGTGGGACACTAATTATCTGAAGGTGATACTAGAGGTGCTGGGTTAACGCAGGTGATGGTGGGGTGGTCGTGGGATAGAGAGGCTTCACATATCCTTGCTTGGGGTGGTCGTGGGATAGAGAGGCTTCACATGCCCTTGCTTGGGGTGGTCGTGGGATAGAGAGGCTTCACATACCCTTGCTTGGGGTGGTCGTGGGATGGAGAGGCTTCACATACCCTTGCTTGGGGTGGTCGTGGGATAGAGAGGCTTCACATACCCTTGCTTGGGGTGGTCGTGGGATAGAGAGGCTTCACATACCCTTGCTTGGGGTGGTCGTGGGATAGAGAGGCTTCACATACCCTTGCTTGGGGTGTGGTCGTGGGATGGAGAGGCTTCACATACCCTTGCTTGGGGTGGTCGTGGGATAGAGAGGCTTCACATACCCTTGCTTGGGGTGGTCGTGGGATAGAGAGGCTTCACATACCCTTGCTCTGCATGCCCTTATTACACGTGAAACGCTAAACTATTGTTATCACTGTACCGTCAATTTTGTTATCTTTCCGCCACATTACCCTCAGTGGGACACTAATTATCTGAAGGTGATACTAGAGGTGCTGGGTTAACGCAGGTGATGGTGGGGTGGTCGTGGGATAGAGAGGCTTCACATATCCTTGCTTGGGGTGGTCGTGGGATAGAGAGGCTTCACATGCCCTTGCTTGGGGTGGTCGTGGGACAGAGAGGCTTCACATACCCTTGCTTCGGGTGGTCGTGGGATAGAGAGGCTTCACATACCCTTGCTTGGGGTGGTCGTGGGATAGAGAGGCTTCACATACCCTTGCTTGGGGTGGTCGTGGGATAGAGAGGCTTCACATACCCTTGCTTGGGGTGGTCGTGGGATAGAGAGGCTTCACATACCCTTGCTTGGGGTGGTCGTGGGATGGAGAGGCTTCACATACCCTTGCTTGGGGTGGTCGTGGGATAGAGAGGCTTCACATACCCTTGCTTGGGGTGGTCGTGGGATAGAGAGGCTTCACATACCCTTGCTCTGCATGCCCTTATTACACGTGAAACGCTAAACTATTGTTATCACTGTACCGTGAAACAATACACCACTGTTATCACTGTACCGTGAAACAATACACCACTGTTATCACTGTACCGTGAAACAATACACCACTGTTATCACTGTACCGTGAAACAATACACCACTGTTATCACTGTACCGTGAAACAATACACCACTGTTATCACTGTACCGTGAAACAATACACCACTGTTATCACTGTACCGTGAAACAATACACCACTGTTATCACTGTACCGTGAAACAATACACCACTGTTATCACTGTACCGTGAAACAATACACCACTGTTATCACTGTACCGTGAAACAATACACCACTGTTATCACTGTACCGTGAAACAATACACCACTGTTATCACTGTACCGTGAAACAATACACCACTGTTATCACTGTACCGTGAAACAATACACCACTGTTATCACTGTACCGTGAAACAATACACCACTGTTATCACTGTACCGTGAAACAATACACCACTGTTATCACTGTACCGTGAAACAATACACCACTGTTATCACTGTACCATTCATGCAATATAAACGAAATATATATTTTGGAAGGGAGTAGCTATCTATAGTAGAGTCACCTTTACGAGTTTCAGGGTTTCGAATCACTGCTCCTGGCGATGCCAGGAGCAGTCTTATCAAGAGCAAAAAGGCACAATACCGTGACTGGAACAATACACAAATAACCAGCACAGAGCTTACAACGACGTTTCGATCCGATCTGGACCATTTACAAGTCGAACCAAAATGTCGTCATAAGCTCCTCACTCCTAACCTCCTAACTGTGGGTTATTTGTGTACCCAACCCTATCTATGGTACAGTATCTGTAGCACGCTATTTCTCCCCCTCTCTTAGGATATCATCCACAGATTAGAGAGAAGGGACAACGGGTATAAGGAGATGCTTCCCATGTCTCCACCTATCTAGAATTGAATTCCTGGATCTTCATTTGTGAGGTAAAGGCACCGAGCAACGAATCACGTTAGAAAATTTGCATACACCCTAGCTTTCCTCACCACCTTATTCAGATTGCTTTGAAATAGCTTACGAAAGAGGATGGTCTTGATGACTGCTTCCAGGTATGGCAACACTGTTTATCTCTCTCGCTCAACTGCCCCTAAACTTTAGGGAAATTCCCCGCAGGAGGAGCCGAGTTTTCAAGTGAAAATAAGATAGAAGGCGGCTTTGTTCCTGAGTAGGGTGTGGGAAAAGCAGCCATGCGGAAAACATTCCCTGTTCTGGAATACGGTGTGTAGGAGGAGATACTTTATCTAATCCCCTTGTGTAAGCAGAAGGGACTCTTAGAAAACAGGGTCCCTGTTGCTCACCCTCCTGCCAACGGGATTTTCTCCCCCTAATGCCTCAGAAAAAAAAAGAGATTTATTCATGCTCCTGACTGTGGGATTTTTTTTGTACCCTCTTGTCACTGAGATTTGCTCAACGTCCTGACAATTGGATCTGGGCACTCTTTTGTCAACGGGGTTTGCTCACTCTTCTGTCAACGGGGTTTGCTCACTCGTCCGACATCTGAATTTGCTCAGTCTCCTAACAAAAACATTTACTAATTACCATCAACAGGATTAGCTTAACATCCTGCCAAAATGATTATCTCACTTCTATGTCAACAGGAATTGCTCACTTCCTCCCATCAGTCCTCAGAAATATGAAATATAAACCTCACCCTTCACACCTAATATTCCATACCTGATCCTCAGACCTGATTCTCCACACCTGACTCTCCAGACCTCACTCTTCAGGTCACACCTTTCAGACAAGGCTCTGCTCAGTCCATCTCTCTCCTTTGTCCTCTCTTTCTATTTTTGCCTCACTCCATTTATCTTAATCCGACTTGATCACCGAACTTAAGCCAGTATAAATGCCTTTCATGTTTATCTATCTCTCTCTGCCTTTTCTACGCTCAATTGTCTATCGACATCTCTCGTAATTTGTTTTCTATCAGTATCCCTTTCAATTAGCACTATCTATCGGAGTGTACCTGTACAACTTTTTGTCTGTCGATTGCCTCTCTCAAGTCTAATTTCAAAATTTGAGTTTGAATTTGAGTTTCAGTTTTTATCTAATGAGCTTTTGAGTGCATGTGTGCCAGCACGCGCGTGCGTGTAAGAGAGATAACGAATCAACTTAATTAACAATTAAAGCAAAGGTTATGTATACATAATTTTCCCATACGGAAGAACCTTGTTCAAGGCAGGAGTCTTCATCTTCACACAGTCACGTTCAAGGCAGGAGTCTTCATCTTCACACAGTCACGTTCAAGGCAGGAGTCTACATCTTCTCACAGTCACGTTCAAGGCAGGAGTCTACATCTTCACACAGTCACGTTCAAGGCAGGAGTCTACATCTTCACACAGTCACGTTCAAGGCAGGAGTCTTCATCTTCACACAGTCACGTTCAAGGCAGGAGTCTTCATCTTCACACAGTCACGTTCAAGGCAGGAGTCTTCATCTTCACACAGTCACGTTCAAGGCAGGAGTCTTCATCCTCACACAGTCACGTTCAAGGCAGGAGTCTTCATCTTCACACAGTCACGTTCAAGGCAGGAGTCTACATCTTCACACAGTCACGTTCAAGGCAGGAGTCTTCATCCTCACACAGTCACGTTCAAGCAGGAGTCTTCATCTTCACACAGTCAGTTCAAGGCAGGAGTCTACATCTCACACAGTCACGTTCAAGGCAGGAGTCTTCATCCTCACACAGTCACGTTCAAGGCAGGAGTCTTCATCTTCACACAGTCACGTTCAAGGCAGGAGTCTACATCTTCACACAGTCACGTTCAAGGCAGGAGTCTTCATCCTCACACAGTCACGTTCAAGGCAGGAGTCTTCATCTTCACACAGTCACGTTCAAGGCAGGAGTCTTCATCTTCACACAGTCACGTTCAAGGCAGGAGTCTACATCTTCACACAGTCACGTTCAAGGCAGGAGTCTTCATCCTCACACAGTCACGTTCAAGGCAGGAGTCTACATCTTCACACAGTCACGTTCAAGGCAGGAGTCTTCATCTTCACACAGTCACGTTCAAGGCAGGAGTCTTCATCCTCACACAGTCACGTTCAAGGCAGGAGTCTACATCTTCACACAGTCACGTTCAAGGCAGGAGTCTTCATCTTCACACAGTCACGTTCAAGGCAGGAGTCTACATCTTCACACAGTCACGTTCAAGGCAGGAGTCTCATCCTCACACAGTCACGTTCAAGGCAGGAGTCTACATCTTCACACAGTCACGTTCAAGGCAGGAGTCTTACTCTTCACACAGTCACGTTCAAGCAGGAGTCTACATCTTCACACAGTCACGTTCAAGGCAGGAGTCTTCATCCTCACACAGTCACGTTCAAGGCAGGAGTCTTCATCTTCACACAGTCACGTTCAAGGCAGGAGTCTACATCTTCACACAGTCACGTTCAAGCCGGAGTCTACATCTTCACACAGTCACGTTCAAAACCGGAGTGTGAACCTTCACACAGTCACGTTCACTACGAGCTATATCATGCTAAATGAAAGTTCAATGAATGCCTAAGTAGTTCTCAGAAGATGAATCTTCAAGTGAAACTCGAAATATACAGTAGAGGAGACGTTTGTAGTAGAGCAAGCGGGAGAACAGCGAAGAGAGCAGAGCAGAGACAGATATTAGAGGAAGTGGAAGAGCAGCAGAGAGAGTAAACGAAGTGAAAAAGCACCGAAGAGGGTAGAAGGATGGGAGACAATAGTTTTTTCAACTATGTTAGTACTCTGTCAGATTTAGATAAACTCATAGTAAACTTAAGCGCATCACCACTTAAATACTGAAGTCGTTGAAAAGAGGCCAAGAAAGGAAAAGAATCGACACTAGTTTATACACAAAATCTGGTAAATATGTATCTACACGCTCCAGCTACACTCTCCGTCTTCGTCTGAGTAGGATTCATCAGTCTTGAATGTATGACGCCAATCAGAGAAAGGTTTTAGAGGTTATCTGGCCCGTTCCAGGAAACTTGGAAATGGGCTATATAACGTTGATCACTGGGCGTCTGAACGTGTCATTAGTGGCGCGAACTGCTTTCCCTGTACAATAAAGCAGCGTTGAAAGTTTGAAGCCGAACGGAAAAGGCTTTCTCGAGTTATAAACAAAAGTTTGAGATACTATAAACTAAAATAAAATTCGGGCTATCAAATAATTCATGTATCTAATAATAATCTCGTTAACACACACACATCTTCAAGATAAGGTACGAAAAGGTTTTCCATGCAGGGAGTGGACCTATTGCCGACTAACGAAGAGGTGGGGCCAGGAGCTATAGGTGAGCACACACAGACATTAGCACAGACACACACACATACACACACACACACACAACACACACGAACACACACACACAATAATTATAATTATATATATATATAATATAAATATATATATATATATTCTATCATATTATATTATATATATATATATATATATATATATAATATATATATATATATATATATATATATATATATATTAATACATATATTATATATGCATATTTATATTATTTTTATTTCCCCTTACAGGACAATCGTATGTCTTGGTTTCCTCACAGTTTTGAGACCTGGAAGAATTTCCTACCTTTTCCTTGTGGCTGGGACATGTGTGGTAAAGGCTGTGACAGCCAGGACCTCACATGCAAAAGGGTAATCTGGCATTCTGCGTCCCTCCATGTTTTTCACTTTAAGATTCCGGGAGCTTGTGTGGGTTCTCAAACGGTATTTTCGTTTCGATATTATTTTTTAACTCGTTGTCTCCGTTACAATTGCATCTTGTCAATATATATATATATATATATATATATATATATATATATAATATATATATATATATATATATATATATATATAATATATATATATATATATTATGGGTTCTAAGGAACTAGTATTATTTTGAAAAGTTTTCTGGACGCATTCATCCATTACATTTTTTATATTTTTATATTCTATACTCACATATTTTCGTGGATAATCTTATCCATCTTCCTCCTCTTATCTATCCTTTTCGTTCTTTCCAAACCTACCTACCTACCTCCGTCCTTTCTCTCTCTGGACCTCTCGTCTCAATACACTCTCTCTTCTCTCTATCTCTCTTTCATCTCTCTCATCTCTCATCATCTCTACCTCTCTTTCTCTCTCTCCTCTCTCTCTCCTCTCTCCCCTCACTTCTTCTCTCTCTCACTCTCTCTTCTCTCTGTATTATGGAGTCACACAGTTCATTTAGATTTCCTTCATTTATTACTAGATAACATCTAAGATTGTTCCTTCATCCTATCTAACACGCTCTCCATTTATCTTGTAATCTTAATGCACACAAAAACTCCTTTAATACCCCTAACTTTTATAGCCGATATATATATTCCTTCAATACAGACTATACATCTTAAATTTATTCTTTTATTAATTTCTATTCCACTGTCCGAACCACCAACAACCTCCCAACCTCTGGACAACTTTTTATCCCATCCCCAAACTTCCAAACTACGAATTTCTCTGCATTATAATTACACCACACATTGCTCAGACATACATCTCCAAATGCCCCAGCCTTCTCCTCGGCAACATTCATCACCATGCTTTTACACCCCTATAAGAGCGTTGGGAAAACTATACTCCATACATTCCCCTGTTTGCCTCCAAAGGGCTAAGTTCTTTGTCTCCACAGACTCCTAAGTGCACCACTCACCCTTTTCCCCTCATCAATTCTATGATTCACCTCATCTTTCATAGACCCATCTGCTGACACGTCCACTCCCAAATATCTGAATACATTCACCTCCTCCATACTCTCTCCCTCCAATCTGATATCCAATCTTTCATCACCTAATCTTTTTGTTATCCTCATAACTTTACTCTTTCCTGTATTCACTTTCAATTTTTTCTTCTTTTGCACACCCTACCAAATTCATCCACCAATCTCTGCAACTTCTCTTCAGAATCTCCCAAGAGCACAGTGTCATCAGCAAAGAGCAACTGTGTCAACTCCCACTTTATGTGTGATTCTTTATCTTTTAACTCCACGCCTCTTGCCAAGACCCTCGCATTTACTTCTCTTACAACCCCATCTATAAATATAT
>NC_069468.1:15980677-15990677 GCF_026875155.1 Cherax quadricarinatus
ATAGTCGCAGTCTTATTGTAGCATCCCTTATACACAACTTTCCTTGTATGAATCTTAGTCCTGGCTTTGTCTCTGTAGATGCCTTCCTCTCTCACTACGTTGTCAAATACTCCAAACTTCAGAACACTCGTGACTTGATCTGATCGTTTCTTCTCCTTTTCTCCCTACCTCTTCTCCTTTTTTCTTTCTTTGTTTTCCTTTCTTCTTCCTTTGTGTGTTCTGTTCTTTAGTTTTCGCCCTCCCTGTGTTTTTCGTCCTACCCCTTGTGCGTCCTTAGTTCTCCTGCAGTGTTCCATTTTCCTGTCTTTTGACTGATCGAACTTCTACTAATACTACGATTACCACTCCATTTCCACTACTACTATTAATTTTACCTCTCTTCACCCTTCATTCCCCTTCCTATCTCGTGTGATACTAAATTTACTCTCTTGCTTTCTACTACTCCTACTATTACTTCCACTACCCGCCCTACCACTACTTTTTTTCTTCCTCTCTTGGTCCAGTCCCTGTCCCCCTCGTTTATATATATTGGCCTCCTCACTCTCTTGTGTTAGTGTGACTTGTAAATGGTCTATGTCGGGCCGTAACGTCGTCGTAAGCTTCTCTCACTCCTATGTGCGGGTTATTTGTTGGGAAAGAAGGTGGCTAGGGGTCGTCCCCGAGAAGGTTGAAGGGAGGGGGTAAATGAGGTTTTGTGTGTGAGGGGCTTGGACTTCCAGCAAGCATGCGTGAGCCTGTTAGATAGGAGCGAATGGAGACAAATGGTTTTCAGGACTAGGCGTGCTGTTGGAATGTGAGCAGGGTAATATTTATGAAGGGACTGGGAAACCGGCAGGCCGGATTTGAGTCCTGGAGATGGGAAGTACAGTGTCTGCACTCTGAAGGAGGGGTGTTAATGTTGCAGTTTTATAACTGTAACGTAAGTGCGCTTCTGGCAAGACAGTGATGGAGCGAATGATGGTGAATTTTTTTCTTTGTCGGGCCACCCTGCCTTGGTGGGAAACGGCCGATGTGTTAATAATAATAATAACATACATATACATACACACACCTCGCACATCAGATGAAATCCTATTCTTGGTTACTGATTCTTAAACAGAATAAAGCGAATTTTTTTTCATTAAATAATGTTCATACATTATGCATTTACTGGAGAAAAGTTGACACCAAAACATTAATATACATACAGAATACATGAATATAATTACCCAAAAACTGTTTTCCACATGTTGCGCCACATTAATGTTACTCTTTATTCAACATGAATTCTGTGATAGGCGAACAGTTGCTCCCTCAGTTGCATTTCAAACACAAGACACCCACACCATTCAATATAATGCTTTTGTTTTCCACTGCAAAACGACTTTAGTTGTAAGCCGTGTGGGACCTGTTCGTGGCCTGGTGGGGATAGGCCCTGGGGTGTAAGTTGTGTGGGACCTGTTCGTGACCTGGTAGGGATAGGCCCTGGGGTGTAAGCTGCGTGGGACCTGTTCGTGACCTGGTAGGGATAGGCCCTGGGGTGTAAGCTGCGTGGGACCTGTTCGGTGTGAGGGGGGCGTGGACCTGTCGTGACTGGTGGGGATAGGCCCTGGGGTGTAAGCTGTGTGGAACCTGTTCATGATCTGGTGGGCATAGGCCCTGGGGTGTAAGCTGTGTGGGACCTGTTCGTGACCTGGTGGGGATTGGCCCTGGGGTGTAAGCTGTGTGGGAGCTGTTCGTGACTTGGTGGGGATAGGCCATCGGGTGTAAGCTGTGTGGGACTGTTCGTGTTGTAACCTGGTGGGGATAGGCTCTGGGGTGTAAGCTGTGTGGGACCTGTTCGTGACCTATTAGGGATAGGCCCTGGGGTGTAAGCTGCGTGGGACCTGCTCGTAGGCCTGGTGGGGATAGGCCTTGGGGTGTAAGCTGTGTGGGACCTGTTCGTGACCTGGTGGGGATAGGCCCTGGGATGTAAGCTGTGTGGGATCTGTTCGTGACGCTTGGTTGTGGGATCCCCGGGGGCCCTGGGGTGTAAGCTGTGTGGAACCTGTTCGTGACCTGTTGGGCATAGGCCCTGGGGTGTAAGCTGTGTGGGACCTGTTCGTGACCTGGTGGGGACAGGCCCTGGGGTGTAAGCTGTGTGGGAGCTGTTCGTGACTTGGTGGGGATAGGCCCTCGGGTGTAAGCTGTGTGGGACCGGTTCGTGACCTGGTGGGGACAGGCCCTGGGGTGTAAGCTGTGTGGAACCTGTTCGTGACCTGGTGGGGATAGGGCCTGAGGTGTAAGCTGTGTGGGACCTGTTCGTGACCCGGTGGAGATAGGTCCCGGGTGTAAGCTGTGTGGGACTTGTTCGTGACCTGGTGGGAACAAGACCCGGGATATAATCTGTGTGAGACCTGCTCTTGAACTGGGCTCATGGAGCAGGGATAGAGTGGACCTAGTAGCGACTAGCAAAGAGGTAATGCCACTAGCTGTGACTAGACCCCTGTAACCACAAATACGTGAATACACACACACACACACACACACACACACACAGTAGCGGCCAGTTAAGAGGCGGGGCCAGGGCTGTGAATCGACCCCTGCAACTACAACTAGGCGAGTACACACATTCTTGGAAGACAAGGTGAAAGTTGATGAGTAAGAGCAAACTTTCTCATGGGTGAGAAATGCCTGATGATAAACTCCAAAAGCCAGTAATTGCTGCTGTCAGATTACATGGTCAAAAAAAAAAAAAAAACAGACAGCAGAGGAACCGATAGTCGAGACCGAGGCTATCTGCTGAGTAGAATGATCTACTTCTGTCTAAATTAGAGATTATCATATATTATCTCGGTGTATGAGTCAAGGAGTGGAAGAGCAGATATTGTCTATCGCTGGAGTACACTTATGCCTTAAGATGCTTTAGCAAGTGTTGTAGATAAAGTTGTGATATAGACATTTCACGGCCTGTGGTGATATTTTGTTCGCAAGGAAACAGGAAGAGATCTCCTCAAGTAATAAATTCGCCAACTGAGGCAGCCAGTTTTACACGAAATGCCCTTCTTCCTTTTCTTCACGCTTGGAATTTCAGGGATAATTTCATTTTAGGTTAGGTTAGGTTAGGTTAGGTTAGGTTAGGTTAGGTTAGCCTAGGACAGTAGGGTGAGTCCTAGGACATTAAGTTTGGCCTTCTGAATGAATTATTTTTTGGAAATTATAAAATAATTTAAAAAAAAATAATCGACATTTTGTTATATTTCTAATAAAAATTTCTTGAATGTTGCATTATTCGATTAAAGCTATGTTTCAATGCGGCCTTCCAATATAAGAACCCCCAATCCTGTCCGGCCCACCTAGGTTTATGTATACCATCCTATATTTCCGTTAATTACCCGAAAATAATGAAACTAATGTGGGAGCGAAGGCCTAGCGTCGAAATTTCTTCATTGATTTTCATCCACACGGCAAAAAGATGTAGAGAACTGGTTTCCCGATGCTGGTCTTTGGTGACCTGCTCAGTGACGAAGCTACCTCTGTCTTACTGATGCTACCACAGCTCCTTCATGCCTCGGCTACCTCATACCACCTCAGCATTCCAATTATTCTTCGGCGGGTGATTAAGGAGAATATTGTACTTATCACCCCATGAGTTTTAACTAATCTCATTCCATCCTCTAGAGAGAGTAGTTGTAGATAAATTGTTCAGAAATCCGACAAGTTGATGAATGAGACTATTTGTGCAACACAATAACAATACCCAAATGTTGCACAAGTGTCTCTGGAGAGAGTGTTGATCCAAAACATACAGTGCGTTATACCGACCACAAAACATACAGTGCGTTATACCGACCACAAAATATACAGTGCGTTATACCGACCACAAAAATACAGTGCGTTATACCGACCACAAAATATACAGTGCGTTATACCGACCACAAAACATACAGTGCGTTATACCGACCACAAAATATACAGTGCGTTATACCGACCACAAAACATACAGTGCGTTATACCGACCACAAAATATACAGTGCGTTATACCGACCACAAAACATACAGTGCGTTACACCGACCACAAAATATACAGTACGTTATACCGACCACAAAACATACAGTGCGTTATACCGACCACAAAACATACAGTGCGTTATACCGACCACAAAACATACAGTGCGTTATACCGACCACAAAACATACAGTGCGTTATACCGACTACAAAACATACAGTGCTTTATACCGACCACAAAATTAGTGCGTATATTTGCGACTCAAACACAGTGGTTATAAGACTACGAAAGACATAAGGAGTTATACGCACAAACACTGCGTTGTAACTCGACCGAAAATACTCTTGCCATCATCTCATGCTTATAGCTGACCCAATAATTACTCTAACCGAACCTTACACTTATAACACCCCAGAAACACGTGCGTAATTCACCGACCTCAAATAACGTGCTTTTCCTCGAGCCTTTTGATAATGGACCACAGGGTATAATAACCGTCAAGAAATTGTAACAAATCACACGCCGTGACCTCCCCTTGGTAATGTATGACGTAGTATACACGTTGCCTCTCTTCTTATGAGACTCCAGTTTCCTCCGTTACGATGGGAGTAAGCACCGATTCCGTGGAACGCGAATGCTTCAACGACCTGTCTCGACGGATCTGTCGAGGGAAAGCAGAGACGAGACCGTGGCAGATCAAAACTAGGACACGTAGTTACTCTATGCAAATGTTTTGAGAACGTTAACCCTTCAAAGGAAATATCCCCGTAGTTGGTGAAGGGATTCTTGATCTGGAATCCTTTTTGTCTCGACGGGGTCGAAGCTAAATTGGGATTTTACAGACCACCAGTGTGGATCCAAAATGGACAGAGTTCAAGTTTCATTGATACAACGTTACTCAAAGGGAGCTGGTTCTAAAGGTCATCTATTGTAAGCTCCATGATGACTATTGTTTACAGCGCTGAACCTGCAGTATGCATGGACGAGGATCGAGTAGTCATTATATAGTTATCTATATATCATATTAGTATATATGTTACATATATAATATATATATTTATTATATATATATATATATATATATTATATATATATATATATATATATATATATATATAGGGAGGTACCACCTCTAGAACTGTCCTGGGGACCCTCATCCTCAGAGAAGAGAATAAACTTGCTTCAGGGAAAACTCAAGGTTTTCCTGAAGCTGTTTGAGAATTTTCTCCTACCACCCACTATATTTCAAGTATGTTTTATTTAAAGACAAAAATACATTGGCCAAACATTCACAAAAATACAACAGAAAGTAAAACAACATAGGTAACTCAGAGCTACATCTCGAATATATATATATTATATATATATATATATATATTATATATATATATATATATATATATATATATATATATATATATATATATATATATATATATATATATATATAATATATATATATATATGCATGTAGGGGATGAGATGAAAAGCTGTAAGCCTTCTCCCTGAATGCTGGCTGCCTTGGATCAAACGTGTAGCGCAAGCTACACGCAAAGGTATTGTCCAGTGTGGGTAGATTGGTAAAGCACTGCGTACCTTGTCCTAAGGTTCGTAGGTTCGAGTCTCCTTCAGCCAGAGATCAGTATTTGTGTATATTTCGCCTGCTCTGCGAATTCCTTATATATATATATATATATATATATATATATATATATATATATATATATATATATATATATATATATATATATATATTATATATCGGTTGATGGCATTCTGAGTGAAACATTAATTAGCTTCTGTTCTGAGAATAAAAACAAATATTAAATTAGCTAAGTAAATCCCGTCACGGGATTACTATTCCAAAATGTGTGATAGACAAAACCCAGCATCTGGCGAGATATTAGCCAGGGAAACATGAGAGTCGTACTCGACTTAGGGACCCCAGCCCCCTGGCCAAGGTAAAGCGAATGATATTTTAATTTAAAATATAATTACCAAAGGCCAGAAATTGAAAGATCAAAAGGAGCTCCGGAAATAACCAAAAATGGGATTAAAGAAACAGGAAGAAAGGAGAGAGTGTGTCAAAGGGGTTATTTCTGAATATAATCTAATTTAATCTAGCATGAAAAGTCTCCCTGATGGGTGAGAGGTGAAGAGAGGAAAGACAAAATAAAAGAATTGTTTTGTGCGGAGGATTTTTAGGAGAAACTGACTGGCCTCAGCCCAGAGTTAGCGTAAGTTGGTTTATGGAATCATTATTATTAGTAGTAATATTAGTAGTAGTGTTGTTTTTATTATTATTATTCCTTATCGTTGACACTGACTGGGTTACATAGGTCCAAACTGCAGGAAAATACGTGTAAAGGAGACGTGCAAGGGGAGAGTCGGTCAGTGTATGAAGCCTTGCATAGTTTTTGGTTGCGTTTTGGTGGTTCTGGCTAAGGTTCAAGGCGCTGTATCGTGTTAAATGCATCTCGCGATTCAATAAATTAACAAAAAAATTGGATGTTAAGGTTCACTGTCCGCGGAAGCAGGTATCGGAGGTGTTGTGTTCGAGGCAGACAGCAAGCCTTACACACCATATTCAGACTGTCTTCTCAGAACTGCAGTCTAATTAGCTTTATTGATGCCTAAAGCAAATAATTGAGGCAAATAAACCATTAAACGGGTGGGATTCGAACGCATGGCGAGTCCTTAAACTCACAGTCCTTAAACTGGTCTGTGAGTTTAAAGACTCACTTGTCATGGGTTTACATCCCACCCGTTCCGTGATGTTTTCAGTCGTGTTATTACAACTGAGGCAAATTAATGAGCGGAGACAAATGATGCTAAGCTGACAAGTGGTGGAAGAGAGACAACTGCAGAGTCGTCACACCCGTGACCAGGTTGCTTTAGACTGAAGAATGTCCACGGGTGAAACGTATCAGTAAAGTTTCTCTCTGCCACTGTCTCTCGCTCAGAATATCAAATGGGACTCTGTTCGCGTTCCATTCCCACCGACTAGAACGCATCGCGCACTGAAAGAGTACATACGCGGTGGTATGAAAGATGGAAGTGGAACTGTAGTATTAACCACTGTAGCTTCAACTGCTGTTAATAATATTACACTCTGTGTTACTTCCAGTACTATGACAGTAATCCATCACTGATCGATTGTTTTAAAGGTGTTCCTAAACTAACCTCAGGTTCTAATGGCAACAACCAGCAGCACCATTGTTTCTAATCGACTCGTACATTGTACCTAGTTAAATCCCATTTTGTCAAAGCCTTTGTTCAACCAGCTCTTCAACGAATAAATCCATTTTGCTCTTGTAACTTCAGAAGTTAGTTCACTGCAGTGTTCTATAACAAGAAAGTTTTACCTACAATAATGTCTAGGAGTTCCATCATGCCTTTGTTTTCCATTATGTCCAGATGGGGAGAAATACTGAATCTCGTATTGTGTTAAACAGGTTGTGAGGTCTCTCAGTGTGTAGTGTAGGCATTGTTTAGAATTTGTGAGCCTGAAGGGTTTTCTAGGTTAGGTAAATGCACTAATATTTTTCCAGTCCATTAAACTGTCAGCCACCCAGTGTTTTCCAGCACACTCATCTCAAGAAGATTTGCACCAAGACGCACGAGATGTGTTCTACTTGGTAGCTAGTGTGTTTCAAGCATTGTTCACTGAAGTTCAAGCTTCTTCCACTCCTTGACCTGACTGAACATAATTAAAGTGATACTGGCGTTGAATATACCAAATAGTGGTAAATTCTGACGTCGCTGAAGCTTTCTAAGATTGGTTTCTGCTTTAGGGGAGAGTGTGAGGTGACCATGTTATGATTTGGTGGATGATGTATGGATGCTGTGTGATGCTGTTATTCACTTTCTCTGTAAAGACTGTTTGTGCATTTATGAGTTTGACCGCGATTAGCGAACGAAGAATCGAACCTCCACGATTTTTTGCAATGAATGACCCCACACATATTTGGCGCTTTATGAAATACAGTCTGTTCGGATTTCCTTGCTCTTTTAACCTTGTTGTTTATGAGTGTTTGTCTGGCTTTTTAGGTACAACTTACAAGCTTGGCTTACAAAGAAACAATCGCTTTGTCAAACATACAGGACATAAATTCACAAGACCAACAATTCAGCGAAAATCATTTGCAATACCACACAAAAGAAACATTTCCCTGAGAGATTATAACTTTTTTTATCAGTTTGTGCTGGGAAAGAATACGTAGAATTAAA
Source organism: Cherax quadricarinatus (assembly GCF_026875155.1). Lineage (NCBI taxonomy): Eukaryota > Metazoa > Arthropoda > Malacostraca > Decapoda > Parastacidae > Cherax > Cherax quadricarinatus. The sequence continues at coordinate 15,988,876 of NC_069468.1, forward strand.
CTAAATTAAACTACGGGAATTTTAGAGAGTTTGGGAGATGCTACCAATTTTAGGTTACTAATTTTTGACGTAGATACCACGTTAAAAAAAATTCGCGAAGAAGATTTAAAAAATCGGAAATAAGTATTTTTAAGGCAGGTTGTGATTGATGGACTGCGTAAACAAGCTCGACATTTACACTCTTAACTGGAATGCTTTAACATATTCACAGTTATCTCAATTTTCAGCTTCCTCAGGATTTCTTAAGGCTGCCTGGATGTTGTTGCTGTGGTGGTGGTGGTGGTGGTGGTGGTGGTGGTGGTGGTGGTGTTGGTGGTGGTGGTGGTGGTGGTGGTGGTGGTGGTGGTGGTGGTGGTGGTGGTGGTGGTGGTGGTGGCGGTGGCGGTGGTGGTGGTGGTGGTGGAGGTGGTGGTGATGGTGGTGATAGTAATAGTGGTGGTAATAATAGTAGTAATAGTAGTTGTTGTAGTAGTAGTAGTAGTAACAGTAGTAACTGTAGTAGTAATAGTAGTAGTAATAGTAGTAGTAATAGTTTTAGAACCCTCTTTGTCCCGCACCTACTTCTGCATGCGCCCTCACTAGTGTGTGACTCAAAACTATCCTACCGATTTTATCTTCCTTATTAAATGTTAAGTGCTGTGTGTATGATAATCACTCCAGAGCAGCGTTTGTGACCCCTAGTTACCAGTGATGCAGGGCCAAACTCTGATCACTCAGAGGTGTCATCTGGGATCCCAGCTGTTGCGGCTGCACGATGATTCTCGTTGTTACATCATTCCTGGCCATGGTTCCCCCTCAGTTTCTTCTTCTCTTTAATTATTCTATTCACATTTACCATGCTTTAAAAACTTTTCTAGGTTTGCAACTGACAGCTGTCGTGACCCTTGTAATGACCTTGGTGGGCCAAAAACCACTAAAGATTCACGAGCACTATACAGTGCTGTTACTCCCGCGGTGTGTGTGTGTGTGTGTGTGTGTGGTGTGTGTGTACTCACCTATTTGTGGTTGCAGGGGTCGATTCACAGCTCCTGGCCCCGCCTCTTCGCTGATTGCTACTAGGTCCTCTCTCTCCCTGCCCCATGAGCTCTATTATACCTCGCCTTAAAACTATGTATGGTTCCCGCCTCCACTACGTCACTTTCTAGGCTATTCCACGGCCTGACTACTCTATGACTGAAGAAATACTTTCTAACATACCTTTGATTCATCTGAGTCTTCAACTTCCAATTGTGACCTCTTGTGTCTGTGTCCCTTCTCTGGAACATCCCGTCTTTGTCTACCTTGTCTATTCCGCGCAGTATTTTATATGTCGTTATCATGTCTCCCCTGACCCTCCTGTCCTCCAGTGTCGTCAGGCCGATTTCCCTCAACCTTTCTTCGTAGGACAATCCCCGTAGCTCTGGGACTAGTCTTGTTGCAAACCTTTGCACTTTCTCTAATTTCTTGACGTGCTTGACTAGGTGTGGGTTCCAAACTGGTGCTGCATACTCCAGTATGGGCCTGACGTATATGGTATACAGAGTCTTGAACGAATCCTTACTGAGGTATCGGAACGCTATCCGTAGGTTTGCCAGGCGCCCGTATGCTGCAGCAGTTATCTGATTGATGTGCGCCTCAGGAGATATGCTCGGTGTTATACTCACCCCAAGATCTTTTTCCTTGAGTGAGGTTTGCAGTCTTCGGCCATCTAAACTATATTGTGTCTGCGGTCTTCTTTGCCCTTCCCCAGTCTTCATGACTTTGCATTTGGCAGGGTTAAACTCAAGGAGCCAGTTACTGGACCAGGCTTGTAGCCTGTCCAG
>NC_069468.1:16000677-16008177 GCF_026875155.1 Cherax quadricarinatus
CTAGCCTATACTCTGTCTGCGGTCTTCTTTGCCCCTCCCCAATCTTCATGACTTTGCATTTTGCTGGATTGAATTCGAGAAGCCAGTTACTGGACCACATGTCCAGCCTGTGCAGGTCTCTTTGCAGTCCTGCCTCATCCTCATCCGATTTAATTCTTCTCATCAACTTCACATCATCTGCGAACAGGGACACTTCAGATTCTATTCCTTCCATCATGTCGTTCACATATATCAAAAATAGCACTGGTCCTAGAACTGACCCCTGTGGGACCCCGCTCGTCACAGGCGCCCACTGTGATACCTCTTCACGTACCATGACTCGTTGTTGCCTCCCTGTCAGGTATTCCCTGATCCATTGCAGTGCCCTCCCTGTTACATGCGCCTGATCCTCCAGCTTCTGCACTAATCTCTTGTGGGGAACTGTGTCAAAGCCTTCCTGCACTCTAGGAAAACGCAATCTACCCACCCCTCTCTCTCGTGTCTTACTTCTCTTACCTTGTCATAAAACTCCAGGAGGTTTGTGATACAAGATTTGCCTTCCATGAACCCATGCTGGTTTTCATTTATAATCTTGTTCCTTTCCAGGTGTTCGACCACTCTCCTCCTGATAATCTTCTCCATGACTTTGCGCACTTTTGTGTGTGTGTGTGTGTGTGTGTGTGTGTGTGTGTGTGTGTGTGTGTGTGTGTGTGTGTGTGTGTGTGTGTGTGTGTGTGTGTGTGTGTGTGTGTGGGGTGTTATGTGTTGTGTTGTGTGTGTGTTGGCGAGTGTGTGTGTGTGTGTGTTGTGTGTGGCGAGTGGGGAGTGTGTGTGTGTGTGTGTGTGGTGTGTGGGCGAGGTGTGTGTGTGTGTGTGTGTGTGTGTGTGTGTTGTGTGTGTGTTCTGGGCGAGTGTGTGTGTGTGTGTGTGTGTGTGTGTGTGTGTGTGTCTGGGCGAGTGTGTGTGTGTGTGTGTGTCTGGGCGAGTGTGTGTGTGTGTGTGTGTGTGTGTGTGTGTGTGTGTGTGTGTGTGTTTGTGTTTGTGTGTGTGTGTGGGCGAGTGTGTGTGTGTGTGTGTGTTTGTGTGTGTGTGTGTGTGTGTGTGTGTGTGTGTGTGTGTGTGTGGGCGAGTGTGTGTGTGTGTGCGTGTGTGTGTGTGGGCGAATGTGTGTGTGTGTGTGTGTGTGTGTGTGTGTGGGAGTGTGTGTGTGTGTGTGGGTGTGTGTGGTTGTGTGTGTGTGTGTGTGTGTGTGTGTGTGTGTGTGTGTGTGTGTGTGTGTGTTGTCTGGGCGAGTGTGTGTGTTTTGTGTGTGTGTGTGTGTCTGGGCGAGTGTGTTGTGTGTGTGTGTGTGTGTGTGTGTGTGTCTGGGCGAGTGTGTGTGAGTGTGTGTGGGCGAGTGTGTGTGTGTGTTGTGTGTGTGTGTGTGTGTGTGTCTGGGCGAGTGTGTGTGTGTGTGTGTGTGTACTCACCTAATTGTGTGTGTGTGTGTGTGTGTGTGTTGTGTGGTGTCTGCTCGAGTGTGTGTGTGTGTGTGTGTACTCACCTAATTGTGTGTGTGTGTGTGTGTGTGTGTGTGTGTGTGTGTGTGTGTGTGTGTGTGTGTGTGTGTGTGGGCGAGTGCGTGTGACAGTTTTATTTTTAAAGACCTATTATAATTATATTATTTTTATTATCATGGGGAGCGCTAAACCCGTAGAGATTATACAATTCTTGTGGGGGGTGAATGGAAGGCGTTAAGGCTTAAGTCAGGAAATTGAAGCATAGATCCAATTCCCTAGATCTAGAGCCCTTGTCCAGCATCAAGGAACCTCCCTTGAGGGGTTTAGGGATACATTAGGAATGACCAGCAAAGCGACATGACTTATCGGCATGTGGTTCTATGAGACATGAGGTGAACCAAAGAACAGACGAAAGGGAGAGAAAAGAGGTGAGTGGCACATCGAAGCATTTGTGGAGACAGAATTATATCCTTGGAGTCAACAAAGGAAATGTTCCAGAGTGCAGTAGTATCAGTACTGTTGTATGATTGTGAATCATAAGTTTTGATTATAGCAGTGAGAAGTGGGCTGGTACCGGTAGAGATGTTTTGTTTGACGAAAATGAGTCGTGTGAATATTATGCAGAGAATTTAGAAGTTGAAAATTAGGAGGTGTAACGTTGCCAAGATTATTATTCAGAGGGCTGAGGAGGGGTTATTGAGGTGGAGAAATATGGTGTAAAGGTTGGAGAATAATGGAATGACTAGGAGGGCGAATAAATTACGGGCGGAGGGAAGGAGGAATAGGGGTCGTCCTTGGAAAGGTAGGAGGGAGGGGTTATTGAAGGTTTTGAGTGCTAGGGGCTTGTGTGAAAATGTTGGAGAGGAGTGGAGGCAAGAGGCTTCTATGATTTGACTTACCGTTGGAGTGTGAGCAAGGTAATACTAAGAAGGAATTCAAGGGAACCGGTCAGCCAGACTTGTGTCCTGGAGGCGGGAAGTACAGTTCCTGCACTCTGAAGGAGGGATGGGGATGCTGCAGTTCGGAAAGTCATCTGAACTGTGATGTCGACGCCCTTTTGACAAGACTCTGATTGAATCTGTGACAATGACAGCGATTTCTTCTTTGTCAGGTCACCCTACCTGGGTGGGAGACGGCCAGAGTATTAAGAAAAAAATACTATTTAATGAGAGGGTAAAGCGGCCCATTTTTGTACTTAACTGATTCTACTAATACCACTAAAGAGAAGCATTCTGAGTCCCAACAATACATAAAATTGAAAGATTCTCACATCTTCAGGGTTGCAGGAAAAATGTTGTCAGAGGCCAACGTGTGGCAACTGGACAGCGAGTGGAAGTGTTAAATTGAGTAAAAAAAAATGTTAAAAGGAACTACGAATGGGAAGCCAAAAATGTGTCGAATGTTTTTCCAACGATACATTTTAGGTGAAAATATTAAAGAAAGTAAAAACTTTACGAAAACAAATAATATTGTTGGTATGATGCCTCTGGGTTATTAGGCAAGCCTTTACAAGAGTTAGTGTTAAATTAAAAGTACCTGTGTATATCTAATGAAGGATATGGACTCAGAGAGGAATCTCAGTGCTTATATTGTTATGTGTGTGTGTGTGTGTGTGTGCGCGTGTGTGTGTGTGTGTGTATGTGTTTGTGTGTGTGTGTGTATGTGTGTGTGTATGTGTGTGTGCGTGTGTGTGTGTGTGTGTGTGTGTGTGTGTGTGTATGTGTTTGTGTGTGTGTGTGTATGTGTGTGTATATGTGTGTGTGTGTGTGTGTGTGTGTGTGTGTGTGTGTGTGTGTGTGTGTGTGTATGTGTTTGTGTGTGTGTGTGTATGTGTGTGTGTGTGTATGTGTTTGTGTGTGTGTGTGTATGTGTGTGTGTGTGTGTGTATGCGTGTGTGTGTGTGTGTGTGTGTATGTGTGTGTGTGTGTGTGTGTGTGTGTGTGTGTGTGTGTGTGTGTGTGTGTGTGTGTGTGTGTGTGTGTGTGTGTTTACCTAATTGTACTCACCTAATTGTGGTTGCAGAGGTCGATCCTCAGCTCCTGGCCCCGCCTCTTCACTGACCGCTCCTAGGTCCTCCCTTCCCTCGTCTTAAAACTGTGTATGGTTCCTGCCTCCACTACATAACTTGCCAGACTATTCCACTTCCTAACAACTCTGTGGCTGAAGAAATACTTCCTAACATCCCTATGACTCATCTGAGTCTTCAGCTTCCAATTGTGACACTTTGTTTCTGTGTCCCCTCTCTGGAACATCTGTCCACCTTGTCTATTCCAGGCAGTATTTTGTGTGTCGTTATCATGTCTTCCCTGACCCTTCTGTCCTCCAGTGTCGTCAGACCGATTTCCCTTAACCTTTCTTAGTAGGACATTCCCCTTAGCTCTGGAACTAGCCTTGTTGCAAACCTTAGCACTTTCTCTAATTTCTTGTCGTGTTTGGCCAGGTGTGGGTTCCAAATTGGTGCTGCATACTCCAGTATGAGCCTGATGCACACATTGTATAGCGTCTTGAACGATTCCTTACTGAGGTATCGGAACGCTATTCTCAGGTTTGCCAGGCGCCCATATGCCGCAGCATATGGGCGCCTGGTTAATGTGTCCTTTTGGCGACGTACTCGGTATTATATTCACCCCTAGATCTTTCTCCTTGAGTGAGGTTTGCAGTCTTTGGCAGCCTAGCCTATACTCTGTCTGCGGTCTTCTTTGCCCCTCCCCTATCTTCATGACTTTGCATTTGGCGAGGTAAAATTCTAGAAGCCAGTTGCTGGACCACGCGTCCAGCCTGTCCAGGTCTCTTTGTAGACCTGTCTGGTCCGCATCTGATTTAATTTTCCTCATTAATTTCACATCATCTGCAAACAGGGACACTTCTGAGTCTATCCGTTCCGTCAAGTCATTCACATATACCAAGAATACCACTGGTCCCAGGACTGACCCCTGTGGGACCCCGGTCGTCACAGGCGCCCACTGTGATACCTCATCCCGGACCATGACTCGCTGTTGCCTCCCTGTCAGGTATTCCCTGATCCATTGCAGTGCCCTTCCTGTTATACGTGCCTGATCCTCTAGCTTCTGTACTAATCTCTTCTGAGGAACTGTGTCGAAGGCCTTCTTGCAGTCCAAGAAAATGCAATCAACCCACCCATCCCTCTTATGTCTTACTTCAGTTACCTTGCCATAAAACTCTAGTAGGTTTATGACACAGGATTTGCCTTCCATGAATCCGTGCTGGCTGTCGTTTATAACCCTGTTCCACTCCAGGTGCTCCACCACTCTCCTCCTGATAATCTTCTCCATGACTTTGCTTACTATACACGTCAGTGACACTGGTCTATAATTTAGTGCTTCATTTCTGTCTCCTTTCTTAAAGATGGGGGACTACATTTGCCATCTTCCATACCTCAGGTAGTTGCCCAATTTCAAGAGTTGTGTTGAAGATTGTGGTAAGTGGCACACACTCTGTGTGTGTGTGTGTGTGTGTGTGTGTGTGTGTGTGTGTGTGTGTGTGTGTGTGTGTGTGTGTGTGTGTGTGTGTGTAGCTAGAAACCTGCGAGTGCTTGGGCCCGTAACTCGTGGCAATGGATCTGCATTGTTCACTAACAAGGGAAATTGAAAGCATCCAACGCTAATGGGGAGGCTGGCGAGACGTGATTTGTTAACTAGGTTAATATAACGTATCCCTCATTAATTAGGTAAACGAACACGTATCTGATTAACAGAGAGAGGAGGGAGGAGAGGATTACAGGAAGCAGAGGAAGAATAAGATGAGGAGAAAGAAGAATAGGGGAAAGGAGGAGGGATAACTGAATAACAAAGAGTGAGAAGCGGAAGACGAGGAAACAGAAAAACATAATGAGAAGAATGAGAGATCAAAAAATAAGTAAAGAGGATGAATGATATGTGTGTGTACGTGTTTGCATTATACTGTAAAAATTGTGATCTTACAAAGAGATAAATCATGTTCGTTCAGTAACGCTAACAATAATAATTGCGTATGGTCGGATCTCCTCAGGGTCTCATACAGCATCATTCCCAGATGCTGTATGAGACCCATCTTCCTTTTATTCTCCTCCTCTACTATGTGCATCTTTCTCTTCGGCTCGATACAGTGGATCAAGCAACAAGTGTGGCACAGATGTTGTAAATAGCATCGCCATCACGCTGTGGACGACCCTAACTAATACGTAACACAATTAAGACTGCAATAATTTCGCTACACTCTGGCAGGAAATCGTTGTGATCTCATTATTTGTATAAATGTTCCGCTACACAATCCCACGACTTGCCAGTCGTGGCCTAAACTAATCAAAACTCTCCTTAGCTTTAATCTAACTTTAATGTAATATTAAGTCCACCGTTATTAGATTATAATGTAATACAACCATTAGCAAAATATAATCTCCCCTCAGCTCTGAGTGGCCTTGTGTTGCTATCATCTGATGCTACGTATACTTATACCGGTCTGTAGACTGTGCGAAGACGTATTATACTAATAGTATACAATACCGATAAGTAGATGAGTAAGACACATGCGCAACGGTTGGGAATCTTTATTGTCGAAACGTTTCGCCCGCTCTGTAGGAGAAAACCCCCGCCTACCAGCGCCTCAAATTCTTCAACATTGCGGGGCTCTTCACCAACTTCAAGTCTGAGGGACTGATTACCTCATCTTTTGTGTAAAGTTCTACTTTCTTTACATTATTTCCTTGTATTTATCATGATAAATGCACTGAATGGCGTAAAGTCTACAAATAAAGATACCCAGATATTGCATATGTGTTAATTCTTCTTCAGTCGAATTCAGAAGTGGCTTATATATTCAAGGTTGGTGAGCTTCTTGCCTAATATTTACCTTCACTGCTACTGCTGCCTCAAATATTTAAATCAGTTCTGTATTCGATAGAAGAAACCTGCTAAACAGGCGACATACTTTCACAATAAATCTACCCAATTGTTGCACATGCGTCTTACTTATCTATGTGAAGATGATTACAGAAATGAATAAAACACAGGTTCAATCTATAGTGGAGTGATGTAGCAGTAACAGTAGTACTTACCGTGGACACAAAAGCGTCGGGCAGGGCCTGTTAGTGATGCAATTTGCTAGCCTTGAAAGTTGTTGGTATGCTAACGTTAGCTAAATCCATGCAGCGCATTCAGCGCATGAAGCGTTTCAAGTTCGATCCTCCGCCAGTTAATCGCTGCCCGGTCTCTTTGTAGTTGTTGGCTGATCAACAAAGTGCAACTGACTGAAGTTTTTGCAAGATATTTCGGGTAAATTTAGTGTCACATCTACTTTTAAAGGATGGAGCCCCACTTCATTCCCACTCGCACAAGCCAGTCAGGTGCAACTCACATACCTGGAGGGTGTTTCAGGGGTCGACGCCCCCGTGGGTTCATCAGTTTAATTCAAAGATATGTGATGACGGTTCTGAACTGACAAACCCAGCAATGTAATGACCACCATTAGCGCCACCAACATTACCATCAACTATATTTTGTTCCAAATATTTGGAGAATATAAGTTTAGTGTATAAGGAGAGGGAGAGTAATAGTGAGTGTGTGTGTATAAGGGAAACTTGTGTATAAGGGGAAGGTAGAGTACCAGCAAATATGGGTAAAATAAATATACTTAGAGGCAACACTTCGCTTAAGGGATGATTCATCAAGTAATAAAGTTCTGATTGGTCATTCCTTCAGCTCTCCTCTTAAAGGTCAATTTGAGCTCTCCTTGAGGTCTCCGCATAAACTTCTTGAGCTCTCCTCATAAAGCTCATTCTGAGTGAAATGTTGCCTTGATAAAAGGCATATGACATGACGTTGCTGTTCGCCAAAATGCATTACATATTTGTTTGTTTTTGTGCCAGACTGATAGACATGTCTGGAGAACTATGTATACCTGTTACGACCATCACAAAGGATGGTTTCTCTCATATTCCATCACACGGGATAGTTCCCCCCGTCATCTATCCCGCAGGAGTTTATCAAAGAATAGCTTCGTATGGTTTCTTTGTGATATTCCGTCT
>NC_069468.1:16013177-16093177 GCF_026875155.1 Cherax quadricarinatus
CCCATGGTCCTTGATTCAACCTAGCCTACACTGTCAGTGAACCCGCGGTGGAGTGAGGTGCTACACACTAAGGAGTAAGAACATAAGAAAGAAGGAACACTGCAACAGGCCTACCGGCCTATACGAGGCAGCTTCAATTCTCCCACCGGTTTAAGCCAATGCCTTGGCCTAGTGAGGTCAGACACGTCACTTAAGGGAGGAGCAGTGCACCCGACCTAGTAGCACAAGCTAGCCAGGTCCAACTCACACCCACCCATACTCACCCATGTATTTATCCAACCTATTTTTAAAGCTACACAACGTCTTAGCGTCTATGACGGTACTCGGGAGTTTGTTCCACTCATCCACAACTCTATTACATAACCAGTGCTTTCCTATATCCTTCCTGAATCTGAATTTTTCCAATTTAAAGCCATTGCTGCGAGTCCTGTCTATGTTAGATATTTTTAGCACGCTATTTACATCCCCTTTATTAATTCCTATTTTGCATTTATACACAATCATATCTTCCCCTAATTCTACGCCTTTCTAGAGAGTGCAGATTCAGGCCCTCAGTCTATCCTCATAGGGAAGATTTCTGATACATGGGATCAACTTTGTCATCCTCCTTTATACGTTTTCCAGTAACTGCGCTGTAACTATTAAAAATGCAAAACATAAATTATTCCCATTGATAATTGATAACTCTACATACAGCCCAATTAAAAATTTCACGCAAATATATTTTTTTTAGTGTTTTCAGATTTTTGTTATTCTTAAGGGCATGTTATTTAGCATTTATTGCGTAATAATCTTGAGAGAAACTGTTGATAGCGTTAAATATATCTACAGTAGTGTGCATATTAATGGGACAGTTCTGAAATAAGATATTTATTTGGAAAATTAATGTTTATTTGAAAAACACATTGCAATGATATGACGGATAACTGATTTAATGAGAGATATGACTACCCTTTGCTTTTATATGCATTGTTACACGCTGTGGCGTAGAATAGAATAGACCAATGTTGAATACATTTTGGCAAGTTCTTCGTCGTGGTATCAGGTCCCAATAAAAAACAGTTAAACAGACAGTTTAACTGTCTGTTTTCTCATCAATGCTTTTAAGAGCTTTACTTATCTGTAGTCCAGAGTTCATAGATGAAGAAATATCCAAAATTTATGAAATAGCCACTGATCTGAAATACCCGAGAAATGTAATTGATAAATCATTTAAAATTGCTAGAAATACTTTTTACAACCCAAAAGGGACAACCAACCTTATTCAACTAAAAATATGTTGGTTCTCCCTTACCATAAAAACTTGGTTGATATGCCTTCTCTTCTTAAGACTTTTAATATTAAAGTTGTATTTAAAAATCTTGATACAGTAAAAAAACTTTTGATAAAGAATTTTCCCCAAAATGCTGACGGATGTGTCTATAAGATTCCTTGTAAAATTTGCGATGAAGTTTATTACGGTCAAACTGGTGAAAGTCTCGAACGTAGATTAAAACAACATAAATATAGCATTAGAATTGGACAAGATTCCAATGCTCTATTTATTCACGTGAGAGATTTTAACCATCCAATTGATTTTCAAAAAGTTGAGAAAGTTGTATCAAGCAAGTCCATGGTTGACAGAAATATAATTGAATCTTGTTTCATAAAAAGCAGTTTTGAAAATAATATGAATTATTCCTTAGGCTTATATAAATTAGATTCATTTATAATTAATAAAATTTGGTTAGAGTTTAATAATACATTGGACAAATAATAAACCTTATTTCTTGGGTAGAATAATTTGTAAGTGGGATGTCGTGAGGACCTGTCTAGTTGGACCAGCGGACCTACTGCAGTGTTCCTCTTTTCTTATGAGTCCGGTATTGTCGCGCGTCAGGTGTTTCTTTGTTGTGGGAGTTGACTGTGAGGTGTAGTCTAAGCCCTTTAATTGCCTTCCTTTGATGTATTACTTTCATAGTTCCTTGACAATGTGAGTAGTCACGAAAGCTCTTGGAATTTCACTACTCTTTCCCAGTCGTTGCTTTGCATAATATACTACCGTCCTGCCAAGTGAGTGTAAAACGAAGCCTGTGATTGTTTTACATGATGGTAGGATTGCTGATGTCTTTTGTCTGTCTCATAAATATGCAAGATTACAGGCATGTCTTGCTACTTCTACTTACACTTAGGTCACACTACACATACATGTACACATTTATTTATACACACTCATCTGAGTTTTCTTTGATTTTATCTTAATAGTTCTTGGTCTTATTAATTTTCCTTTTATATCCATGGGGAAGTGGAATAAGAATCTTTCCTCCGTAAGCCATGCGTGTTGTAAAAGTCAACTAAAATGCCGGGAACAATGGGCTAGTAACCCCTTTTCCTGTAAAGATTACTAAAAAGAATAAGAAGAAGAAAATTGTCAAAGTGGGAAGTCTGAATGTGCGTGGATGTTGTGCAGATGATAAGAAAGAGATGATTGTGGATGTTATGAATGAGAAGAAGCTGGATGTCCTGGCTTTAAGTGAAACAAAGCTGAAGGGGGTGGAGAGTTTCAGTGGAGAGGAATAAATGGATTAGGTCAGGGGTTTCAAATAGAGTTAGAGCTAAAGAAGGAGTAGCAATAATGTTGAAGGATAAGCTATGGCAGGAAAAGAGGGACTATAAATGTATTAATTCAAGGATTATGTGGAGTAAAATAAAGATTGGATGTGAAAAGTGGGTTATAATAAGCGTGTATGCACCTGGAGAAGAGAGAAGTGTAGAGGAGAGAGAGAGATTTTGGGAAATGTTGAGTGAATGCGTGGGGAGTTTTGAATCAAGTGTGAGAGTAATGGTGGTTGGGGATTTTAATGCTAAAGTGGGTAAAAATGTTATGGAGGGAGTAGTAGGTAAATTTGGGGTGCCAGGGGTAAATGTAAATGGGGAGCCTTTAATTGAGCTATGTGTAGAAAGAAATTTGGTAATAAGTAATACATATTTTATGAAAAAGAGGATAAATAAATATACAAGGTATGATGTAGCACGTAATGAAAGTAGTTTATTAGATTATGTATTGGTGGATAAATAGGTTGATGGGTAGGCTCCAGGATGTACATGTTTATAGAGGGGCAACTGATATATCGGATCATTATTTAGTTGTAGCTACAGTTAGAGTAAGAGGTAGATGGGAAAAGAGGAAGGTGGCAACAACAAGTAAGAGGGAGGTGAAAGTGTATAAACTAAGGGAGGAGGAAGTTCGGGTGAGATATAAGCGACTATTGGCAGAAAGGTGGGCTAGTGCAAAGATGAGTAGTGGGGGGGTTGAAGAGGGTTGGAATAGTTTTAAAAATGCAGTATTAGAATGTGGGGCAGAAGTTTGTGGTTATAGGAGGGTGGGGGCAGGAGGAAAGAGGAGTGATTGGTGGAATGATGAAGTAAAGGGTGTGATAAAGAGAAAAAGGTAGCTTATGAGAGGTTTTTACAAAGCAGAAGTGTTATAAGAAGAGCAGAGTATATGGAGAGTAAAAGAAAGGTAAAGAGAGTGGTGAGAGAGTGCAAAAGGAGAGCAGATGATAGAGTGGGAGAGGCACTGTCAAGAAATTTAATGAAAATAAGAAAAAATTTTGGAGTGAGTTAAACAAGTTAAGAAAGCCTAGGGAAAATATGGATTTGTCAGTTAAAAAACAGAGTAGGGGAGTTAGTAGATGGGGAGATGGAGGTATTGGGTAGATGGCGAGAATATTTTGAGGAACTTTTAAATGTTAAGGAAGAAACAGAGGCAGTAATTTCATGCACTGGTCAGGGAGGTATACCATCTTTTAGGAGTGAAGAAGAGCAGAATGTAAGTGTGGGGGAGGTACGTGAGGCATTACGTAAAATGAAAGGGGGTAAAGCAGCTGGAACTGATGGGATCATGACAGAAATGTTAAAAGCAGGGGGGGATATAGTGTTGGAGTGGTTGGTACTTTTGTTTAATAAATGTATGAAAGAGGGGAAGGTACCTAGGGATTGGGCAGAGAGCATGTATAGTCCCTTTATATAAAGGGAAAGGGACAAAAGAGACTGTAAAAATTATAGAGGAATAAGCTTACTGAGTATCCAGGAAAAGTGTACGGTAGGGTTATAATTGAAAGAATTAGGGGTAAGACAGAATGTAGGATTGCGGATGAGCAAGGAGGTTTTAGAGTGGGTAGGGGATGTGTAGATCAGGTGTTTACATTGAAGCATATATGTGAACAGTATTTAGATAAAGATAGGGAAGTTTTTATTGCATTTATGGATTTAGAAAAGGCATATGATAGAGTGGATAGAGGAGCAATGTGGCAGATGTTGCAAGTATATGGAATAGGTGGTAAGTTATTAAATGCTGTAAAGAGTTTTTATGAGGATAGTGAGGCTCAGGTTAGGGTGTGTAGAAGAGAGGGAGACTACTTCCGGTAAAAGTAGGTCTTAGACAGGGATGTGTAATGTCACCATGGTTGTTTAATATATTTATAGATGGGGTTGTAAAGGAAGTAAATGCTAGGGTGTTTGGGAGAGGGGTGGGATTAAATTATGGGGAATCAAATTCAAAATGGGAATTGACACAGTTACTTTTTGCTGATGATACTGTGCTTATGGGTGATTCTAAAGAAAAATTGCAAAGGTTAGTGGATGAGTTTGGGAATGTGTGTAAAGGTAGAAAGTTGAAAGTGAACATAGAAAAGAGTAAGGTGATGAGGGTGTCAAATGATTTAGATAAGAAAATTGGATATCAAATTGGGAGGAGGAGTATGGAAGAAGTGAATGTTTTCAGATACTTGGGAGTTGACGTGTCGGCGGATGGATTTATGAAGGATGAGGTTAATCATAAAAATTGATGAGGGAAAAAAGGTGAGTGGTGCGTTGAGGTATATGTGGAGTCAAAAAACGTTATCTATGGAGGCAAAGAAGGGAATGTATGAAAGTATAGTAGTACCAACACTCTTATATGGGTGTGAAGCTTGGGTGGTAAATGCAGCAGCGAGGAGACGGTTGGAGGCAGCGGAGATGTCCTGTTTAAGGCAATGTGTGGTGTAAATATTATGCAAAAAATTCGGAGTGTGGAAATTAGGAGAAGGTGTGGAGTTAATAAAAGTATTAGTCAGAGGGCAGAAGAGGGGTTGTTGAGGTGGTTTGGTCATTTAGAGAGATGGATCACAGTAGAATGACATGGAAAGCATATAAATCTATAGGGGAAGGAAGGCGGGGTAGGGGTCGTCCTCGAAAGGGTTGGAGAGAGGGGGTAAAGAGGTTTTGTGGGTAAGGGGCTTGGACTTCCAGCAGCGTGCGTGAGCGTGTTAGATAGGAGTGAATGGAGACGAATGGTACTTGGGACCTGACGATCTGTTGGAGTGTGAGCAGGGTAATATTTAGTGAAGGATTCAGGGAAACCGGTTATTTTCATATAGTCGGACTTGAGTCCTGGAAATGGGAAGTACAATGCCTGCACTTTAAAGGAGTGGTTTGGGATATTGGCAGTTTGGAGGGATATGTTGTGTATCTTTATATGTTTATGCTTCTAGACTGTTGTATTCTGAGCACCTCTGCAAAAACAGTGATAATGTGCGAGTGTGGTGAAAGTGTTGAATGATGATGAAAGTATTTTCTTTTTGGGGATTTTCTTTCTTTTTTGGGTCACCCTGCCTCGGTGGGAGACGGCCGACTTGTTGAAAAAAAAAAAATATATATATATATATATTATGACTCATTTATATTTTTTTTTCTTTTACCTTGGAAGTTTATCACAGAAGAATACACACACTAGCATTTTTTCCTTAAAATAATTTAGCAAACAGCCGATAATGTTTCTTCATAAATTTGCAGCTAATCCAGAAAGGTTTTCATGACTTGCAGTCGGTCGAATGTATGTTTTGATGAATGTTGCAGCAAGATGGCTGATCCTGAACTATGGTAGTAGAGCAGCGTTAATCCAGAGGTTCCTTAATCACTGGTATTCATTAATTTTGCGCCAGCTGTTGCTTAATCGCTGAACGGTTCCATAATACTTATGGATTTAGCGCTTTCCTATGACAATAATAATTATAATAATTATATATAATCAGTGACAAGGTTATTATCTAACAAAGATTACATTTGTTTCTTGAGAAAGAAAGCTCCTCCTCTTCCTTCTTTCTCCTCTTCCCTTTACCATCATCTACTATAGCAGCAAAAATAGAAAAGTATCCAAAACCGAAGAGCAACCTTAACGTTTTTCAAAATTCCAATCAGGAAAGCATTTTTTTATGATACCAAATTAAATCTAAAGTCTTATCGAATCTTCGCCTAAGTGATTTCATGATTGGTGAGCGACTTTGTAAGAGAAAGTTCCCAGTAGTTGCAAAATTTCTTGCAATCGTCGTCCTCTGAGCTTCATCTCTCCTGTGATACACAGGATGAGAGGATTTCATAGAAATATTAAATATTTCAAAATTTTCGTCTAGCGAAAGGAAAGCTAAGCGAGTCAAAATTCTGTAAAATTCAATTTCGTCATACTCAGATTTTCTTAGTTTGAGGTGAAATCTGTTTTCAAGAAAAATAAAAACAATGATGGCACGTTGAAGTTGCTGTTATCGTTGCGAAACTGTTTTCACGAGGTTAACTTTCAGGAAACACAGATGGCAGGTTGAACATCGAAGTCATTGTCTTCCCTCTAAAAATTGTCTTAGTTAAAGGTGACTCATGTTTTAAAAAGAAATAAATAATTGTTTAAGAACATAGATATAATTGTCTTTTTTCTGATAATTGTTTTCGTTGAAGGTGATTAATATTTTAAAGAAAAAAGGATGGTGTGTTAAGCATCGACGTCAATGCTGTGTCATTCGGAAGAACTGCGTCGAAAGATACATTACCTTGCAAATCGTGCAGAAACAACGTCGCAGCGTGGATTAACTTTGCAACCCTTGCAACAATTGAACAATATGATTGGTTACTTTTTAGCCAGCAAGACTGGTTTAAAACTACATCATTATTAATACATCTAAGAGCAATGTCTGCTGCTTTTATCAATGCTAACAGTATTTTCATTACAGCATTCATCAGTGTCATTGCAGCTATCAGCAATACTTTGCTACCAGCAGTAACATTTCAGCTATCAGATTTACCAATTCTGCTATCACACAGCAGCCAGGTTGACCAGGCAAGCATCAGACAAGCCTGGTCCTGGGCAGGAGCTGTGGGAATAGAAAAATCTCATAGAATTCATCAATAGTACATCAGACAGACGTACATCACTGCCACAGCAGCAATCACCATTGACATTCGAGATATCGCTGTCAATGCATATATTATCACTGTCATTAAGAGCTATTTTTATTGTTAATATTACACTCACTATTATTTTCAGCACTGTATAGAGACTCGTAATGATTTTCGCGTAGATTTTTTTTTTAAGTTTAGAAAAACATTTATTCGCAGTAAATTTACCGAAAAAAATGTGAATGTTTTCTGAACTTTGAAGAATATATTATTTATTTTTTGCGAAGCTTGATCCTCCGTCTGCTAAGTGTGAGACTTGCTACCTGCGAGTATTTATCCAGCACTAACCAAATATTTAATGTGTATACAGCAGCGCACTGCCGACAGTATAGAAGGGACATCTACGGAAAAAACTTTCATATGACAACGTTTCGCTCTATGCAATGCTTTATTAAATCAACCTAACTTATACAGCTCTACACAGATCGAAACATCGTTGCTGTCAAAGCTTTTCTTCACCTGTCTTTTCGTCAAAGCAAGATGTTGTAAACAAGACATGTGTAACACCTGCGTGTCTTTACAAAGGCGACTTATTATACTGGAAACACTGGAACAAAATTACTTCTCCATTTACTCCACTGTCTCCAGTACATAAGTCGCCTTAATGTCGCATTGAAAAAGCCTGCTGTGTAGGCGAAACGTCTCGGCAATAAAGGTACCCAAGTGTTGCACATGTGTTGCGTACATCAACTTGGCGGTATTGCAGACCATTAATGTAATACTACGAGATGTGTTGTAGAATATTAAGTTATACGATTACTTTGCCAAATATATAAAACTACGTTAATTTATCTTTAGCAGTATTCGGTTATTACTGTATTTATATAAAGCACTAAATCCGTGTGGGTCATTTAGCACATGAGGTGACTGGAGGCTCGATCCTCTGTTCAATAATAATCACGAGCCAAACCCAACTCATACATTCAGAATTCCTATTTATAAAAAGAAATAATGATAATACATTTTAAAATTAATTGAAAATCAAATTAATATTTAATATATTTATAAGCAGTAGGATTAATTCAATAATAAAAAAAAAGAGCATTTGTTCTAGCCTGTAATTGTTTGTACTGATCATGCTTGGTGTGTGTCCATTATAACACACATTTCGTATGGTTGTAGTCTGGTCTCTATATTACCTAACATGCACAGGTGCCTTAGTGGGTATTGCATACCATTAATACTTGTGGGTATTGCATACCATTAATGCAAGAAATTCATATCTTTCGCATCCAGTACGATGTCGAGCGCAAACTACCATCGCTTTGATTTAAAGAACCTTCGCACTATGTAGAGTTTGATCAAATCGTAAATTGATACAACTCTACAAGAGCAAAAGGTTGTTTAAATAATAGCGTTTCAGCAGACTGTCTAAAGTCTAAGGTCTGGTGCTTATGATGATCTGGAGCTAGATCACAGAAGAGAGCTCAGAGCTCGCACCCCAGTGTCTGGGTTGACAAAGGCCTTAACTGAGCTGTTCCATTAACAGCTTGTTCTGCATCCTCTTCACTACTGTTAGATTATCCCCTTAGCTTGGCTGGCTTCGAGAGTAGCGCGTCCGTCCCACAACTAGCACACACATCTAACCTCCATTACTCTCAGCTCTGAATGACACACAAGAGCTTAGCGCCTAACGTAAATATTATATTGCAATTCTTTATTGTCGGCAGTACAATTTTCGGCTCCAGCTCAGGAATGAGTGCGAGTTCCAGTGATTTCAAGCGCTTGTCTTCTCCGCCTGCAGCTAAAACTGGCACTGGATGAGATACAGTGATCTCCCCATTAGACTTCGCGTGAAAGAATCCTTAAGACTATTCTGAAGAGTTTAAAAACTTAATTCATTCTCCGTTGCTGGAACCTCAGCTCACCAGTAACTCTATTACTCTCCAAACTGTTTGGGAGGTTTGTTTTAATAAAAAGAAACGATTATTGGCCGAATTCTATTCAGCGCTTAATTTAAATGTTTATCTTTTGTTGTATATCTGGCATTGGAATTTACAGTCGGCCAATATGAAGTTGCTGCAGTGAGGACCTATCGGATTTCACTTTGCTCGTCCTTACGAATGACATTACTGAAATTCATCATATCAGAGTGGGGAAGACAGAGACATATTGTGGCTATCGCTCTTAGTGATAGCGAGGAAAGTAAAATTAATTGGACTGAACATCATAGATAGCGAAACGTTTTCTTTCCTGCTTTACTCAATAAAAATGACGAATACAAGAAAACCCTTTAGTTTTCTCTCACTGTTTTTTTTCTCTGAAAACGTTATTCTTATACGTAAATGAGAACATATTTAAGATCGCAAAACATCTTTATCAAAGTTTTCTTTAGAGCATCACATATGTCTGTACTGATTCTTTTACACTGATTCTCAGTGAAAATTTGAGCCAAGCTCAGCAGGCAGGTGGGGGGCAGGGCATCATCCATGGCCTGGATCGTGTAAACTCCCCGTGTACTTGCTTACGGACCACTGCTAATCTGTCTTCAGATCACAAGCTCTGGGTTGACTCTTGACTCTCCACGTAAGCTGGTTAAACATTTCCCTTCCCTCTCGGTAAATATCCCACTTCTAGTTTTCCTGGGTCACAACTTTTGAGCAGCTGACATCAAGGTTCCTTCCTTCTCTTGGTCTTACTGCTCGATCTATTGGAAGATGTTGATAATTGTTAGGTACCTCTTGTGTAACCACAGTATCGAGTCTTGTGAAAGATAACCTGTTATCCTTGTTAAGGGACCTTATCTAGAGGTGAAAACCTGCTATAAAATAGTGGATAAAGACACATAAGCGAACACTTAGAACAAGCTTCCTGACTTGACAAGTCAGGAAGCTTGTCAAGAAAAGACTGGTTGAGCATCTAGGAAAGAATGAGCTTATACACTATAACTAGCACGGTTTCTAGGAGGGGAAATCTTGTTCCATAAGTCTACTAGAGGTTTACGATTTTAAATCAAGTTAAATAAGGCTAATATAATTAAGATTAACAAATTAAAGGAAAGGTCTGTGATATCTCTAGTAACTCGGTTGCTGAGTAAAATGTTCAAATCTGAGAAAACCCAAATTGTACGCGATTGTTTCTTAGGCAAGACGAAACTAAGGGTGAGTCTTCTTGCATTTGTTGCTCCTGTTCTTCTAGCGATAAGTACCTGGGCGTTATTCGACTCTTGTGAGTTGCATCCTGGGGGTGGGGAAGGGTGAGGTGTATACCACAGGGAGAATTATGGTTTTTTGAAATGATCTAAGGCAGGATAGCAGCTCTATGGCTGTAAATTTTGTGATAAAACTGGTAGAATTACCCAACATATATTAACTATAATAGCACGTGTGCGACCAATGAGACATTTTATTTCAACTGGCTTGACAAAGCTCCTGGAGGGCGAAACGTTGCTGCAATGTCTCATTAGTTGCACATGTCTCCTCTTACCTATGTTGTAAATGTGACTCTTACAAAGTTTTGACAGCAGGTTGTTCTCTAATCTGTAATGAACAGTTTACTTTTAACTGTTATGGTTATTCATGGCAAAAGCACGACTCCATGTAGCTAATTTCACTTCAGATCTCTTAGCTGCGTATAACTTTTAGAAACAGCTGGGGAGAGAAAGTGATATCGTTAAGCACAATTCCTGGAGATCTCCAGATCACCAAACCACAAGATGTTCCAGCAAGAATTATAACATCCTGAGATCCATTACTTCGTTTATTAATCCAGAGAATTTGTGTTTCTCTTCTGTTTTCTCTTCAGAAACATCCACGATAAGTTAAAATTGAAGAATATTAAGGCACAATACCGTTAATGGAACAATACACAAATAACCTGCACATAGGAGAATGGAATTCATAACGACGTTTCGGTCCGACTAGAACCATTGATTAGTTGATGGTCCAAGTAGGACCGAAACGTCGTCATACGTTTCATTCTTATATGTGAGGGTTATTTGTGTATGCTACAGATAAATAAGGATGAGTGTAAGGGTAGTAATGATTGCAGATTATGGTACTGTAATTGGACAGCTGGAGATATTTGTACACTGAAATTGAATAAGATAGAGTTTATAACGCCTGTGTTGTGTCAACTATTTGTGTGTAATGTGTAGTCTACTTGGTGGTACGTTCACATTCAGGATGAGTGATGCTGTTCAATACTGACTGTATGACGGTACGTTCACTCACAGGATGAGTGATGCTGTTCAATACTGACTGTATGACGGTACGTTCACTCACAGGATGAGTGATGCTGTTCAATACTGACTGTATGACGGTACGTTCACTCTCAGGGTGAGTGTTGCTGTTTAATACTATCTGTATGACGGTACGTTCACTCTCAGGATGAGTGATGCTGTTCAATACTGTCTGTATGACGGTACGTTCACTCTCAGGATGAGTGATGCTGTTCAATACTGACTGTATGAAGGTACGTTCACTCTCAGGATGAGTGATGCTGTTCAATACTGTCTGTATGACGGTACGTTCACTCTCAGGATGAGTGATGCTGTTCAATACTGTCTGTATGACGGTACGTTCACTCTCAGGATGAGTGATGCTGTTCAATACTGACTGTATGAAGGTACGTTCACTCTCAGGATGAGTGATGCTGTTCAATGCTGTCTGCATGACGGTACGTTCACTCTCAGGATGAGTGTTTGCTGTTCAATACTGACTGAAATGAAGGTACGTTCACTCTCAGGATGAGTGATGCTGTTCAATACTGTCTGTATGACGGTACGTTCACTCTCAGGATGAGTGATGCTGTTCAATACTGACTGTATGAAGGTACGTTCACTCTCAGGATGAGTGATGCTGTTCAATGCTGTCTCTGTGACGGTACGTTCACTCTCAGGATGAGTGATGCTGTTTAATACTATCTGTATGACGGTACGTTTACTCTCAGGATGAGTGATGCTGTTCAATACTGTCTGTATGACGGTACGTTCAATCTCAGGATAAGTGATGCTGTTCAATACTGTCTGTATGACGGTACGTTCACTCTCAGGATGAGAGATGCTGTTCAATACTGCCTGTATGACGGTACGTTCACTCTCAGGGTGAGTGATGCTGTTTAATACTATCTGTATGACGGTACGTTCACTCTCAGGATGAGTGATGCTGTTCAATACTATCTGTATGACGGTACGTTCACTCTCAGGATGAGTGATGCTGTTCAATACTGTCTGTATGACGGTACGTTCACTCTCAGGATGAGTGATGCTGTTCAATACTATCTGTATGACGGTACGTTCACTCTCAGGATGAGTGATGCTGTTCAATACTGTCTGTATGACGGTACGTTCACTAATAGAATAAGTGGCCTTGTGTAAAAAAAAAATAGCTCGTCCCTCAGGGAAATATCTAAAAAGTATTTATTTTCAAAAGCTAGATTTTCTCTCTCTCTCTCTCTCTCTCTCTCTCTCTCTCTCTCTCTCTCTCTCTCTCTCTCTCTCTCTCTCTCTCTCTCTCTCTCTCTCTCTCTCTCTCTCTCTCTCTCTCTCTCTCTCGCTCTGCGTCCTCCTATTTTATAATTTACTGCTCATTTCTTTTTTAAACTTCACGTAATCAGAATTATGTTGTATCTTTTACCTCTCTGAGCTGGTAATCCGCCTCTCACACTAAGGGTTAATCCTCGCCATTAATCCCCGTGGTGCTTTCAGGATTAAACCTAATCAGTTAATTATCTTAAGAGATTTAACTCCCTTTCTCTCTCTCCCCTTTATTCCAATTGCTATATTCGTTTTTGTTATATTATTTTAAATCAACATTCATTAAGTTTTTTCGTGAGATTTAATTATCGGTGACTTTGCATAATTTTCATACGAGTATTGAAATGTAATTATTTAGCTTAATATATGGGTTAATTAGGAAAAAATGTCCGCACGGGGTATATACACAAGTATACTAGTCTCGGCGTTTATGTGCCGAGACAAGAATACTTTACATCCTGTTTTAGGAATTAAGGCATTATTGTAAGGTGGTGAAAAGGTTACGTGAAGCCTTAATGACTCATTTTTAGTCGATAGGCTTTAAGCCCCGATTAACCAACCAGCTTTGATCTGTTTCACCCATATGGTGACTTTTATGCCTCACCGTTGGCATAGTAGCTCTGAAGACCAGCAGTGCTTCCGATTACGACTTAATTTGGATCAAAACATCAGTATTTTATTCTCAATCATTATCTCTATTGTCTTCCCTTACATCCTGATCTTCGTGTGATCAACCTGTCGGCACTTTTCTGTTTACGTTTAGCAGTCAAACAATTCTTCACAGTTGTAAGTTTCGATTTTTTTCTGGAACATAATTCTTATGATTCTTCATGTACATAATTCCTGTGAGCGAGGAATATTTAACTGCCTTTCCATTTTATTTACAGCACACATTAAATCTGAAGATTCACAGACAAAAAGTTACAGCAGCTGAATTCTGAAAGTCCTCCTGGATTATCTACGGAGTCTTCACTTCTTATTAGCTAAAGATAATTCATCCGTTTGTGTTCTGTTACCATAAAGGACAACAAGGCACAACATCGCCTCAATATAGTGGCTCCCTCACTCTCTTGTGTTATTGTGACTTGTAAATGGCCCAAGTCGGCCGAGAGCGTCGTCTTTAGCTTCTCTCTCCTATGTGCTGGTTATTTTTCAATTCTGTTGCTATATTCTATAATATAATTGCATCGTAGGGCTATCCACCATCTGTGTATCTTATTCTATATGACAGTTACACTGAGAACACCAGCCGTGTGCTGTTGTTGTATTATACATAAGTTATGTTGGTATAATTGTTACGTAGTGGGAACCGTCCAAGTGAACGGATACCCTATTCTATATGATAATTACACAGTGAGAACACTGGATATCTATGTTTTCCTCGTTATTTTCCACATGGGATAGATTTCATATATGGAGACTGGTCTGGAGCAATTCAGTAGGGCAATGAGAATTTCTCCCTGTATCCAACTATGGGACAGTAGCTACGGAAGCTTCAAGGGTTTCGTTCCAGCAGAGTTTAAGTTTTATTACTTGGGTATTACCGCCTCTCAAGGTCGTCTATCTCGACACAAGAGAGAAATTAAATTCAAGAGAATGCACGTGTTTCATGGGCGGTGACCAAACCAGATGAATATGTAGGTCTTCTGGTCAAACACTTGTGGTACACAGGACATACCTTGGCTAGACATCTTTCTGTGTTTTGGCTTTCAGTTTAGTGTTAATTGTAAATGTCTAAATATCTACCACTGAAAAGTCCAATTTTTTTTCATTGTATGCTCGCGCATGTGTGTACTCACCTATTTGTTCTCTTACCTATTTGTTGCAGAAGCCGAGTCGTAGCTCCTGACCACGCCTTTTCGCTGGTCATCACTAGGTCCTCTCTCTCTCCCTGTTGCAAGAGCTTTATCGTACCTCTTGTGTGTGTATGAATCCTACGGGTTTAGCGCTCCCCATGATTATAATAATAATAATAATAATAATTGTGTGTGTATGTATATGTGGGGGGGGGGGTGCGCGCGTGTGTTTGTGTACGCACGTGAGTGCGTGCGTGCACACGTGCGCTTGGGAGAATCCTTACAATTCCAGACTTTTCATCAATGTGGTTAAAGAAAGAATATTTTTCCAAGAAAGGTTCCTCAACCGAATTACAAAAGACTTTAAGTGCTTTTGCCTCGCAGCTCAATTTCCTCCTCGAGAATCTCTTCAGAACTCAAGATATTTGAGTGCCGAAACAAATTAATTTTTTTTAATTGAAATTTTCCTTTTTATATATCTTTAAGCACATTTCAGTTTTACGTCTCCCTACTCAAGTCTCAGAGCTGAGGCTGACAGATTTCATTAGATCATTCGAAAACCCATAATGTGGGATGGAATATGACAGACACAGAGCTACCGTTTGTGTTTAGGCTGTAGCTCTCATGAACAACAGGATATATGTTGATAAATTAGACATGTGTAAAACTTGCGAATCTTTATTGTGGAAACGTTATGTCACATAGTGGTTGCCTCAGTCCAATACAAAGAAGAATGGTTGAAGATTACAAAGGGTTATGGTATTAAGTCTCTCATCCTGGAGTCGATGTAATCAGTCCATTAATCTTGATAAGAATACAGCACAATGAAGATACCCAAGTATTGCACATGTGTTTAACTTACCAACGTGTAGGTTCTCTGAACCATTTATCTATATAGGATATCTGTATACTGATGGTGTTCGCGGATGTTTCTACACTGTGACCCTCGACAAGAAGAGGATAGTTCTCTCAAGGTAACATACCGGTGGAATCTGGCAGGTCCCACAACGTAACACTCGTACAGAATATGTTGGTATCACAATGTAACTCGTATAGAATGAGGTATTCGCACACAGCACATGTAAATAATTTTGTTTTAAAAACATGTTCCTTAGAGCACCTATAGACACGCCTTCGTCACTGTGTGAGAATGTTGTAAGGATTAAAAAAGATAACAAATGTTTCTGCGCGTGAATGAGAGCGGTTTCGAACAGGTGTTAGGTGAGTGAGTTCCCTGAAACAGAATTTCTGCTCTAGCAAACACTCTTGCATGATAAATCTTTCTGACAACAAGTCAGTCACTCAAATCCTACTTCAGCAGCTAGCAACACGGCTCCTGTCGGCTTGACTTCCGAGACACAAGAATTCCTACCTTCCCCCGATATCCCAACATAAATCCCAGTAAATCTCGAAGAGGTGGACGTAAGAAAAAAAATCCAGTTGGGGGTAATCTCCGAACCAGGAACCAAGAACATTTCTCCGTCTGGGTCAGTGTCTTTGGAAGTCAGAAGATATAACTTTCTCAGAGTGTTTTCTTAGCCTCCAGCAGATAGGAGTGACGAAGAATCTGATACTACGCTGAAGAGAAGATAATTCTTGCTAAAGACTACTCCCGTGCAGTGATTATACTCTCAGAACGTTATACTCTTGGAACCCTTGCAGTGATTATACTCTCAGAACATTATACTCTTGGAACCATTGCAGTGATTATACTCTCAGAACATTATACTCTTGGAACCCTTGCAGTGATTATACTCTCAGAACATTATACTTTTGGAACCCTTGCAGTGATTATACTCTCAGAACATTATACTCTTGGAACCATTGCAGTGATTATACTCTCAGAACATTATACTCTTGGAACCATTGCAATGATTATACTCTTTGAACAATATATTCATGGAACCATTGCAGTGATTATTATAATAAGGAGCTTCATGAAGAAGACACATGGATATAATTCATAATAAAGACACCTCAGTCTTGCACATATGTTTTATTCATCAACTTGTCGCTATTGTATATCATTAATGTAATAAATGAACGACGGCCGAGAGTGAAATTAAAGTGTGTTTGTGCCCGTCCGCCAATTTTATGTGTAAAATAGGGAGAAATATTGATTCCTGTTTACTTCCGTTAAGTTTATTTAAGTCTACCTCCTCTGAATGGCTTCATCCTCAAAACTCATTTCATTTTAGGTGGTCTGTTAGGAGAGTTGTGTGTATATATTCAACTGGAGTCCGTCTCCAAGACCGACCAAGTTCTTAAGTCGGTAATCTTGTCGGTTCCGATAATTCGAACCACAACCATTCAATTTAAATAATTTAGATTTCTAACCATCATTTCATGAAGATCTCTCAGCACTATTTTCCAGTTCATCTCTCACGACCAGCCCATGTATATGTTACTCTCTTCATCTACCCTTAGATATTCCGTGTAGACTTTTATCCTCCATCTCATGTGCACATCTTTTCGTGTACACCTCTCACTACCTCACTATGTACACAATTCACAACCATTTCGTGTACACCACTCACCAGGTCACTATGTACACAATTCACAACCATTTCGTGTACATCTCTCACCATCTCACTATGTACACAATTCCGTACCAACACCATAATCAAATTTGTTTCCGCCTTTGCCTTCAAAAGCACAGCAATTATTACCACCGCTTCTAACAGTAATGCCACCTAAAATGGAACCACCGCCACTACACGTCTCCCCTCCATCACCACCACAACCACCTATACACGTCACCACTTCACCACCACCACTAACGTTACCCAGTTCACCATCACAATCACCTACACACGTCACCACTTCACCACCACCACAACCACCTACACAGGTCACCGCTTCACCACCACCAAGACCACAACTACATGCCAGCCCTTCATTACAACCAGCACCACACGTCACCACCACTGCACCACCACCACCACAACTGGAAATATTCTATCTTTTCTTCCTCCTCTCCCTCCCAATATCCCACCCACTAAACATCACACCCACTAAACATCCCACCCACTGAACATGCCACCCACTGAACATGCCACCCACTGAACATCCCACCCACTGAACATCCCACTCACTTCGATATTTGGTCGCCTGAACGTAGTGGTGAGAACTGAGTAGTTCGCATCTAGATGTAGCGACCTCTTCCCTAAGAAGTGTGATTGAAGACGGGTTCTAGGGATCACAATCACCGCAGCCCGGCCCCAGACTAGGATGTTTGTCTAAGGCGCCAGCATCTCTTTCGGCATAAATAGCTGGGATATTTTCCATTTCGTCTAGATTTTCCAGAACATAAAACCAAAATGATCTGCATAACCAGGGTATTCCAAGTGTAATATGAAGTGACACTCAGTTTGAAGCATGTGGAAGTGAACAATTATTATTATTATTACTATATCTCACCCACCATCACACCCTTTCCCGCTCACCCTGCATCACTTCCACCCTCTACCAAGTAGCAAGTATCCCTATCATTCTCTACCAAGCAGGAAGTATCCCTCCAACTCTCAAGCAGCCAGTATCCCTCCCATCCTATGCCAAGCAGCCACTATCTCTCCCATCCTATGCCAAGCAGCCAGTATCCCTCCCATCCTATGCCAAGCAGCCAGTATCCCTCCCATCCTATGCCAAGCAGCGAGTATCCCTCCCATCCTATGTCAAGCCGCCAGTATCCCACTCATCCCTTTCCAAACTGCCAGTATCCCACTCATCCCTTCTCAAGCCACTGGTATCCCACCCAAGATGCCGGTATAACACCTACCCACCCACCCACCCACCAGCATCCCCGAGCAGTGTGCGCAGGCCGTCATGTGCGTGGAGCCCCGGGGAAGACTTGGTTAATGTAGGTGAGAGAGGCAGTGGGTCGCCTGGTTCAAAGTCAGTAGTGAAGGCTCAGAGCCTCGGTTCATAACCTCCTTGCTAGCTCTGAAGGACCTCTTCCCGTGCAGATTATAAGTATTTAAATGGTTCTGAGGGGCCGTGACTGCCCTGGATAATGCAGCTGACGATATTTCCTCTTAGGCACTGTTTCTCTCTCGGGATTTTATGAGCTCTTTACTGCCTTTGTGTCAGTCTTTCTCTCTATCATTCTCTCTTTCTCATTCGCTCTCTCTCTACCTTCTTCCTTTGTTTGCTCTTTGAACCTCCTCCGCTCCTCAGATATTTTCATTAACTGTTATTTGCTTTATTTTGTGTAATAGTTACGTGGAAGGAACACACGCAGTGTGCTGCTATCTTATTCTCGGGAGTGTACAGCGAATGTTGAATTTCTTTTTGTTATAATATCTAGCTGATCTTAAGTCGTTAAATTATACTTAATAAGTAACAGTTACACACACACACACACACACACACACATATATACATATACATATATATATTTATATATATATATATAATATATATATATTATATATATATATAAAATATATATATATATATATATATATATATATATATATACATACATTATCTATATATCTATATCTATATATATATATATATATATATATATATATATATATATATATATATATATATATATATATATATATATATATATAATATATTAGAAGTTTTAAGATATATATTTTTTTCATTTATGTTAATGAAAATTAATAATTTTGTACCAAAAAAAATAGAAAACTTACTTAACCTTATTTTAACAAGAGCAATTTAATTTAGCCTAATCCAACTAATTATATTTTAGATAAGTTTACACTAATTTAATAATAAACGAACACAATGAAATATTTTTTTCATTAGGTTGAAAATGATTTTTGCGAAATTGTTGCATACACAAATTTTCGTTTGCCTTATTCGGCAAGAAGAACGTTGCTATTTAAGCCAAAATCGCAAGTTTTACCTATTCGGCACGACATTATATATATATATATATATATATATATATATATATATATATATATATATATATATATATATATATATATGTATATATATATATATATATATATATATATATATATTTATATATATATATATATATATATATATATATATATATATATATATATAAATATATATATATATATATATATATATATATATATATATATATATATATATATATATATAAATATATAATATATATATATATATATATATATACATATATATACACACACGCATCTAAATAATATAGTCACACATAAACATTACACACAGTTGTGGTAGTTACACACGGTGGTTTCACACAGGTGGTAGTTACAGTTGTTTGTTACACAAAGGTGTAATTCGTTGAGGTAATTTCTTAGATAACTTCATCAGTTCACCCAACACATCTGTCAACAGAAACCACTCTCTATTAAAAGTTAGATTTCTGTGCTGGCCTTGATGGAGAGAAAGTTGCCATGGAATTAAATGCAATATTAACCCTCAATTATTTAGAATTTTATGCAATACAGGGAAAATCTTAAGACGTTGTCTTAAAAAAAAAAAAAACAACCATTGTAACTCCTATATGAAAGTAATTTTCTTTCAGTCCTGACTTTAACATTGCCCAGAGTGCTGACTAATACAAAGGAAAAGAAGTAAATGACTTTACTACGACGTTTCGCTCAAGGAGAGCTATAATCTCTTTCTTCCTGCCTCCGACGCTCGCCCTTCTCCTCCCTTCATCACTCTGCCTTCCTCTCTTCCCTGCCCGTAAAGGCAAGGAAAGTTCGGGCGGACTTATGGGGTAAGTCATCGCTAGTCTCAAGTCAGGAGCTGCCTCCTGTTCCTCCCATTATTGAATTCTCGAAATTCTCATGCTTCTTCCTCCCTCCTCTAATCCCTTCCTCTCTCCCCTACTCCCTTCCCACTTTCCCCTTTTCTCCTTCCTTTCAGTTTCTATCTCACTTCCTGGCTTTTTCTGACTACATGTTAGTAGTTACAGGAGCAAAGTATGTTCATGGTACTGTGTGTGTGTGTGTGTGTGTGTGTGTGTGTGTGTGTGTGTGTGTGTGTGTGTGTGTGTGTGTGTGTGTGTGTGTGTGTGTGTGTGTGTGAGTGAGTGCTTGAGTGTGTGTAAACTCTTCCTTCTGCAAAGATTCAGCGAAGGGAAATCACGAAGGGGAGTCAGCGGACAAAGGAAGGAGAAAGGGACATGACAAGATTGTGATGAATAAGGGGTTAAGAAGATTATTACGTGTTGACAAGGACTAGCATAACACAGGGGGAACTTGCAGAGAGTAAAACAACATACGTTGTAAGAGGCCAACATCATATATTCACCAAGAAGCCTTTAGCTCTTAGTGTATATACTCTGAGAGTTTAATAAATAAAAACACAAAGAAGCAGCAGTTAGAAATTATTTAAGACAACGTTTCGCCCGTGCAAGAAGCTTTATCAAATTTGAGAGATTACCGTAATACCTGTTTTAGGAAATAATGGGCTCTTTGCTGGTGGTGAACGGGTGATACGCTGGCTTAATGACCCTTTGAGAAGTTGATAGGCTCTAAACCCAATTACCCAACCCAAGAGGATCAGTTAGGGTCTCCCCCTCCCAAAAAAAAGAAGATTCGAGAGATAGAGAGAAAAAAAATGAGTCAAAATAATGAATAACTATTCACGTTTTAATATTAAAATTAAAACTAAAACTACAAAATTTAACCAAGATATTTTTAAAAAACCTGTTAAACATATTTAATACAATACAATTTCCCAAGACTGGCTTTTGTTAAGTAACGTTACAAAATTCTTTCATTGTTCATATACTTATATATGCAACAAGATCACAGTAAACAGGTGATATGAACAACCAATGTGAAAAAACAGTGAAATTTCAAGAGCTTTTGTGATCTCTCACATTATCAAGGAACTGTGAATATATACATATATATATGCAAACAATCGCAAACGGGCAATCATAACTATGCAGAACAAGCCACTGGGGGGTGGAAATCTTTAGCTCAAGTACTTTCACACTTCTCAGTGCGTCATCAGGAGCTTTGCAATGTTGCAAGGGAGCTAGCAAAGCAGGGACAGAGGTCTCAGAGTAGCGTAGGTGTCACTGGCCACGGTTACCCTTAGACTGAGACCTCTCTCTGCTTTAGTTGCTCCCTTGCAACATTGCACAGCTCCTGATGACGTACTGAGAAGTGTGAAAGTACTTGAGCTAAAGATTTCCACCCCCAGTGGCTTGTCCTGCATATATATATATATATATATATATATATATATATATATATATATATATATATATATATATATATATATTATATATATATATATATATATACATATATATATATATATATATATATATATATATATATATATAATATATATATATATATATATATATATATATCTTATAAACATATATGTGTGCACTCAAAGAAGCGGAGTATATTCTTCAATATGTGCTTATTTCTAAGTATATTTATATTGAGACTTGAGTATATATTAATTTTATTTTTATAGGGAATAAAGTATCCATGGCTAATGGTGTGCATTGCCTCCATCTACGTACTCTTGGATTTTATTTCTTCCATGTACTCCTAGATATCATCTCTTCCTTCTATGTACTATTGGCTAGTATCACCTTCATCACTTAGCTATATCACCATCTATGTACTCGTAGATAGCATCACGTCTTTGTACTTTTAGCTAGCATTAGCTCCAGTATATACACTTAGCTAGCTACATACCCCTTGCCTTTTAGCCCTGCTATATCTCCACTATCCCTTTCTTTATTTTTCTCTTCCTCCAATTTCTCTGTCCGCTTTCACCGTGAGGTGAAAAGAGTTCCCGCTGCCTCGTCTCTTCTGTGTTCTGAGTTGATTTTTTACGCCACGATTCTTGGGACTGACGATAGCCAGCAATTTCACTTTCCTCCTATCACCTATCTTCCCCTCCCTCACTCCTTCCCTCTTCTTTCTCTCTCTCCTCTTCCTTCTCCTTTGCTCTCTCACGCATTTTTCTTATTTTACTCTTTGGGAAGATTTTTCTTGTGTTTTAATTTATATTTTGGGTGGATAATTCATTCTCTCTCTCTCTCTCTCTCTCTCTCGCTTCCCTCTCTCTCTTCTTCCCTCTTCTCTCCACTCTCTCCTTCTCCTTCACTTCTCTCCCCTCCTCTCCTCTCCTCTCTCTCTCTCTCTCTCTCCTCTCTTCTCTCTCCATTTCATTTAATAGGGGTTTGTCTTGTCTTTTTTCTATACACTCAGTCCTAATTTCATCCTTTCTCTCATCTTTCTAAAATAACCCGTTTCCTTATCCTTCTGTTTATACCTTTCACACTTCTAGCTCCCTTCATTCTTTATCCTCTCCCCTTTCCTGCACCCTTGGCATGCACTCTATCACCGAGTATTATTTTTCTCCTCTCTCTCTGTCTCTCTCTTGCCTTTTTTAATCATATTCCCTCTATATTTTCCTCCTCCGTGCACTTCGCGCTTCTTCCGGTCCTTCTTCCCTACAGCCCCCAGTAGTATTCCTCACGACCCGACACTCAGTTTTTCAAGAATGGCACGACTAGGATTCTCCACTGGTCCCTCAAACACATTCCGTTGCCTTGTTCAGGTTCCAAGATACAGGCCATCAACCACTGGACCTCACCTCAGTTTTCTCCTATCTCTCCTCAACTTCTTCCTCTCTCTCTCCTCTCTCCTCTCTTCTCTCTCTCTCTCTCTCTCTCTCTCCCTCAATGTAAGTAGGGCGAAGCTAGAAACGATAATATATGTATATGCAATAATTTCACAAAAAAAATCGTTCTGACATTAACGATGAATATATATTTCATTGTGTTTCTTTATTAATAAATTGTAAACTTATCTAAAATATATAGCTGCATTAGGCTAAATTAAATTGCGCTTGTTATAATAAGGTTAGTTAAGTTTTCTAATGTTCTTTAGGTATAAAACTGTTAATTTTGCATTAAATAAGTAAAAAAATATATCTTTATACGTATAAGAGAAACTTTTAGAAAGGACTTAATTGCTAATTGACCAGGTTTCCTTATTCGGCACGATATATATATGTCGTGCCGAATAGGCAGAACTTGCAGCCGGGTCACCATATGGAGAAGACCCGAGCCGGAAGTACCGGCGAATCTCTAATGAATGAATGAAGGCAGAACTTGCGATCTTGGCTTAAATAGCAAATCTCATCTTGCCATATAGGACAAGTGAAAATTTGTGTATGCAATAATTTCGCCAAAATCATTCTAAACCTTACGAAAAAAATATATTTCACTGTGTTTGTTTAGTATTAAATTATTGTAAATAAATCTAAAATATATTTAGTTGGGTTAGGCTAAAATAAATTGTTCTTGTTATAATAAGGTTAGGTAAGTTTTCTAAGATTCTTTTGGAGCAAAATTAATTTTTTTTATATTAAATTGATTGAAAAAAAATTCTTGTAATACGTTATAAGAATAAATTTAGAAAGGACTTAATATTTTAAATAAAGATTCTATGCTATTGACAGTTTACATAATCGGCACGCATACATACACACACAAAACGGCCACACACACACACCACACCAACCTCAACATAGTATACATACTAGTATATAAAAAAACTATCACATCACTAATAAAATATATATATATATATATATATATATATATATATATATATATATATATATATATATATATATATATATATATATATATATATATATATATATATATATATATATATATATATATATATATATATATATATATATATACAATATTAGTCAAGAAGATAGTCCCGAACGCTTGAGAGACGTGGTAGGAGCTCAAGACCCCAGGTTACTGAAGCAGCGATTCGGTGGAGACACCCTTACAGACTCTTCCAGTAGACCAGCTCCTCCCAAACAGCACAAACAGTCCCACTGGGACAAACCGATCATGGAAAAAATCGCCAACACAATGCTCTCCAATGCTTCAGGAAAGAACAAAGCTCGTCTCCTGGCAGTGAAGGCACCACACTCAGGAGATTTCCTGTTAGCTGTTCCCAATTCCTCCCTGGGCACCCGTCTCGACCCACAGGCCATTCGGATTGGTGTTGCTCTTCGCCTAGCCGCCACCATCCTCACCGAACATAGGTGTATTTGCGGCAGGGCGACAGCTGATCAATTCGGACTTCATGGTCTCGTGTGTCACACAGCAGAAGGGAAGTATGCCAGACATGAGGAGGTCAATGATATAATAAAGAGAAGCTTCGCCACAGCCC
Organism: Cherax quadricarinatus; assembly: GCF_026875155.1. Classification (NCBI taxonomy): domain Eukaryota; kingdom Metazoa; phylum Arthropoda; class Malacostraca; order Decapoda; family Parastacidae; genus Cherax; species Cherax quadricarinatus. The sequence continues at coordinate 16,037,882 of NC_069468.1, forward strand.
GTTGCCCAGCTCAACGGGAACCCCAAGTACAGAGGTCTGATGGAAGTCAAAAGCGTCCTGATGGAGCCACTATGCTACCCTGGAAGGATGGAAAGCAGATTGCCTGGGACTACACCTGTGCTGCCACATTGGCAGACACCTACTTGCCATACTCTGTAGTGGAAGGGGGTGGAGCTGCCAGCCACATGGAGACCCAGAAGATCCGAAAATATGAAGACCTTCCCCCTTGCTATAACTTCATTCCAATAGGGTCGGAGACCCTTGGAGCATGGGGCAAGTGTGCTCTAAAGTTCCTCAAAGAGGTAGGCGAAAAACTCATCATAGAAACCAAGGACCACAGGGCGACCAGCTTCCTCTTTCAGAGACTCAGTGTTGCGATCCAGAGAGGAAATGCCTGCAGCATTCTGGGCACGCGGCCCACCGCAGGGGAGCTGGACGAAGTATTCGAGATGTAGCTCTGAGTTACCTATGTTGTTTTACTTTCTGTTGTATTTTTGTGAATGTTTGGCCAATGTATTTTGTTTTTAAATAAAACATACTTGAAATATAGGGGTGGTAGGAAAAATTCTCAAACAGCTTCAGGGAGAACCTTAAGTTTTCCCTGAAGCAAGTTTATTCTTTTCTCTGAGGATGAGGGTCCCTACGACAGTTCTAGAGGTGGTACCTCCCTATATTTATATATATATATATATATATATATATATATATATATATATATATATATATATATATATATATATATATATATAATATATATATATATATATATATGTATATACAAAGAGAGAGAGAGAGAGTCTCTGGTGGTGGCAGAGTAAAGAAGGAGAGAAGTAGAGAAAAACAGCCCCAGGGAGAGTTGGGAAAGCGGAGAAAAATGGGTAAAAGAGGCGACAGGAAGAAGAGGAAAATATGATATAAATTAAAAAGAGAGTGGAATTAGAAAAAAGAATGCATTAAATGGAATAGCTAAATGATAAGTGACACGGAAGAGATGGACGAGGATGAGACAAGACAAGTAATGAGAGGAAACACGTGAAAAAAATAATGTAAAGCGAGAGAGGAAGAGACAGGAGACAATCACGCTTAAACGACCAGAGAGAGAGGAGAGAGAGGAAACAGAGAAAATTGGAGAGAGAGGAGAGAGGAGGCCAGAAGCTACGGATTAGCAAAAATAGGAACCAGCTGTGACAGCAGGGAGAAAAAGCACACGTAGAAAGCATGGAGAAACTGCTCTGTAAGAGAGTGAAAGAAACATGAGAGAGAGAGAGAGAGAGAGAGAGAGAGAGAGAGAGAGAGAGGAGAGAGAGAGGAGTGAGATGAGAGAGAGGAGAGAGAGAGAGAGAGGAGAGTGAGAGAGAGAGAGAGAGAGAGAGAGAGAGAGAGAGAGAGAGAGAAGAGAGAGAGAAGAGAGAGAGAGAGAGAGAGAGAGAGAGAGAGAGAGAGAGAGAGAGAGAGAGAGTGAGAGTTAGAGCGAGTGAGAGGTATGAAACGATAATGGACGGCCGGAAAAGGAGATAAAACTTACATGTCGAAAAAATGAAGAATTTATCCAAAACAGTCGGATAATCACGTACTTCAGGATAATAAGCTAATCCCACAGCGGGTGTTACTAAACATCTATAAAAGAGAGAGTGGCTCACTTTCCTCGAATCAAAAGCTCGTTGAAAGGCGAAAGATAGTATTTGGAAATTTTCTGGGGGCGAAGGACTGGAGAAAGAGAGGGTGGGAAGAATTTCAGGGAAATTTCGTAAAACAAAATATTTGTCTTGGCAAAGATGTTGGAAGAGGCGGAAAAAAACACTGGAAATGAGGGAAAAATTCTTAGGAAATGGAGGAATAATTGGAAAGGAGATTATTATTATTAAAGTAAAGTAAATTATTATTACTATTATTTACTAAGGATATTATTGTTACTATTATTTACTAAGGAGATTATTATTGTTAAAGTAGATTATTATTACTATTATTTACTAAGGATATTATTGTTATCTATTATTTACTAAGGAGATTATTATTGTTAAAATAGATTATTATTACTATTATTTACTATGGATATTATTGTTACTATTATTTACTAAGGAGATTATTATTGTTAAAATAGATTATTATTACTATTATTTACTAAGGATATTATTGTTACTATTATTTACTAAGGAGATTATTATTGTTAAAATAGATTATTATTACTATTATTTACTAAGGATATTATTGTTACTATTATTTACTAAGGAGATTATTATTGTTAAAGTAAATTATTATTACTATTATTTACTAAGGATATTATTGTTACTATTATTTACTAAGGAGATTATTATTGTTAAAATAGATTATTATTACTATTATTTACTAAGGATATTATTGTTACTATTATTTACTAAAAGAAGTATTAGTGAAATCAGTAACAGTAATAATAGTGGAAGTAGTAACAGAGGTAGTAGTTATAGTAGTAGTGGTAGTTATATTAGTAGCAGTAGTAATAATAGTAACAGTAGTAATAGAACAGTAGTAGCATTATAAACAGAGTTTTAACAGTAACAGTAGTAGTAGTAGTAGTAACGTAGTAGAATAGTAACAGTAGTAGGTATGGAACACTATCAGAAATAGTGATAGCAGTAACAGAGTAGTAGTTACAATAGAAATAGTAGTAGCAGTAACAGTAGTAGTAGTACAATAGAAATAGTAGTAGCAGTAACAGTAGTAGTATTAGTAGTACAATAGAAATAGTAGTAGCAGTAACAGTAGTAGTAGTAGTAGTGATAGATGCAATAGTAGTAGCTGTTGTAGCAAAATAAGTAATTAGTAGTAACAGTAGTAGTCATAATAATAGTAGTAACAGTAGTAGTAGTAGTAGAAGTAACATATTGAGTACCTGTAATAACAGTAATAATAGTAACAGTAGTAATAGTAGTATAGTAGTAGTAACACTTTTAATCATTTTTTTTTATTTTTCTCGTATCAAACCTGATTACCTCACCATTCCCAGGCGCTGTATGGCCCTTGCAGGTTTAGCGCTTCATCAGGATCAGAAGCCCTTCACTAGGAAGAGAGTTCATAAGGAGAGGAATCCTTTCGAAGGACTTTTCTTTGGAAATGTCAGGAATCCTGGGGAGAAATCCCCCTCCCCTCGTCCCTGCTATCTCTGGGAATGGGAGAAATTTCGCGGTAGGGAAAAAAATCCGAAAATGCGAGGAATTCCGAGAGGAGAGAATCACTGGAAATGGAAGGAATCCTATAGGTAAAAAAGGCTTGGAAATGGGAGGAATTATATAGGTAAAAATACTTTGGAAATGGGAGGAATCCTATAGGTAAAAATTATTTGGAAATGAGAGGAATTCTATAGGTAAAAAGGCTTGGAAATGGGAGGAATCCTATAGGTAAAAAGGCTTGGAAATGGGAGGAATCCTATAGGTAAAAAAAGGCTTTGGAATGGGAGATATCCTTATGAAAGAATCTTGAAATGAGACTTGAGGCTAGATTTCTTTTAAGAGTGAGAAGAGTCCCTGGAAATGGGAAGGAGAGATCTGGGAAATAGGTAGGAGAGTCCCTGGAAATGGAAAGGAGAGTCCTTGGAAATGGGAAGGAGAGTACTTGGAAATGGGAAGGAGAGTCCTTGGAAATAGGAAGGAGAGTCCTTGGAAATAGGGGCGTAAAAATTCTCACAAATGTGCCGTGATTAGAAACGGGGTGAATGCATGAAAATGGGAGAGTAATCTTTAGAAATGGCGTGGTAAGTCTTATGTGTGGGGAGAGAATCCTTGAAAACGGGAAAGATTTCATGAAAACGAAAACATGGTATAAATTTAGGGAAGACTCAAACCATACTCACGGGTGGGGTTAGAACCCACGATCAGTGAGCCTTAAAATTCCGTGGAATGGTTTGTTTACAATCGTGTCATTACGATTTCGTGAGTCACGTTAGGGAAGACTACTAAAAACTGAGAAAAATACCTTAAAATGGGGGAAGAAAAAGCTTGAAAAGGGGAAACAGAATCCATAAATGTAGGAAAAGATTCTTTGGAAACTGGGATACGATGATTCTTTGAAATTGGTGGGAAAGGTGGAAAGGAAGAATTTCTAGGAATGAAATATATCGTGAAAAGAATGTGTGGACACGAGATAAATGCTGATAAGAATGGAAAATCCTCGAAACAAAATAAATATTGCAAAGAAATGGGATTTGGAACCAAGGAAGGTGAAATTTTTTGGGGTAATGGAGGGAATTCTCGTCACTGTGTTCCAGCGCCTTCAGGTTACAACAGAAGAACCCGGATTCAATCCCAGGTGGATAGAGACGAGTGGCAAGTCTACCCACATTTGCCCCTATTTACCCGTCAGTAAAGAGGCGCCTGGATGCTAGTCAACTGCTGTGGGTGGAATCTTTGACAAGGATAACATATCCTAAATACGGCTGCACTATAGTGGGAGATGAGGTAGGATAACAGCTCTAAGCTTAGAAATTTCATTGTTAAATAAAACAAAGACTTTTGATAAAGCTGAAGAATGACTGAGATGGATTAGGAGCTCTGAGTAATCCTGGGGAATGACTGAAGCCATGAAGTAGGGGAATTTCGTGTAGGGTCGGAAATCCTGGCATTATTTATTAATCCTCTAAAGGGTATTAATCCTCAGAAAGATGCATGGAGCCCGAGGATAAGAAATGAAGGAAGGAGAGAACAACAGAAAGAGAGATGAGAGAGAGAGAGAGAGAGAGAGAGAGAGAGAGAGAGAGAGAGAGAGAGAGAGAGAGAGAGAGAGAGAGAGAGAGAGAGAGAGAGAGAGAGAGAGAGAGAGAGAGAGAGAGAGATTGAATAATGTGCAAAAGAACCATTACCAGATCCCGTCGATCTTGAAACAATATCCGGACAATTAAACCTATTTCGTTAAGGTTCATTCTCTTCCTCTTTCGATGACTCGATATCTACTAATGAAATAAAGATAAAAAGCTTGCCCCTTCAGTGAGAAATCCGTGAAGGCCTTTGTTCTTCTTATTAACCCGCCAGCAGGCACGTTGAAACTTTCTTCCCCACTCTCAGTGAGAACACTCGTACACCTCTATGTGTTTCATTATCTATGTATCTATGTATCTATCTATCTATATATACATAATATATATATATATATAATATATATATATATATATAATATATATATATATATATATATATATATATATATATATAATTTATATATAATATATATATATATATATATATATATATATATATATATATATATATATATATATATATATATATATATATATATATATATATATATATATATATATATATATATGTATGTATGTATCGTGCCGAATAGGTAAAACTGGTCAATAGCAAGAACTCATTTAAAATTAAGTCCTTTTTAAAATTTTCTCTTATAAATTTAATGATATATTTTATCATTTATGTTAATATATAAAAAAGTAGGATTGCTGGTGTCTTTTGTCTGTCTCATAAATATGCAAGATTACAGGTACGTCTTGCTACTTCTACTTACACTTAGGTCACACTGTACATACATGTACAAGCATATATATACACACTCCTCTGGGTTTTCTTCTATTTTCTTTCTAGTTCTTATTCTTGTTTATTTCCTCTTATCTCCATGGGGAAGTGGAACAGAATTCTTCCTCCGTAAGCCATGCGTGTTGTAAGAGGCGACTAAAATGCCGGGAGCAAGGGGCTAGTAACCCCTTCTCCTGTATATATCCCACCCTGCCGTATCCCACCCTGCCTCGGTGGGATACGGCCGATGTGTTGAAAGAAGAAGAAAGAATATAAAAAATATTGATTTTGTGTCAAAAGAACTTTATCCTAATCCAGCTAAATACAGTTTTATATAAGTTTATAATAAATTAATAATAAACAAACACAATGAAATATATTTTTTTCGTTAGATTCAGAATGATTTTTGCGAAATTATTGCATACACAAATTTTCGGCAAGAAGAGCGTTGCTAATTAAGCCAAAAGTCGCAAGTTTTACCTATTCTTCACATTATATACAGAACAAAAACTGTGAGAAAACAGTGAACTTCCAAGCGTTTTCGTGATTTCTCACATCAAGGAACTGTAAAAATAAAAGATCAGCAGAAGGCATATAAGAGCGAGATTATAGCTCGTGGTCAATATACAATACCTGACCCTTTATGAAGACGCAGGTGAGGTGGTCAAGGACCTGTCAGATACAACTGTGGTGTTATGCTGCACCTCTCGTCAGTTCTACAACAACTATTGTTCTGTAAGGCTAATCCTCCAAGCGTGATCCATGAATGTGGTTTCGACAAATTCTCCCCTTTAAGTCATGATTACTTTTGAATTTCTTGATGGATGTTACACCTAGGAAGAGTATAAGTATTATAGCTCTTAGAAAACATGTTGATTTGAGTATCAGATCAGATAGACGAAAATTTGAGCCTAACAAAGTCAACTACTGGTCGGATTCTGAAGAGAGCTGACATGCTGGTGACTGTGGACGCTGCTACGAGGAAGATATGAAAGAAATGCAAGACAACACCTCATGATGACAAGGTTATCATGAGAAATAGTGTGAAGGATCCTAAGAAAACCAGCAAAGATCTACAGAGATATTTGACTTCAGCTGGCGTAAACGTTGATTCTTCAACTGTTCAACAAAGGCTCCTTGAAGTTGGCAGAACTGCCAGAAAGCAGGTAAAAAAGATAATTATTGACTGAAGCTATGAAGAAAAAACGGCTGCGGTGGGTACTCGACTGTAAGGGATGGACGAGTGATAAACGGAGAAAAGTTACATTTTCAGATAAGGCTCATTTTGAAGTACATGGGTATAGAACAGTGGTAGTGAGACGGAGCAAAGGCCAACCTTCTCGGAATGGAAACATTCAAGAAGCGCTAAAACACCCACCTAAGATGTTTTAGGGTAGTTTTATTGCTAAAGGCCCTGGACAACTTGCTGTTGCTGAGAAAACGATGAACAGTGACAAATACAAGGCAATCTTGGCAACTCATTTATTTCCCATTGTGGATAGAGACTTTTTTAATGGAGAAGGCATTTTCAAGGGGATCTTGCTCCATGTCACACTTCCAGAAACATGCTGACATGCTGGAAACTCTCCTGACCTCAACCCAGTTGAGAATCTAGGGACAATAACCAAACGCAGGATCGCGAAACAGGACTGTTCACCTGTGGAGAACTTAATTCCTGCTGCCATAGGACGTCGTACCACGACGAAGAACTTGCAATATGTGTTCAACATTGGTCGATTCTGTGCCAAAACGTGTAGCAATAATTATAAAAGCAAAGGGCAGTTATATGTCTTATTAAATCAATTTTTGTTTTATCATTGCTATGTGTTTTTCAAGTAAACATTAATTTTCCTAATAAATGTCTAATTTCATCATTGTCCCAATTAATATGTACACTACTGTAGTTCAAGTTGTCCTCACGAAAATAATTTATTAATAATAATAATAATTATAACATTAATGATAGAGACTTAGTTTTCAGGATCTATCCTGAAAATAATATTGTTGCCACAGGAGTAAGAAGAGAATGCAAAAAAATATTATTAGTATGCAGTAGTAGTAATAGTAGTAGTAGTAGTAGAAAAGTAGTAACAGTAGTAACAGAAGTGGTTCTACTATTAGCTGTAGTTGTAGTAATATTAGTAGTAGCAGAAGTAGATTAGTTTTAGTAACTAGTAGCATCTGTGACCCCGTTGGTGTAATGCAGCTTCTTGGAAAAAATTGAGAGGTAATCAGGTTAGATCCGAAGAAGAGGGTCAGCTCAAATTTCATGGGATCAAGAGTCCTTCACCAGCATCAAGGCACCCACCCCTTGAAGGCCAGAAATTATTAATAAACATTGATCAAGTTAAAGCAGATAGAGCAGACAGTCCATCGTCTTGGCTCGTGCTGGAAGGTGCAGGGGACAACCTTCCTTCAAGGGCTCTTCATCCAAAGAATTGGAGCTAACCTTCCTCGGATCAAATCTGATTTCCTTTCATTCCCCAGGTGGTCCATGGCTCTTATACTTTTAGATCTACCTTGTGAAAATAACAATAATCATAATGATAATTGGGAATTTTTAACGGAGATGCATTGATGCTGATGGCTCTTGGATCAAACCTGAATGAATCCATTTTCCAAGCGCTCTTGGGCTCCGGCGGATTTAGCGCTAATTCCTTGGTCATAATAATAATAATATTTATTCTGTATTACCGTGAAAGAATAATAGTCAAAGAAATGGTACCAGAATAAAAATAACATGTCGACTATTGTGTGTGCAAGAACTATCGCAACAACTATTTGAACTATTGCAACAAATGCTGAAACATTTAGTGACACCAGCTGTTTCAAGAACTGTTGCAAATGTTCACAACTAACCCGCACTCAAGTGAGGGGCGGAACGGACCGAAACGTCGTCCTTAATTTTCCCCTCATGAGTACTGTTTATTTGTGCATTGTTTCAGCAATGGTATTGTGATTTTGCATTATTTTATTACAACAATTATTACAACAACTACCGCAAAATTTACGAAGAGTTGTCATAAACGAATAATGGGTGACATAGCACTACGAGCGAAACGTTATTCCTGCAACCACAAATTGATAATTACAAGCCGTAATAGGGACAACGTTTCGCTCACGACAGACTTCATCAAATTTCATGATTTGATAAAGCTTATCCTTAATAAAGGTTTATTCTGCCATTGTCTCTTCATTCCCACATACGTTGTATCACGAAATAAAATCATTAAACTTCCACGAAAAAAATTCTTTCACGAATTAAAAGTTACTATATCAATTTTTATTTTTTTATAGAAACAATTCATCATTACCACGAAACTATTCTAGTAAGTTGTATGTAAAAACGTAATAGTTCTCAATCTGTAAATACTTGGTGTCCTGGGAATTTACAATGTCGGCCCATCCTATGGGTGATAAAAATCCACACTGTGGCTGTAAGGGACGAGCTACAGCTTCTAGGCTGGTAAGCCCTGTCATACCTGTTCTTTAAGCAATGGGTAGAGCCTGTCTCCATCACTTTTTTTTCTTCATCCATATCATTAAACTTTTCGAATACACTGAGGCTTTAAAAAAAAAATCCTGACATCCCAAGGACTCATAAGTAATTTTTAACTTGCAAAAACTGTGCCCCTTTCTCGCCCCTCAAACTAATTTATACTTTCTGTGTCGCTACCCTATCTCCCCTAACTCATGTATCCTGTAAACCCGTCTGCCTTCAGCAGACCTAATCCGCTGAAGAGGGGATCTAAGATTAAAAAAAAAGCACAATGAAATTCATAAACAATGTAGAGTTACAAAGAGCCGTGTTAAAAGAGCCCCAGAGCGACTGATAGCTGAGTTCCCTCAAAATTCTGCGATGCTGCATACAGAAACTGACTTTTTTTCCCGCCACCGTGCTTGTGTGGCCCGGGGCCAACACATTTATTGAGACTAGTTCCAATAGGGAGAAAATTCTCATTCAACGAAAAAAATTTGCTCAATCCTACCTTTCCACGCACCGTCATATTATATATATATAATATATATATATATATATATATATATATATATATATATATATATATATATATATATATATATATATATATATATATATATATATATATTAATTTATTATATATATATATACACACACACACACACACACACAATATCAACATATATATATATATATATATATATATATATATATATATATATATATATTTTATTATTATTTATATATATATTATATATATATTATATTATATTATTATATTATATTATATATTATATATATATATATATATATATATATATATATATATATATATATATATATATATATATATATATATAAACACCTCGGCCGTTTCCCACCAAGGCAGGGTGGCCCGAGAAAGACAAAACTTTCATCATTCACTCCATCACTGTCTTGCCAGAGGGGTGCTTTACACTACAGTTATAAAACTGCAACAATAACATCCCTCCTTCAGAGTGCAGACACTGCTCTTCCCCTCTCCAGGACGCAAAAATCGCGAACAAGCAATACAACATGCAAAACAACCAGGCCTTTCGTGTTGCAATCAACACATCATCAGGAGCTTGCAATGCTACAGAAAAGAGGTTTCGAATGCTGAGGCTTGGACATCCAAACGTGTTAGATAGGAGTGGAGGGAAGTGGCTTTTATGAGTTGACGTGCTGTTGGAGTGTGAGGAAGTTAATTATGGAGGGATTCAGGGAAACTGGTTAGCCAGACCCGAGACCTGAAAACGGGAAGTACAGTGCCAACACTCTGGAGGAGGGGTGAGGATATTGCAGTTTGGAGGGTCATCCGATCTACAGTGTCAGTGCTTCTGGCAAGACAGTGATTGATGAATGGCAGCAGTGAAAGAGTTGTCTTCTTTGTGACAGCATTCTACCTCGGTGGAAGGCGGCCGGAGACCTGATTGTTAAAACAATTATATGTATGTATATATATATATATATATATATATATATATATATATATATATATATATATATATTATATATATATATATATATATATATATATATATATATATTATATTATATATATATATATATATATATATATGTATATATATATATATATATATATATATATATATATATATATATATATATATATATATATATATATATATATAAATATATATATATATATATATTTATATATATATATAAAGGTTGGAGCGAGGGGGTAAAGGAGGTTTTGTGTGCGAGGGGCTTGGACTTCCAGCAGGCATGCGTGAGCGTGTTTGATAGGAGTGAATGGAGACAAATGGTTTTTAATACTTGACGTGCTGTTGGAGTGTGAGCAAAGTAACATTTATGAAGGGGTTCAGGGAAACCGGCAGGCCGGACTTGAGTCCTGGAGATGGGAAGTACAGTGACTGCACTCTGAAGGAGGGGTGTTAATGTTGCAGTTTAAAAATTGTAGTGTAAAGCACCCTTCTGGCAAGACAGTGATGGAGTGAATGATGGTGAAAGCTTTTCTTTTTCGGGCCACCCTGCCTTGGTGGGAATCGGCCAGTGTGCAATCCCGCACCTCCTCCTAACTTCCAATCTACGAATTCTCTGCATTATATTCACACCACACATTGCCCTCAGACATGACATCTCCACTGCCTCCAGCCTTCTCCTCGCTGCAACATTCATCACCCATGCTTCACACCCATATAAGAGCGTTGGTAAAACTATACTCTCATACATTCCCCTCTTTGCCTCCAAGGACAAAGTTCTTTGTCTCCACAGATTCCTAAGTGCACCGCTCACCCTTTTCCCCTCATCAATTCTATGATTCACCTCATCCTTCATAGACCCGTACGCTGACACGTCCACTCCCAAACATCTGAATATATTCACCTCCTCCATACTCTCTCCCTCCAATCTTTTATCACCTAATCTTTTTGTTATCCTCATAACCTTACTCTTTCCTGTATTCACTTTTAATTTCCTTCTTTTACATACCCTTCCAAATTCATCCACCAACCTCTGCAACTTCTCTTCAGAATCTCCCAAGAGCACAGTGTCATCAGCAAAGAGCAACTGTGACAACTCCCACTTATATATATTATATATATATATATATATATATATATATATATATATATATATATATATATATATATATATATATATGTCGTGCAGAATATGTAAAACTGGTCAATTAGCAAAAACTCATTTAAAATTAAGTCCTTTCTGAAATTTTCTCTTATACGTTTAAAGATATATTTTTTTTTCATTAATGTTAATGTAAAAATTTTTAATTTTGCACAAAAATAATCTTAGAAAACTTATCTAACCTTATTATAACAAGAAAATTTATTTCAGCCTAACCCAACTAAATATATTTTATATTTGTTTACAATAATTTAATACTAAACAAACACAGTGAAATTTTTTTTTTCGTTAGGTTCAGAATGATTTGGGCGAAATTATTGCATACACAATTTTTCGCTTGTCCTATATGGCAAGATGAGCGTTGCTATTTAAGTCAAGATCGCAAGTTCTGCCTATTCGGCACGACATATATATATATAATATATATAAATATATATATATATATATATATATATATATAATATAATATATATATATATATATATATATATATATACATATATATATATATTATATATATATATATATATATATATATATATAAAATATATATATATAATATAATATAAAATATATATATATATATATATATATATTTGTTAACAAAACTAAAATATATTTATATTTAGTTGGGTTAGGCTAAAATAAATTCTTCTTCTTGTTATAATAAGGTTAGGTAAGTTTTCTAAGTTCCTTTTGGTGCAAAATTATAAAATTTTGCATCAACATAAGAACAAAATATATCTTTAAACGTGTAAGAGAAAATTTTAGAAAGAACTTAATTTTAAATGAGTTCTTGCTAATTGACCAGTTTTACATATTCGGCAAGAATATATATATATATATATATATATATAAAATAAATATATATATATATATAAATAAAAATATATATATATATAGAGCGAGAAAGAGAGAGAGAGAGAGAGAAGAGAGAGAGAGAGAGAGAGAGAGAGAGAGAGAGAGAGAGAGTTAATTAACTTTCCTGCACAAAATGCCAGCGCATTAACGTGAACCTATAGGGAAGAACTAAGGAAAATGGGGAGACACCATCACGACATACAAAATTCTTGGAGACATAGACAAGTAGCAAAAAATTATGTATCATGAAGCACTATATTTACGTGAAAGGATAATTACAAAAAAATGCGCCAAACCTGTGTGGATTGTGAGGCTTTGGTGCCTTTTAACCTTCCTCTGAAATGGTGAAATTATTATCAAGTGCTAAAATCGTTGTTGTGTAGCGCCTAGGGAATGAAAGGTAGTCAAGTTTGATCCAAGGAATGGAAAAATAGCTCCATTCCCTGTGATCAAGAGTTGTCCACAGCATCAAGGTAACCCTCCCATCCTGGAAGACAGGGGACACTAAAGACACATTAAAAGAGAATGACCATAAGAGTCAAAACCTTATTCGTGTGTCAGCTATTTAACACCTTACCTTCATTTCCTGGACTTTAATTTTCCGCTTGCTTGCCCGGTGCTTTGATCCAAGATCCGCCCTTGTACTCTCTCAGAAGCTTGGCTTTTATCTCTCACAAGGCCCTTCAAGAAAGGGGGCCTCATTATGCTGGTGAAGGGTTCTTGATCCAAGGAACTGAAGCTACGATTCAATGGGTCAATCCTGATTTAATCCTGTCCTATAGGCGCTGAATGGTTTCCACTTCCAGGATTCAAGTCCGTCCACCCGGTTTTTCTGAATCCCTTGATATTACTTTGCTGACACTCCAACAGCACGTCTGCGCACAAAAACCAGCCGCCTCTACTCACTTCTATGATCGTAGTCCATATTAACGCGCTCACAGAAGCCTGTTGTGTGAGCCAGTTTCAGTAATCCAATGTGATTCTTTTCATATTCATGGTGAAATGCTATTCCCTTGGGGATCATACAGAATTTAATGTGAATCACTAAACCTGCTTTGGTGATTCAGCACAAGTAGTGGTGGAGGCTCGATCCTCCGTCTGCTTAGCGAGAGATATATGCGTTATCATCCTGCATATACTCATCATTCAGAACCTTGACTATGGGAGGTAATCAAGTTTGATCCAATTAGGATAGCTATAACTCTTCAATTTCTTGGATCAAGAGCCCTTCACCAGCATCATGGAGCCCGCTTCCCCTTTCCCCACCCACCAAGATTATAAAATTAATCTCTCACGTTACAGCATCTTCCTATTTTTAACGCTGTCACAAAATCTCGACAGTAATTCTCGTTCATGTCATCAGGGAACCTCGGCTTCATCTTCTGGCCTGGGAAGACGAGGTCCCTGAAAAGTCTTCTCTTAGGGAAACATGGCCTCTGGAGAATCTTCTTTTAGGAAAACGAGATCCCTTGAATAATCTTCTCTTGGGGAAACGTGGCCCATGAAGAATTTTCTCTTGGGAAAACGTGGCCCATGAAGAATTTTCTCATGGAGAAACGTGGCCCATGAACAATTTTCTCTTGGGAAAACGTGGCCCATGAAGAATTTTCTCATGGAGAAACGTGGCCCATGAAGAATCTTCTTTTGGGGAAACGTGGCCCATGAAAAATCTTCTCTTGGGGAAGCGTGGCCCATGAAGAATCTTCTCTTCGGGAAACGTGGCCCATGAAGAATCTTCTCTTCGGGAAACGTGGCCCATGAAGAATCTTCTCTTGGGGAAACGTGGCCCATGAAGAATCTTCTCTTGGGGAAACGTGGCCCATGAAGAATCTTCTCTTCGGGAAACGTGGCCCATGAAGAATCTTCTCTTCGGGAAACGTGGCCCAAGAAGAATCTTCTCTTCGGGAAACGTGGCCCATGAAGAATCTTCTCTTCGGGAAACGTGGCCCATGAAGAATCTTCTCTTCGGGAAACGTGGCCCATGAAGAATCTTCTCTTCGGGAAACGAGATTCTTGAAGAATCTCTTGGGGGGACGAGGCTCTTGAAAAATCTCCTCTGCAAAGTAGTGAAACAGTAAAACATGGGTAAACGCTGGAGTAACCCAACGAGCGGTAATTCCGAGACTTTCAAGCAAGGAGAGACTGTTTCACGACGCTTCATCCGCAATGAATATTCTTCATCATTCATAATGGGGTTATATCACCCACAGTGGGGCTTTATCACCCACAGTGGGGCTTTATCACCCACAGTGGGGCTTTATCACCTACAGTGGGGCTTTATCACCCACAGTGGGGCTTTATCACCCACAGTGGGGTTATATCACCCACAGTGGGGCTTTATCACCCACAGTGGGGCTTTATCACCCACAGTGGGGCTTTATCACCCACAGTGGGGCTTTTTCAACCACAATGCTTTGTCTTGTACTTGATAAAGCACTCTGATTGATACGCCATAAAACAGTTTATTCCTACATACAGTATCATCTAATTATATAGAAACATGCATTATTATTATCATCATCATTATTATTATTATTATTATTATTATTATTATTATTATTATTATTATTATTATTATTATTATTATTATTATTACATATCAAATATTATTATTAAATTATATTACATTATTATTATCATAATTATTAATGTATAATTATGTCAAGCGCTAAACCGCGTGGATCATGCAGCGCATTAACTGGTGTAGGCTCGATCCTCCTTACAGTAAGCTTAGGATACACTCATTAACTAATTATACTAACCTGCTTACTTTAAAAAAAACGCAGCTCGTCAAACCCAGCTTCATGCTGGAAAAGGGCTCTTGATAAGAAGAACTGGAGCTACGCTCCCCTTCCGTGGATCAAACCTGATAAACATCTAATTCTCCGAGTGCTGTGTAATATTTACACGTTTTAAACTATATTAAATCAAGCAAATGTTAGTTATCCACGCAAGCACAAGTTATCCATCCTTGCTAGAAAGTATCCATCCAAGCTCGGGACAATTATCCAGTAATGACCTGCAGAAGGAGCGCACAGCAGCTGTGGTATATTGTCCAATTAACCCACGCAAAAAAAAGAGAGAATTATCAAGCAGGTTTTCAAGGATTTTATCCCATGCAAATTGTGGGCCTGCAACCCATAATGTGGGCCACGCACGTAGACTCCTTAATAACACTTAATTGAGGCAGTTAACCGCTGTAAAGAGAGCAACAGTGCTTGCAGGAAGTGAAGATAATTGCTGTTGTACGTAAAAGGACATGTGGGCAAACACTTCAGACATATTTATGAAGATCATGTTTTCGGGAGAGCGAAAGTTTCCAGGACCGAAACGTGTTCTAATAAGGAACTATTCACGTGTCCTTTTTCCTAACTTGCTAGTTATATGTGCCTTCGTGTTAGAAAGAGTAGTGAAGAAGAAGATTGTTCTTATTGCTTGAAGAGTTAACATAATCACTTCTATAACTTAGAGAGTGAAGGTTATCGCTGTTGTAGGCGGGAAAATGAAGCTATTTGTGATTACCCTTAGGGTAGTGAAGGTAGCTACCATTATAGTGAAGATAACTGCTCTTAAAAATTAATCAAATTCATATATACATATACATATACATATATATATAATTAGGATTGTATGGTCCAGTGGCTTAGAGCGTCGTAAATTTTTGCTCACCATGAGGCGGGCTGAAACAACACAGGTTCGATCCCCCGGCTAGTCACAGTGTTGTTATTGATTAAATACCGCTTGTTCTGGTCACAGTAATATATATATATATATATATATATATATATATATATATAATATATATATATATATATATATATATATATATATATATATATATATATATATATATAGGGGGCAATGTGGCAGAAGTTGCAGGTGTATGGTATAGGAGGTAGGTTACTGAAAGCAGTGAAGAGTTTTACAAGGATAGTGAGGCTCAGGTTAGAGTATGTAGGAGAGAGGGAGATTATTTCCCAGTAAAAGTAGGCCTTAGACAAGGATGTGTGATGTCACCGTGGCTGTTCAATATATTTATAGATTGGGTTGTAAGAGAAGTGAATGCGAGGGTCTTGGCAAGAGGTGTGGAGTTGTCACAGTTGTTTTTTGCTGATGACACTGTGCTTTTGTGAGATTCTGAGGAGAAGTTGCAGAGGTTGGTGGGTGAATTTGGTAGGGTATGTAAAAAGAAAATTAAAAGTAAATATAGGAAAGAGTAAGATGATGAGGATAACAAAAAGATTAGGTGATGAAAGATTGGATGGAAAGAGTATGGAGGAGGTGAATGCATTCAGATATTTAGGAGTGGATGTGTCAGTAGATGGGTCTATGAAGGGTGAGGTGAATCATAGGATTGATGAGGGGAAAAGGGTGAGTGGTGCACTTAGGAGTCTGTGGAGACAAAGAACTTTGTCAGTAGAAGCAAAGAGGGGAATGTATGAGAGTATAGTTGTACCAACACTCTTGTATGGGTGTGAAGCATGGGTGATGGATGTTGCAACGAGGAGAAGGTAGGAGGCAGTGGAGATGTCATGTCTGAGGGCAATGTGTGGTGTGAATATAATGCAGAGGATGCGTAGCTTATAAATTAGGAGAAGGTGCGGCATTACCAAAACTATTATCCAGAAAGCTGAGGAGGGGTTGTTGATGTGATTTGGACTTTGAGAGTGTATAAATCTGTAGTGGAAGGAAGGCGGGGCAAGGGTCGACCTAGGAAATGTTGGAAGGAGGGGGTAAAAGAGGTTTTGTGTGCAAGGGGCTTGGACTTCCAGCAAGCATACGTGAGCGTATTTGATAGGAGTGAATGGAGGCAAATGGTTTTTAATATTTGACGTGCTGTTGGAGTGTGAACAAAGTAACATTTATGAAGGGATTCAGTGAAACCGGCAGGCCGGACTTGAGTCCTGGAGATCTGAAGTACAGTATCTGCACTCTGAAGGAGGGGTGTTAATGTTGCAGTTTTATACCTGTAGGGTAAAGCACCCTTCTGGCAAGACAGTGATGGAGTGAATGATGATGAAAGTTTTTCTTTTTCGGGCCACTCTGCCTTGGTGGGAATCGGCCGATGTGTTAATAAAAAAATTATATAAATATGTATGTATATATATAATATATATATATATATATATATATATATATATATATATATATATATATATATATATATATATATATATATATATAATATATATCATCACACACACGTACACATACCTTATGGGTAAGGCATGTACTACATTATATAGTATGGAAATTTTGCAAATATTTGCCATGTGGCTAGAGACCCTCTTCAGGTTGAATTTCGTGCGAGTTTAATTAATCTTACACGCACGCTAGTGTCAAGGTGTTGCCTGGGAGCGATGAAAGATGATTGCCAGTGAAGATACCTGACGTCTTGCGTGAGATGAGTCTGATGAAGCTTTGTTCTTTACTGGAGGTGCGAGCAGTATGAGTGTACTCACCTATATGTGATTGAAGGGGTCGATTCACAGCTTCTGGGCCCCGCCTCTTTGCTGGTCGATACTAGGTCCACTCTCTCTCCCTGCTTCATGAGCTTTATCGTATTTCTTCTTAAAGCTATGGTATGGATCCTGCCTCCATTACATTATTCTCCAGATTGTTCCACTTCCTGACAATTCTATGACTGACGAAATACTTCGTAACATCTCTATGACTCATCTGAGTTTTCAACTTCCAGTTGTGACCCCTTGTTGCTGTGTACCATCTCTGAAACATCCTGTCACTCTGCACCTTGTCTATTCTTCTCAGTATTTTATATGTCGTTATCACGTCCTCTCTCTCCCACTCTCTCCTGTCCTCCACTGTAATCAGGGTGATTTCCCTTAACTTCTCCTAATATGACATACCCCTTAGCTCGGGGACTATCCAAGTTGCAAACCATTGCACCTTCTCTAATTTCCTGACGTGCTTGACCAGGTGTGAGTTCCATACTGGTGCTGCATCCTCCAGTATGGGCCTGACGTACACGGTGTACAAAGTTTTGAACGATTCCTTACTCAGGCGTCGAAACATAATTCTTAGGTTTGCTAGGCGCCCATATGTTGCAGCAGTTATCTGGTTGATGTGTGCCTCTGGAAATGTGTTCGGTATTATATTCATCCCAAGATCCTTTACCTTGAGTACTTTTTGCAGTGTTTGCCCTCCCCCGTAGCCTGTACTCTGCCTGCCTTCCCTAATCTTCCAGATTTTGCACTTGGCGGGGTTAAACTCCAGAAGCCAGTGTGTGTGTATGTGTGTGTGTGTGTGTGTGTGTGCGTGTGTACTCACCTATTTGTGTGTGTAGGGGTCGATTCATAGCTCCTGGCCCCGCCTCTTCACTGGCCGCTAATAGGTCACTCTTCATGCTCCATGAGCTTTCATACCTCTTCTTAAAGCTATGTATGGATCCTGCCTCCACTACATCATTTACCAGACTATTCCACTTCCTGACAACTCTGTGGCTGAAGAAATACTTCCTAACATCTCTGTCATTCATATGGGTCTTCAGCTTCCAACTGTGACATGTGTACGTGTGTGTGTGTGTGTGTGTGTACTCACCTAGTTACTCACCTAGTTGAGGTTGCAGGGGTCGAGTCCTAGTTCCTGGCCCCGCCTCTTCACTGGTCGCTACTAGGTCACTCTCCCTGAATCGTGAGATTTATCATACCTCTGCTTAAAGCTATGTATGAACTCTGCCCCCACTACATCGCTTCCCAAACTATTCCACTTCCTGACTACTCTGTGGATGAAGAAATACTTCCTAACATCCCTGTGATTCATCTGTATCTTCAGCTTCCAACTGTGTCCACTTGTTGCTGTGTCCCATCTCTGGAACATCCTGTCTTTGTCCACCTTGTCAATTCCTCTCATTATTTTGTATGTCGTTATCATGTCCCCCCTATCGCTCCTGTCCTCCAGTGTCGTCAGGTCGATTTCCCTTAACCTCTCCTCGTAGGACATACCTCTTAGCTCTGGAACTAGTCTTGTTGCAAACCTTTGCACTTTCTCTAGTTTCTTTCCGTACTTGGCTAGGTGTGGGTTCCAGACTGGTGCCGCATACTCCAATGTGGGTCTAACATACACGGTGTACAGGGTCCTGAACGATTGTGTGTGTGTGTGTGTGTACTCACCTAATTGTACTCACCTAATTGTGGTTGCAGGGGTCGAGACTCAGCTCCTGGCCCCGCCTCTTCACTGATCGCTACTGGGTTCTCTCTCTGCTTCCTGAGCTTTGTCATACCTCTTCTTAAAACTATGTATGGTTCCTGCCTCCACTACTTCACTTGCTAGGCTATTCCACTTCCTGACAACTCTATGACTGAAGAAATACTTCCTAACGTCCCTGTGACTCGTCTGTCTTCAGCTTCCAGTTGTGACCCCTTGTCCCTGTGTCCCCTCTCTCGAACATCCTATCTCTGTCCACCTTGTCTATTCCACGCAGTATCTTGTATGTCGTTATCATGTCTCCCCTGACCCTTCTGTCCTCCAGTGTCGTCAGTCCGATTTCCCTTAACCTTTCCTCGTACGACATTCCCTTGAGCTCTGGGACTAGCCTTGTTGCAAACCATTGTACTTTCTCTAGCTTCTTGACGTGCTTGATCAGGTGTGGGTTCCAGACTGGTGCTGCATACTACAGTATGGGCCTAACATACACAGTGTAGAGTGTCTTGAACGATTCCTTATTAAGGATTCGGAACGCTATTCTCAGGTTTGCCAGGCGCCCGTATGCTGCAGCAGTTATTTGGTTGATGTGTGCCTCCGGTGATGTGCTCGGTGCTATGGTCACCCCAAGGTCTTTCTCCCTGAGTGAGGTCTGTAGTCTTTGTCCACCTAGCCTATACTCTGTCTGCGGTCTTCTTTGCCCCTCCCCAATCTTCATGACTTTGCATTTGGCTGGATTGAATTCGAGAAGGCAATTACTGGACCACATGTCCAGCCTGTCCAGGTCTCTTTGCAGTCCTGCCTCATCCTCATCCGATTTAATTCTTCTCATAAACTTCACGTCATCTGCGAACAGGGACACTTCAGAGTCTATTCCTTCCATCATGTCGTTCACATATATCAAAAATAGCACTGGTCCTAGAACTGACCCCTGTGGGACCCCGCTCGTAACAGGCGCCCACTGTGATACCTCTTCACGTACCATGACTCGTTGCTGCCTCCCTGTCATGTATTCCCTTATCCATTGCAGTGCCCTCCTTTTACATGCGCCTGATCCTCCGCTTCTGCACTAATCTCTTGTGGGGAACTGTGTCAAAGGCCTTCCTGCAGTCTAGGAAAACGCAATCTACCCACCCCTCTCTCTCGTGTCTTACTTCTGTTACCTTGTCATAAAACTCCAGGAGGTTTGTGATACAGGATTTGCCTTCCATGAACCCATGCTGGTTTTCATTTAAAATCTTGTTCCTTTCCAGGTGTTCGACACTCTCCTCCTGATAATCTTCTCCATGACTTTGCACACAATACATGTCAGAGACTCAGGTCTGTAGTTTAGTGCCTCGTTTCTGTTTCCTTTCTTAAATATGGAGAATACATTAGCTGTCTTCCATTTCTCAGGTAGTTGCCCAGTTTCAAGGGATGTGTTGAAGATTGTGGTTAGAGGGACGCACAGCATCTCTGTTCCTTCTCTAAGGACCCATGGGGAGATGTTGTCCGGTCCCATCGCCTTTGAGGTGTCAAGGTCACTTAAGAGCTTCTTCACCTCCTCCTCAGTTGTTCGTATGTCATCCAACACTTGTTGGTATATTCCCTCTTGATGTTCCCTTCTGTGCTGTCTTCCCACAGCCCTTCCTGTCTCTACTGTAAAAACTTCCTTAAATCTCCTGTTCAGCTCCTCACATACCTCCTGATCATTTCTTGTGAGTTCTCCACCTTCTGTCCTTAATTAATCTGATCACCTGGTCTTTGACTGTTGTCTTCCTTCTGATGTGGCTATACAACAGTTTCGGGTCAGTCTTGATTCTCGATGCTATGTCATTTTCATACTGTCGCTGGGCCTCCCTCCTTACCTGTGCATACTCATTCCTGGCTCTGCGACTGATCTCCCTATTTTCGTGTGTTCTCTGCGTTCTGTACTTTTTCCATTCTCTCTTGCACTTTGTTTTTGCCTCCTTACACCGTCGGGTAAACCAGGGGCTTGTGCTGGTCTTCCCGTTGTTACTGTTGCCCTTGGGAATAAACTTTTCCACTGCCTCCTTGCATTTTGTTGTTATATATTCCATCATTTCATTTACTGGCTTTCCTGCCAGTTCTCTGTCCCACTGGACCTCCCGCAGGAAGTTCTTCAACCCTATGTAGTCCCCTCTTTTATAGTCAGGCTTTTCCCATTCAACTCCTGTTATTCTCTCCACTTGCAGCTCTACTATGTATTCAAAGCACAGAACCACGTGGTCGCTAGCTCCTACTTGATGTCCTCAATGTCTGAGCTGCCCAGGGTGAACACAAGGTCCAATCTTGCTGGTTCATCCTCCCCTCTCACTCTGGTAGTGTCCTTAACATGTTGGTGCATGAGGTTTTCCAGCACCACGTCCAGCATCCTGGCTCTCCATGTTTCGGGACCCCTATGTGGCTCCAGGTTTTCCCAGTCGATCTCCCTGTGGTTGAAATCCCCCATAACCAGCAACTTTGCTCTGCTGGAATGAGCTCTTCTTGCCACCTCAGCAAGTGTGTCCACCATTGCTCTGTTGCTCTCTTCATATTCCTCTCTTGGCCTCCTGCAGTTCTGTGGTGGATTATACATCACTGCAATGACCACTTTGTGTTCCCCAGACTGAAGTGTACCTGCTATGTAGTCTCTTTCTCCCGTCTCATCTATGCCTTCCATTTTCTCGAATTTCCATCTGTTTTTTACGAGCAGAGCAACCCCCCCCTGCCCCTTCTATCTTTCCTCATGATCTGGTATCCTGGTGGGAAGATTGCATCTGTTATTGTCTCCGTGAGTTTTGTTTCTGTAACTGCTATGATGTCTGGGGACTTCTCATTGATTCTTTCTTGCCATTCCTCATGTTTATTCGTTAATCCATCTGCATTTGTGTACCAAACCTTCAACTTCTGTTCTAATACTGTAACTGTGGTGCGGGGGGGGGGGTGGAAACAGAGGGATCAGTGTGTGATGGTTGGTTTGGATTGTTCAGTTGATTGGGGGTGTCGTGGCTGGAGTCCTTCTGCAGGTGTTTCTGGGGGGTGTGCTTGTCCTTCCATTTGATCCTGGGTTATTCTGCTCTCCTTTTTCATTTCCTCCCATTTCTCCTTTCGTTTTTGAACTCTCTCTTTCATCGTCTTCCTTTCGTCCTGTGTTCTGTCTCGATCGAGGTACCCACTCCAGAACTCCTGCTTGCCTCTCAGCCTTGGTTTCTCCTGCAGGATGATGGTTCGGGTTGATTCTGCCTTGAAAATTACTTTGAGAGGCCGATTCCTTTTCTTTGTGAACCACCCAATTCTCCGAAAATTTGCCACCTGGGTCATGTCCCCCTCGCCTATCACCTTCATGATATCTTCAATTGCTTTTATCTCCTCCTGCTTTCTTTCATCATAAGTTTCCCCTTTAGCTTCGTCTAGCCCATAGACAAACACGGATCTCTCCCTTTCCACCTCCCACTGTGACTCCCATTGCATCTTCTGATGTGTTTTAGTTTTCTTCCCGTGGATGTTCCTTCCTTCAGTCCCTTCCCTAGTTATGGCCCCTATGCTTCTTGTTTGTCCTTCCTGCTCACCTGTTCCTGGCCCCCACAGGTATCTGGTAAGGTCCTTGCACATGTCCTAGTTCCTTCAATGTCTTTCAACCTCTCATTCTGTCCTAGTGTGCTCCCTGCCTTTGTTTTGGCCCCATGTGGGTTTGACAGGACCTCTGCATACAGTTTAGTTTCCATGCTTCCTTCAGACCTGTTGTCTGTGTTTGATGTTGCCATTGCCGATGCTACTTCTGTAATATCTTTGTCTCTGTGCTGTTTCAGATGTCTCAGCTCCTCTTCTAATCTCTCTATCTTGATTTCTGCTGTTGTGGCCTGTTGCTTCCACCTTCTGCATTCTGCTGCTAACCTCTCTTCCATCTTCCTTTCCAGCTCATCTAGTCTCCTTCCCCAGTCTTCCTCCCTTTTTTTGAGCTCTTCCTCCCGTTCCTCCCTTCCAGATTCGTCCTTGGAGCCCCTTGTCCTCATGCTGGTTCTAGGTTCCCCCGTTGCTCCACAGAAGGGGGGATGGGTGGTTAGGGGGAGGGGAATAGATGGTTAGGAGGAGAGGGGATTGGATGGTTGTGGGGAGGGGGAGGATGGTTTATTGGAGGGGTAGAGATAGTTGGGGGAGGGGGTTAGATGGTTTGAGGGAGAGAGGGGATGGATGGTTATGGGGGGGGGAGGATGGTTAGTGAAGGGAGGGAGGTAGATGGGGGGGTAGACGGTTTGGGGAGGGGTTAGGTGGTTTGGGGAGGGTAGGTGCTAAGTGAGGTGGTTAGGGAAGGGGGAGGGGTGGTTAGGGGAGGGGGGGGTACGTGTTTGTGTCAAGTGGTGTGTGTGTGTGGTGTGTGTGTGTGTGTATATGTGTGTGTGTGTGTGTGTGTGTGTGTGTGTGTGTGTGTGTGTGTGTGTGTGTTTGTGTGTGTGTGTGTGTGTGTGTGTGTGTGTGTATGTGATTATGTATGTGTGTGTGTGTATGTGTGTGTGTATGTGTGTGTGTATGTGTGTGTGTGTGTGTGTGTGTGTGTGTGTGTGTGTGTGTGTGAGTGTCTACCCTTGTGTTGTGTGCTTGTGTGTGAGGGAGGGAGGGTTAGGGGGGGGTAGGTGGTGTGGTTGAAAGATCCGTCGTGTAGGCACAAATTTAGTCTCATTTATCTTTCCCAATTATGCTACTCTCTCCATTTATTGCCCTTTCTGGATTTACGTTTTAGTTGTTGCTGGTTATTATCATTTTCCTTGTTCACATTGAAAGAGGACTTCCTAGCTTCCTAAGTATTCTTACTGCTAATAACTGCCTGTAGTAACAATGCCTGTGTGCATGTGTGCATGTGTGTGTGTGTGAGTGTGTGTGAGTGTGTGAGTGTCTTGTGCGGTGTAATGACTGGCCGCAACTTCTTGTGACCTGACACAACCCTCCTGGGACTTGACCGACCCTCGCACCGTCTTACAATGTTGCCCATAAAAGCTTGTCCCATCTACCTTCTCACACTCGTCAACACTATATTCACTATGTCTATGCTATTTCTATTCTAATTCTGGTAATAGCTTGCAGGAGTGAGTGACCAGTATCAAACAGTATGCAAGGCCAGCCAGGGCCGTCAACATGCAAACCACAAATAGGCGAATAAACTTGCCCTGCAATGGTGGGGTGACAGTTGCCAGCTGCTGATGACGGAGTCGTCATACGTAGGTCTTAAATCCTTATTTTGGAGATCCTTCACCCGTGATGTTTATAACCATATATTCTCATACATCCCGCTTCCTCACTCGATGTCACTCTTCACTGATGATAGTATACACTTCACATTATATACACTTCACTTTATATGTATAATGGCGCACAACTTGTCGTGACGTCACTTCTTCAGGCCTACCGCTGCCAATGTGGCAACAGCGCCTAAGACCCCCAACGGTTTGCGCTTTGAAATGTTATGATTTAAGCTTTCCTCTCACTTTCTTTAACTAATAACTTTAATTATCACTCGTAGTATTGTTCACTGACGTTCCACTACCACTGATTACTGCTAGCTGTTATTGCATGCCTTTCAACGCTAAGGTTCTCGGAGCCTTGTTACCCACGTCTGCACCCCACGGACCCACGTGTGTGTGTGTGTGTACTCACCTATTTGTACTCACCTATTTGTGGTTGCAAGGGTCGAGTCCTAGCTCCTGGCCCCGCCTCTTCACCGGTTGCTACTAGGCCCTCTCTCTCCCCGTGTGTGTGTGTGTGTGTGTGTGTGTGACATGCATTTGTCTATTGTGTATATGATATCGAGTCTGTGCTTACCTTGTGTGCGTAGAAGTGTGCATGCGTGTTTGTGCATGACTACCGCCTGTGTTTGTGCATGTCTACTGCCTGTGTTTGTGCATGGCTACCGCCTGTGTTTGTGCATGACTATCGTCTGTGTTTGTGCATGACTACCGCCTGTGCTTGTGCATGACTACCGCCTATGTGTGTGCATGACTACATCTTGTGTTTGTGCATGACTACCGCCTGTGTTTGTGTATGACTACCGCCTGTGTTTGTGCATGACTACCTCCTGTGTTTGTGCATGACTACCGCCTGTGCTTGTGCATGACTACCCCCTGTGTTTGTACATGACTACCGCCTGTGTTCGCACATGACTACCGACTGTGTTTGTGCATGACTACCTCCTGTGTTTGTGCATGACTACCGCCTGTGTTTGTGCATGACTACCGCCTGTGTTTGTGCATGACTACCTCCTGTGTTTGTGCATGACTACCGCCTGTGCTTGTGCATGACTACCCCCTGTGTTTGTACATGACTACCACCTGTGTTCGCACATGACTACCGACTGTGTTTGTGCATGACTACCTCCTGTGTTTGTGCATGACTATCGCCTGTATTTGTGCATGGCTACCGCCTGTGTTTGTGCATGACTGCCGCCAGTGTTTGTGCATGACTACCGCCTGTGTTTGTGCATGACTACCGCCTGTGTTTGTGCATGACTACCGCCTGTGTTTGTGCATGACTACGGCCTGTGTTTGTGCATGCCTACCGCCTGTGTTTGTGCATGACTACCGCATGTGTTTGTGCATGACTACCGCCTGTGTTTGTGCATGACTACCGCCTGTGTTTGTGCATGACTACCACCTGTGTTTGTGCATGACTATCGCCTCTGTTTGTGCATGACTACCGCCTGTGTTTGTGCATGACTTCCGCCTGTGTTTGTGCATAACTACCGCCTGTGTTTGTGCTTGACTACCACCTGTGTTTGTGCATGACTACCGATAGTGTTTGTGCATGACTACCACCTGTGTTTGTGCATGACTACCACCTGTGTTTGTGCATGACTACCGCCTGTGTTTGTGCATGACTACCACCTCTGTCTGTGCATGACTACCACCTGTGTTTGTGCATGACTACCGTCTGTGTTTGTGCATGATTACCGCCTGTGTTTGTGCATGACTACCACCTGTGTTTGTGCATGACTACCACCTCTGTTTGTGCATGACTACCACCTGTGTTTGTGCATGACTACCGTCTGTGTTTGTGCATGACTACCGTCTGTGCTTGTGCATGACTACCTCCTGTGTTTGTGCATGACTACCGCCTGTGTTTGTGCATGACTACCTCCTGTGTTTGTGCATGACTACCGGCTGTGTTTGTGCATGACTACCGCCTGTGTTTGTGCATGACTACCACCTGTGCTTGTGCATGACTACCACCTGTGTTTGTGCATGACTACCTCCTGTGTTTGTGCATGACTACCACCTGTGTTTGTGCATGACTACCTCATGTGTTTGTGCATGACTACCGCCTGTGTTTGTGCATGACTACCTCCTGTGTTTATGCATGACTACCGCCTGTGTTTGTGCATGACTACCGCCTGTGTTTGTGCATGACTACCGCCTGTGTTTGTGCATGACTACCTCCTGTGTTTGTGCATGACTACCGCCTGTGTTTGTACATGACTACCGCCTGTGTTTGTGCATGACTACCGCCTGTGTTTGTGCATGACTACCGCCTGTGTTTGTGCATGACTACCACCTGTGTTTGTGTATGACTACCACCTGTGTTTGTACATGACTACCGCCTGTGTTTGTGCATGACTACCTCCTGTGTTTGTGCATGACTACCACCTGTGTTTGTGCATGACTACCGTCTGTGCTTGTGCATGACTACCTCCTGTGTTTGTGCATGACTACCGCCTGTGTTTGTGCATGACTACCTCCTGTGTTTGTGCATGACTACCGGCTGTGTTTGTGCATGACTACCGCCTGTGTTTGTGCATGACTACCACCTGTGCTTGTGCATGACTACCACCTGTGTTTGTGCATGACTACCTCCTGTGTTTGTGCATGACTACCACCTGTGTTTGTGCATGACTACCTCATGTGTTTGTGCATGACTACCGCCTGTGTTTGTGCATGACTACCTCCTGTGTTTATGCATGACTACCGCCTGTGTTTGTGCATGACTACCGCCTGTGTTTGTGCATGAATACCTCCTGTGTTTGTGCATGACTACCGCCTGTGTTTGTACATGACTACCTCCTGTGTTTGTGCATGACTACCGCCTGTGTTTGTGCATGACTACCGCCTGTGTTTGTGCATGACTACCACCTGTGTTTGTGCATGACTACCACCTGTGTTTGTGCATGACTACCGCCTGTGTTTGTGCATGACTACCTCCTGTGTTTGTGCATGACTACCACCTGTGTTTGTGCATGACTACCGCCTGTATTTGTACATGACTACCGCCTGTGTTTGTGCATGACTACCACCTGTGTTTTGCATGACTACCACCTGTGTTTGTGCATGACTACCGCCTGTGTTTGTGCATGACTACCACCTGTGTTTGTGCATGACTACCACCTGTGTTTGTGCATGCCTACCGGCTGTGTTTGTGCATGACTACCGCCTGTGTCTGTGCATGACTACCGCCTGTTTTTGTGCATGACTACCACCTGTGTTTGTGCATGACTACCACCTGTGTTTGTGCATGACTACGACCTGTGTTTATGCATGACTACCGCCTGTGTTTGTGCATGACTACCACCTGTGTTTGTATCATGTGGGAGTTCGATACGTGGATTAGGGTAGAAATACTCACGTAGGCTGTTATACGTATAATTACTGATATGTGGACAGAGCCCGCAGCCGTACCTATCTCCTTGGCTACACTCGTAAAAACTGCCTAGCCGGCTGGCCAGTACCCCGTAGTGGGTCTTTTGAATTAGTGTCAGCTCAGCACAATATGAAAGACCGTGACTCAAGACGGTTGGTCGTTGAGTCAACGGACAGGTTACTGGTAACTGGTTACTGGTAACTGGTTACTACTACTGAGATTTGTGCATGACTACCGCCTGTGTTTGTGCATGACTACCTCCTCTGTTTGTGCATGACTACCTCCTGTGTTTGTGCATGACTACCGTCTGTGTTTGTGCATGACTACCGTCTGTGTTTGTGCATGACTACCTCCAGTGTTTGTGCATGACTACCGCCTGTGTTTGTGCATGCCTACCACCTGTGTTTGTGCATGACTACCGTCTGTATTTGTGCATGACTACTGTCTGTTCTTGCGCATGACTACCGTCTGTGTTTGTGCATGACTACCACCTGTGTTTGTGCATGACTACCGTTTGTTTTTGCGCATGACTACCTCCTGTGTTTGTGCATGACTACCGTCTGTGTTTGTGCATGACTACCGTCTGTGTTTGTGCATGACTACCTCCTGTGTTTGTGCATGACTACCTCCTGTGTTTGTGCATGATTACCTCCTGTGTTTGTGCATGACTACCTCCTGTGTTTGTGCATGACTACCGCCTGTGTTTGTGCATGACTACCGCCTGTGTTTGTGCATGACTACCGCCTGTGTTTCTGCATGACTACCGCCTGTGTTTGTGCATGACTACCGCCTGTGTTTGTGCATGAGTACCACCTGTGTTTGTGCATGACTACCACCTGTGTTTGTGCATGACTACCACCTGTGTTTGTGCATGACTACCACCTGTGTTTGTGCATGACTACCATCTGTGTTTGTGCATGACTACCACCTGTGTTTGTGCATGACTACCACCTGTGTTTGTGCATGACTACCACCTGTGTTTGTGCATGACTACCGCCTGTGTTTGTGCATGACTACCTCCTGTGTTTGTGCATGACTACCACCTGTGTTTGTGCATGACTACCGCCTGTGTTTGTACATGACTACCGCCTGTGTTTGTGCATGACTACCACCTGTGTTTGTGCATGACTACCACTTGTGTTTGTGCATGACTACCATCTGTGTTTGTGCATGACTACCCCCCTGTGTTTGTGCATGACTACCACCTGTGTTTGTGCATGACTACCACCTGTGTTTGTGCATGACTACCGCCTGTGTTTGTGCATGACTACCTCCTGTGTTTGTGCATGACTACCACCTGTGTTTGTGCATGACTACCACCTGTGTTTGTGCATGACTACCACCTGTGTTTGTGCATGACTACCGCCTGTGTTTGTGCATGACTACCTCCTGTGTTTGTGCATGACTACCACCTGTGTTTGTGCATGACTACCGCCTGTATTTGTACATGACTACCGCCTGTGTTTGTGCATGACTACCACCTGTGTTTGTGCATGACTACCACCTGTGTTTGTGCATGACTACCGCCTGTGTTTGTGCATGACTACCACCTGTGTTTGTGCATGACTACCACCTGTGTTTGTGCATGACTACCACCTGTGTCTGTGCATGACTACCGCCTGTGTTTGTGCATGACTACCTCCTGTGTTTGTGCATGACTACCACCTGTGTTTGTGCATGACTACCTCCTGTGTTTGTGCATGACTACCGCCTGTGTTTGTGCATGACTACCACCTGTGTTTGCGCATGACTACCGCCTGTGTTTGTGCATGACTACCTCCTGTGTTTGTGCATGACTACCACCTGTGTTTGTGCATGACTACCTCCTGTGTTTGTGCATGACTACCACCTGTGTTTGTGCATGACTACCTCCTGTGTTTGTGCATAACTACCTCCTGTGTTTGCGCATGACTACCGCCTGTGTTTGTGCATGACTACCGCCTGTGTTTGTGCATGACTACCTCCTGTGTTTGTGCATGACTACCGCCTGTGTTTGTGCATGACTACCTCCTGTGTTTGTGCATGACTACCACCTGTGTTTGTGCATGACTACCACCTGTGTTTGTGCATGACTACCACCTGTGTTTGTGCATGACTACCGCCTGTGTTTGTGCATGACTACCTCCTGTGTTTGCGCATGACTACCGCCTGTGTTTGTGCATGACTACCACCTGTGTTTGTGCATGACTACCGCCTGTGTTTGTGCATGACTACCTCCTGTGTTTATGCATGACTACCGCCTGTGTTTGTGCATGAATACCACCTGTGTTTGTGCATGACTACCACCTGTGTTTGTGCATGACTACCACCTGTGTTTGTGCATGACTACCACCTGTGTTTGTGCATGACTACCTCCTGTGTTTATGCATGACTACCGCCTGTGTTTGTGCATGACTACCACCTGTGTTTGTGCATGACTACCACCTGTGTTTGTGCATGACTACCACCTGTGTTTGTGCATGACTACCACCTGTGTTTGTGCATGACTACCACCTGTGTTTGTGCATGACTACCACCTGTGTTTGTGCATGACTACCGCCTGTGCGTATGTGCGTTGGGTAAGCTGAAGAATATTTAATGTTTTAGAAATAAAGAACTAAAAACATTTTTTTGTGTATCGTACCACTGTCAAGGAAGACAATTGGAGCCTCAGTTGAGGCCACGACACTTCTGGCTCCCTCCTTCTTTCTCTTTTATCATTCGCAAATTGATAATGGCCCACGACGGAGCGAAATGTCGTCTAGTTTACATTTCCAATTTGTGGGCTTGTTGAGATTAGTTTCAGTCACGAAATTGTAAAATTTGATTCTTCAGTAAAAAATAACACTTCTTTCTCCACCTGATGATTATGATGATGACTGTCGTCATCATCATAATCATCATCACAAAAAGACACAGCTTTCTAGGAAATTTTTTAGCACAAATCCTCCCAAGAACGCCAAAGATTTTCCTTATTTGAAATCCTTCCTCAGGATGCGACCCGCGAGAATGGACTAACACCCACGCACCTATTTACTGGTCGGCAGACAAAGGCAGCAGGTGAAAGGAGACGATTTCCCATATACTTCCAGCCACCCCATTCATCGAACCCATGTCCTTGGGTTATGAGATGAACAATCCACTACTGTACACTACACAAATATCCCGCACATAGGAGAGAGGAACTTTCGACGACGTTTCGGTCCGACTTGGTCCATTTACAAAGTCACACTACCGAAAGGTAACACACCCATACCACACACACAAACTCAAAAATACACACACACACACGCAAGCAGTTTTTTTTCAGAGAAGTGAATGTATTCTCAGAAATCCTCTGTTACTGAGTCACACCCGCCTCTCTTCCATTGGGCAGAGGGATACCACTCACAAAGACGAGACCCAACAAGCCTTTCGTATTCACGAGTGAAGGACGAGTGAAGAACGTGCTGATTTTAACGTTCTCATATTTTACTGGAGAAATCGCTTACAGATGTGCCACACCCACCCGGGTGATTTTCTTATGATTAAATATACGTAAATATATATTTTTACCTTAACCTAACCTAAATAAATATAAACAATGCCGATAGTTAATGTGTAAGAAAAAAAAATGAAAATAATGAATGATTTTAACCAGGGAACACTCTAGATCTGAAATCCTAAATAGGCTACTGTCGACAGTAAGGAAGAAATGTGTAACAGAACAGATCTAATTGGAACAGCGTTTCGCTCTACACAAAGCGAAACATTGCTCCAGTAAAGGCTTGTTCTGCAACGCGTATCCTTCCTCCCCACTGCACATCTTGGCTGCAACACACGACCTACGTCATTCGAAACTCGAGTAACGAAAAAAATAAAATAAAATCCTCACGCTCTTACCTATCATGCTACACAATGTATGTGTGTGTGTGTGTGTGTGTGTGTGTTGTGTGTGTGTGCGTGCGTGTGTGTGTAACTGACAGATGTGCGTAATTGTGGAAGCGTGCTCCATAAATAGGAATAAAAATATAAATCTGAACGAAAGGAATGCACAAGGAAGATAACATTTTACCTAAATGTATGTAATGAAACGAGGGGAACTGAAGTGACTGCCTTCTGTCAGGAAATGGCAGCCGTTGGCTAAGATGGAAAATGTCAGTGTTGTACTTCGTAGTTCAGTGGTATGGCGTTCTACTTACAATGAAAGTTGCAGGGTTCAGTTCCGGGCAAGACTAGGAGTACGAACAATATCTTAACACCTGCTGTAATAATTAGATATATGGGTTTTAGTCGACTGTTGTGTGGCAGGATTATGGGAAAGGATCTAAAAGCCTCAATGGGAAATACACCACACTGCTTGACTTTCGTGGTTCTTAGGAGAATAATTTCGTGTTTTTCCTCTACTTGTGTGGTTACGCCTTGTAACTATCTAACCTAGCTTATAATTTTTATTCATACTGTTTAATTCGCCAGGATCCCATTCAGGCATTCACAAACCTATTCTTCAGGTCACGAAGAGTGTTAGGAGAGTTGTCAAAGGGGAATTTGAAAGTATTTACATGAGTATTTTTCGGTGTTTTTAATTAAAGTTCAAGGGGTTCTCATTATTCTCGAACTTTTTCAGTGTTTTTGTGTTAAAAGCTCCCATGCAGGTTATGCTGATGACATGATGTGTGTGGTTACAGCATGTGTGAGTAGTCATTGTGTGAGAGATCAGTGTGTGAGTGGTCATTGTGTGAGAGATCAGTGTGTGAGTGGTCATTGTGTGAGAGATCAGTGTGTGAGTGGTCATTGTGTGAGAGATCAGTGTGTGAGTGGTCAAAGTATGCGTGACTGGTTGCAAAACGTGTGAATGGTCA
The DNA here is from genome assembly GCF_026875155.1 of Cherax quadricarinatus. Classification (NCBI taxonomy): domain Eukaryota; kingdom Metazoa; phylum Arthropoda; class Malacostraca; order Decapoda; family Parastacidae; genus Cherax; species Cherax quadricarinatus. The sequence goes on from NC_069468.1 coordinate 16,070,962, forward strand.
CACTATGTATGGAGGGTGATCATAACATATGTGAGTGGTTCCACTGTCTCAGTAAAACTTTGTCATGTAACTTGTGTTAATCTGCAGGTCTAAACAACGTTCTGATACACACACACACTGTATATATATATATATATATATATATATATATATTATATATATATATATATATATATATATATAATATATATATATATATATATATGTATATATATATATATATATATATATATGTATATATATATATATATATATATATATATATATATATATATATATATATATATATATATATATATATATATATATATATATATATATATATATACATATATATTACTATCAAGAATATAACATGTATCAGGGAGTGATGATCCCCTGGGGAGCAACTGGAGACAGAATGGTGCCACTGTAATACGTCCTTGATGGATCACAATTGCTGACTATGTCGTTACTGTCGGCCTAACAATTTCCGAAGAGGAACGCGAAGCTCTCCTGCCTCTTCAAGATTGCAAGAATAACACTACACTAAAGTTCAAGGTCTACAGATAACCAATCAACAAAGATGACACTTTGCACTTCTACTAACACCACAACACATGCACTGAAAGAGGGAAGTTGTAAATTATTTGTTAGCGTGTGTTACGAACCTTCAATTCACATTATTTAGAAGAAGACAACAGTTGCATTCACAACAGGTTTATCCAAGCTTCATTACTCGGCCCATTTCATCAGTGACTGTAGGAGGAAAGTAGAAGAGATCACCAACACAGCTAGGCAACAAAGGAGTGGTTCACCATCCAGCCTGTTAGCCTAACTTCTGAGATCATACGAGCATCGTATTGCCAAGAGCGATACCATCATGAAGGATCTCGCGGTTACTCAACAGAGACAACACCAGGCTACCAGTACCGGGATATACACTATTCCATGCGGGTCATGTGACAAAATGTATGTTGCAGAAACCTTCGGAAGTATCACACCGTGCCTCTATGAGTACCTCTACGTCTGCTAGAAGGATGATTTGGACATTTATTGTGTTATCCATTACCAACACTTGTGAACATCTCACAAACTTCAAGAGTGCCTAACAAACGAGGTTTAGAGTCATCACTCATCGCTTCCAGCAGCACCGTAACTCAAAACGCATTCATCCTATCCAAAATATTTGTATAAGGCGTTTTATCCAAGCAGAACCCATCATTTAGCCCTGCCTCCTCTCCTCCTCCTAACTTACCAAGCAATGAAGAATTACACATGTGCAATAACATCTGGGTATTTTTATTTGTAGACGTTTCGCCATCCAGTGGTTCTATCAACACAATTCTAGGACATCAAGAGAAGACTGTAGAATTATATATAAAGGACAAGGTAATCAGTCCCCCAGTCTTGGAGTTGGTGGTGAGCCCAGTAGTCTTGAGGACTCTGAAGCACTTGTAGGAAGACTGGCGCTTCTATACTGGTAAGGCTTCTCACCTGACCTCCACCACTTTGTAGACTCACTGTCTCTTATGGTCTGTATTGGACTGAAGAAGCCCCTGATGGGCGAAACGTATCCTCAATAAATGTCTTACTGTTTTTAAAAGTATCTTTCTCACATACTCGCATTTAAGTGTACACACACAATCCTTATATACATTCTGGTTTATATTATTTAAATGTCTGTAATAATAGTCCTCCAAAGCCATACACACATATACTTTTCTCTTCCTCGTGTATGTTCTTGCCACAGCCATGAATATTGCATACACTTTCTAACATTTTTCCATCATTTTCCCGGCTACAATTTCAAAGCAAATATTTGATTCACACATATCTCGCGCTGAAATTCCTCCTCGCTATTTTACACGAATTCAAGAAACTAGCTTTTCTTATCTTTAGTCTGCATTTTTACAGTAATATATATATATATATATATATATATATATATATATATATATATATATATAATATATATATAATATATATATATATATTTATATATATATATATATATCATATATATATATTATATATATTATATAATAAATATACTATATATATATATATATATATATATATATATATATATATATAATATATATATATATATATATATATATATATATATATATTTTTTTTTTTTATTTATTTATCACACCGGCCGATTCCCTACCAAGGCAGGGTGGCCCGAAGAAAAAAGAAAAACTTTCACCATCATTCACTCCATCACTGTCTTGCCAGAAGGGTGCTTTACACTACAGTTTTTAAACTGCAACATTAACAACCCCTCCTTCAGAGTGCAGGCACTGTAATCTTCCATCTCCAGGACTCAAGTCCGGCCTGCCGGTTTTCCCTGAATCCCTTCATAAATGTTACTTTCTCACACTCCAACAGCACGTCAAGTATTAAAAACCATTTGTCTCCATTCACTCCTATCAAACACGCTCACGCATGCCTGCTGGAAGTCCAAGCCCCTCGCACACAAAACCTCCTTTACCCCTCCCTCCAACCCTTCCTAGGCCGACCCTACCCGCCTTCCTTCCACTACAGACTGATACACTCTTGAAGTCATTCTGTTTCGCTCCATTCTCTCTACATGTCCGAACCACCTCAACAACCCTTCCTCAGCCCTCTGGACAACAGTTTTGGTAATCCCCGCACCTCCTCCTAACTTCCAAACTACGAATTCTCTGCATTATATTCCACACCCACACATTGCCCTCAGACATGACATCTCCACTGCCTCCAGCCTTCTCCTCGCATGCAACATTCATCACCCACGCTTCACACCCATATAAGAGCGTTGGTAAAACTATACTCTCATACATTCCCCTCTTTGCCTCCAAGGACAAAGTTCTTTGTCTCCACAGACTCCTAAGTGCAACCACTCACATCTTTTTCCCTCATCATTCTATGATTCACCTCATCTTTCATAGACCCATCCGCTGACACGTCCACTCCCAAATATCTGAATACGTTCACCTCCTCCATACTCTCTCCCTCCAATCTGATATTCAATCTTTCATCACCTAATCTTTTTGTTATCCTCATAACCTTACTCTTTCCTGTATTCACCTTTAATTTTCTTCTTTTGCACACCCTACCAAATTCATCCACCAATCTCTGCAACTTCTCTTCAGAATCTCCCAAGAGCACAGTGTCATCAGCAAAGAGCAGCTGTGACAACTCCCACTTTGTGTGTGATTCTTTATCTTTTAACTCCACGCCTCTTGCCAAGACCCTCGCATTTACTTCTCTTACAACCCCATCTATTAAATATATTAAACAACCACGGTGACATCACACATCCTTGTCTAAGGCCTACTTTTACTGGGAAAAAATTTCCCTCTTTCCTACATACTCTAACTTGAGCCTCACTATCCTCGTAAAAACTCTTCACTGCTTTCAGTAACCTACCTCCTACACCATACACTTGCAACATCTGCCACATTGCCCCCCTATCCACCCTGTCATACGCCTTTTCCAAATCCATAAATGCCACAAAGACCTCTTTAGCCTTATCTAAATACTGTTCACTTATATGTTTCACTGTAAACACCTGGTCCACACACCCCCTACCTTTCCTAAAGCCTCCTTGTTCATCTGCTATCCTATTTCTCCGTCTTACTCTTAATTCTTTCAATTATAACTCTACCATACACTTTACCAGGTTACACTCAACAGACTTATCCCCCTATAATTTTTGCACTCTCTTTTATCCCCTTTGCCTTTATACAAAGGAACTATGCATGCTCTCTGCCAATCCCTAGGTACCTTACCCTCTTCCATACATTTATTAAATAATTGCACCAACCACTCCAAAACTATATCCCCACCTGCTTTAACATTTCTATCTTTATCCCATCAATCCCGGCTGCCTTACCCCCTTTCATTTTACCTACTGCCTCACGAACTATCCCCCACACCACAACTGGCTCTTCCTCACTCCTACAAGATGTTATTCCTCCTTGCCCTATACACGAAATCATATATATATATATATATATATATATATATATATATATATATATATATATATATATATATATATATATATATATATTATATAATAAATATATATATATAATATATATATATATATTATTGTACTCCGGAACAAGTGGTATTGATCAATAACAACACTGCACTAGCCAAGGAGTCGAACCCATGCTATTTTGGCCCGGCTCATGGTGAGAGAAAACGCATGACGCTTTAGACCACTAAAGAATATATATACATATATAAGGTTTCAACCAGAAACCTTGCTCATACAAGGTTAGCGCTTTACGTAAAAAGCCTGCCGCAGTTGTTAACAGGATGGATACATGATACACCGTAAATTAGCGCTTACCGTCTACATAATGAATGTGGGTTAGCAATAAAATAGCCACTACTGTCTGCAGAATAGATATGGGTGCACAAGAAACTAGTTGCTAGCATCCACAGGATGGGCATGACTTCACAGTAAATTAGCTGCTAGCATCCACAGAATGTGCATAAGTACACAATAAATTATCTGCTAACATCCACAAGATGGGCATGAGTACACAGTAAACTAGCTGCTAGCATCCACAGAATGGATATGGATGCACAATAAACTGACATTTCCGTCCACAAGACCAATATGGGTTTACAATAAACTAGTTAAAACCATCCAGATGATGGGTATGGGTACACAGTAAACTGACTAATACCGTTCACAGGATGTATAGTGCAGAAAAAAAGAAGTAGTTTTGACGGCAGAATCTAATTCCACTAAATTATATATGTCGGCTGCAGAAGTCAGACATTAATTTGCTTTTTTTTAAATCTCTCAAATTTCTTAACATAATTTCTGAATAATTATCTTCCGCCCTTCGTATATCTCATACTGTTTTTCCTTCTCCAATAATTATCGTCTCTTCCACTTCCCCCGATTCTTGTTTTTTTCGGCCTTTTCTCACACCTTCGTAGGGTATTTTTTCTTCCATTACTCATCTTTATTTTTTTGCTTGGTTCTCCCGGTAATCATTTAGCCCTTTCCGTTTTCTCCCAATTTAGAGTGCGTGATGCCAGGGTGTGTTTACTGCGCACTCAAGTCAGCTAGACTTGTGCAATTTCTGGCTGCTATCTCTTACTCCCCTAAACTCACTAGCTTTCTGTTCTCCCCCTTGCTCATACCCTACTCTCTCTCTCTCTCTCTCTCTCTCTCTCTCTCTCTCTCTCTCTCTCTCTCTCTCTCTCTCTCTCTCTCTCTCTCTCTCTCTATGTATCTATCTCTGTATCTATGTATCTATCTATGTATCTATCTATCTCATAAGGTTACGAAAAGATAAAGAAGATTTCTTAGTATTTTCAAAAGGAATAACAAGACACCACAGTTGAAAACTGAAAAGAAAAAACAAGTTGGAACAAAGAATGCTAAAGCGTATTATCTGACAGAGTGACGTAACAACCAAGTGGATCCAGATGGGAGGTTGTAACCACTGGAACGCTAAAGAAACTTTCAACTTCACCATATGCATAGCAGTCTTTTATTTGTTGAGTACCTTTCGCTCTGAAGAGAGAGAGAATAAGTCAGAGTTCTGTTTAGTGTGAAACGTAGTGGATATACAAAGCTTTGCTCTATATTTAGGTTTTTCTACGAGACTTCATCAGTTTTGAATCTCATGAGTTTAAAAAATTGATTACCATTAAAATTTTTAATTTAATTATTAAATTGATGATGATGATGATGTGAGATCATTGAGATGATGCTGTGCTCGGGGAATGGGAGACAATGAGGATCGATCAGAGAAAGGGGAAAAATAGCACCTATTCCTTGGCTTCAGAACCCTTCACTGGCACCAAGAAATCCGCCTTGAAGGGTCTTTAAACTACAGGTAAACATCACTAACACGCAAAGCATTGAAAAAATTAACAAAAAAGCGTCAGGGGAAATTGTTCATGAAACTCAATTGACTTTCATTTATAATCCACTTAAGAAAAAGATCAATCCTATATACCCTTTCTTATCTCCTTTCACATGTTTTGCTTCTTCTCGTTACTTATCCCTTCTCCTCCTTCCCTCCCTCTCTCTTTCCATCTATTTCTTTGATCCCTCCTATTTAATTTCAAAATCTCTAACTTTTATTGTATATTTATTCTTCCCAGTGTCCTCTCCTGTTCCCTTTCTTCCTGTGGTCAGACGTAGGACTACACGTAGTATAATAGTAATCATGGTGGTAGTAGTAATAGTAGTAGTATTGATAATGGTGGTGGGAGTGGTTATAGTAATAATAATAATAGAAGTTGTGATAGTAATAATAGTAGTAGTAATAGTAGCAGTGGTAATAGTAGCAGTGGTATTGGTATTAGTAGCAGTAGTAGTAGTAATGGTAATAGTAGTAGTAATAGTAGTAGTACTGATAGTAGTAATAATAGAAGTAGTAATAATAGTAGTAGTAATAGTAGTAATAATAGGAGTAGTAATAGTAGTAATAATAGTAGTAACAATAGTAGTAGTAATAATAGTAATAGTAGTAGTAATAATAGTAGCAATAGCAGTGGTAATAGTAAGAGTAGTAATAATAGTAATAGTAATAGCAATAGCAGCAGCAATAGCAGCAGCAGCAGCAGCAATAGCAATAACAAAGCAGCAGGAGAAGTAGACGTAATAACAGTTGTGATCCTGATAGCAGTAGTTTTCTGTATCCCTCTCTCTCTCTCTCTCTCTCTCTCTCTCTCTCTCTCTCTCTCTCTCTCTCTCTCTCTCTCTCTCTCTCTCTCTCTCTCTCTCTCTCTCACTTCAACCCCCCTCCCCCGTCGCTATCCACCTCCACCAATACAAAAGACAATGCCTAGGCACACAAAATTGCTAGCGTTTAATTAAGAGTGGGCTGAAGGCAGCAGCAACTAACAGTTTTCATTAGTAGGAGAGTGTGTCCCATCAACACTGTAGGTGGAGAGCACTCACTCCATCACCCTCCCTCACGCACTCGTTCTCTCTCTCTCTCTCTCTCTCTCTCTCTCTCTCTCTCTCTCTCCTCTCTCTCTCTCTCTCTCTCTCTCTCTCTCTCTCTCTCTCTCTCTCTATCTATCTATCTATCTCTCTCTCTCTCTCTCCTTTCTCTCTCTCTCTCTTTCTTCCATTTACTCTTAATTCTCTCCTGTCACTCTATTCTTTCTCCTCATTTTTATAGATGTTTTATGTCTCAAACAATATTACTTTCATTGCTCATTACAATTATATTATCGTCACTATTTTTGGTAAAATATCTTACATAAACCTTCACCTTTCCATATACATTTTATTGTTTCTTTCTTTTTAAAAACTCTAATAAAAACAGCATTTTAATTTTTTTAAACACAATAAACTCTATTTTTGTTTTTGTTTTAAATACATCAGTAAATACTTTATTTCGCAATCGGTGAGTTTTGGTGTGTTATTACCTCCCGTGGCCAGGCCCTTGACCTGACCTCCAGGTGGTCTGATCAGCTAGGCTGTTGGTGCTAGCAGCACTCAGCCGCACACGTTCCTTCTGGAGTAGCTCTGTTTTCACTTGAGTACCTCTCTCTGTCTCTGTCTCTGTCTCTGTCTCTGTCTGTCTGTCTGTCTGTCTGTCTGTCTCTCTCTCTCTCTCTCTCTCTCTCTCTCTCTCTCTCTCTCCTCTCTCTCTCTCTCTCTCTCTTCTCTCTCTCCTCATCTATCTATCTATCTATCTCTCCTCCTTCATGTTCTCGCCCTCCTCCTCCTCCATGTTCTCTCCCTCTCTCCTCCTCCATGTTCTCTCCCTCTCTCCTCCTCCATGTTCTCTCCTTCTCTCCTCCTCCATGTTCTCTCCCTCTCTCCTCCTCCATGTTCTCTCCCTCTCTCCTCCTCCATGTTCTCTCCTCTCTCCTCCTCCATGTTCTCTCCCTCTCTCCTCTTCAGTTCCTTCCCTCTCTCCTCTTCCATGTTCTCTCCCTCTCTCCTCCTTTATGTTCTCTCCCTCTCTCCTCCTTCATGTTCTCTCCCTCCTCTCCTCCCATGTTCTCCCTCTCCTCCTCCATGTTCTCTCCTTCTCTCCTCCTCCATTTCTCCATCTCTCCTCTCCATGTTCTCCTCCCCCTCCTCCATCCTGGACAGGGAGACAGAGACAAAACGCATATCAACAAGTATACTAATGGAAATACCGCGTTCCTCCTCACCAAAGTGACACAAGTACTTCCCTCCTACCTCCATACCCCCTCCTCCCTCCACACCTCCCCTCCTACCATCCATACCCCCCTCCTCCCCCACACCTACCCCTCCTACCTCCATACCCCCTCCTCCCTCCACACCTCCCTCCTACCATCCATACCCCTCCATCCCTCCACACCTCCCCTCCTACCTCCATACCCCCTCCTCCCTCCACACCTCCCTCCTACCTCCATACCCCCTCCTCCTCCACACCTCCCCTATACCTCCATACCCCCTCCTCCCTCCACACACTCCCCTCCTACCTCCATACCCCTCCTCCCTCCACACCTCCCCTCCTACCTCCATACCTCCCCTCCTCCCTCCACACCTCCCCTCCTACCTCCATACCCCCTCCTCCCTCCATACCTCCCCTCCTACCTCCATACCCCCTCCTCCCTCCACACCTCCCCTTCTACCTCCATACCCGCTCCTCCCTCCACACCTCCCCTCCTACCTCCATACCCCCTCCTCCCTCCACACCTCCCCTCCTACCTCCATACCCCCTCCTCCCTCCACACCTCCTCTCCTACCTCCATACCCCCTCCTCCCTCCACACCTCCCCTCCTACCTCCATACCCCCCTCCTCCCTCCACACCTCCTCTCCTACCTCCATACCCCCTCCTCCCTCCACACTTCCCCTCCTACCTCCATACCCCCTCCTCCCTCCACACCTCCCCTCCTACCTCCATACCCCCTCCTCCCTCCACACCTCCCCTCCTACCTCCATACCCCCTCCTCCCTCCACACCTCCCCTCCTACCTCCATACCTCCCCTCCTCCCTCCACACCTCCCCTCCTACCTCCATACCCCCTCCTCCCTCCACACCTCCCCTCCTACCTCCATACCTCCCCTCCTCCCTCCATACCTCCCCTCTTCCCTCCATACATACCCTCCTACCTCCATACCCCCTTCCTCCTTCCATTCCTCCCGTCCTCCCTCCATACCTTCCCTCCTCCCTCCCTTCTCCTTCCATACCTCCCCTTCTCCTCTTCCTCCTCCTCCTCCCTTCCCTGCCGATCTCCCCTCCTCCTCCCCATCCTCCTCCTACTGTGTCTTTCTCCCCTTTAACTGCTACTTCTTGCTCTCCTCCTCCGCCTCCGCCGTCTCCTCCTCCACTTGTGTCCTCGCAGCAAATTTCTGCTTCTTCCTCTTCTCCTCCTTGTTCTATTATGTTTTTCTTCCCGGAAACTTCTACGTCTTGCTCTGCTTCTCCTATTCATTTTCCTCCTCTTTTTTTTTCCTGTTGTGTCTTTCTGTCATCCTCTGCAGCTTCCTCTCTTTTTCCTCTTTTTATTCCATTTCTGCCATTTTCCCTTTCAACCTCTACATCTTCTTCCTCTTCTTCCTCTTCCTCTTCATAAGCCTCTAAGATAATTTAACATTTATTTTAAGTCAAATTAACATAAACTAACTTATATTTACGTACCTGAAACCAATTGACGCAAAATTAACACAAAAAGGGTATCTTACGTCTGACAGAGAGGACACGCAACGTCATCCATTAGAACGAAGGTTTCACGAGGGAAACTAAGATTATAATTGCATTCATGACATCCTGGCCACAGTAAACCCCGGTGTGAGGAACCCCGGTGTGAGGAAGCCCGGTGTGAGGAACCCCGGTGTGAGGAACCCCGGTGTGAGGAACCCCTGTGTGAGGAACCCCGGTGTGAGGAACCCAAGTGTGAGGAACCCCGGTGTGAGGAACCCCTGTGTGAGGAACCCCGGTGTGAGGAACCCCGGTGTGAGGAACCCCGGTGTGAGGAACCTCGGTGTGAGGAACCCCGGTGTGAGGAACCCCGGTGTGAGGAACCCCGTGTGAGGAACCCCTGTGTGAGGAACCCCGGTGTGAGGAACCCCGGTGTGAGGAACCCCGGTGTGAGGAACCCCGGTGTGAGGAACCCCTGTGTGAGGAACCCCGGTGTGAGGAACCCCCTGTGTGAGGAACCCCGGTGTGAGGAACCCCTGTGTGAGGAACCCCGGTGTGAGGAACCCCTGTGTTAGGAACCCCGGTGTGAGGAACCCCTGTGTGAGGAACCCCGGTGTGAGGAACCCCTGTGTGAGGAACCCCGGTGTGAGGAACCCCGGTGTGAGGAACCCCGGTGTGAGGAACCCCGGTGTGAGGAACCCCTGTGTGAGGAACCCCTGTGTGAGGAACCCCTGTGTGAGGAACCCCTGTGTGAGGAACCCCTGTGTGAGGAAACCCCGGTGTGAGGAAACCCCGGTGTGGGAACCCCGGTGTGAGGAACCCCTGTGTGAGGAACCCGGTGTGAGGAACCCCGGTGTGAGGAACCCCTGTGTGAGGAACCCAGGTGTGAGGAACCCGGTGTGAGGAACCCCGGTGTGAGGAACCCTGTGTGAGGAACCCCTGTGTGAGGAACCCCTGTGTGAGGAACCCCTGTGTGAGGAACCCCGGTGTGAGGAACCCCTGTGTGAGGAACCCCGGTGTGAGGAACCCCGGTGTGAGGAACCCCGGTGTGAGGAACCCCGGTGTGAGGAACCTCGGTGTGAGGAACCCCGGTGTGAGGAACCCCGGTGTGAGGAACCCCGGTGTGAGGAACCCCGGTGTGAGGAACCCCGGTGTGAGGAACCCCGGTGTGAGGAACCTCGGTTGTGAGGAACCCGGTGTGAGGAACCCCGGTGTGAGGAACCCCGGTGTGAGGAACCCCGGTGTGAGGAACCCGGTGTGAGGAACCTCGGTGTGAGGAACCCCGGTGTGAGGAACCCCGGTGTGAGGAACCCCTGTGTGAGGAACCCCGGTGTGAGGAACCCCTGTGTGAGGAACCCCGGTGTGAGGAACCCCTGTGTGAGGAACCCCGGTGTGAGGAACCCCGGTGTGAGGAACCCCGGTGTGAGGAACCCCTGTGTGAGGAACCCCGGTGTGAGGAACCCCGGTGTGAGGAACCCCGGTGTGAGGAACCCCTGTGTCAGGAACCCCGGTGTGAGGAACCCCTGTGTGAGGAACCCCGGTGTGAGGAACCCCGGTGTGAGGAACCCCGGTGTGAGGAACCCCGGTGTGAGGAACCCCGGTGTGAGGAACCCAAGTGTGAGGAACCCCGGTGTGAGGAACCCCGGTGTGAGGAACCCCGGTGTGAGGAACCCCGGTGTGAGGAACCCCGGTGTGAGGAACCCCGGTGTGAGGAACCCCGGTGTGAGGAACCCCGGTGTGAGGAACCCCGGTGTGAGTAACCCCGGTGTGAGGAACCCCGGTGTGAGGAACCCCGGTGTGAGGAACCCAAGTGTGAGGAACCCCGGTGTGAGGAACCCTTGTGTGAGGAACCCCGGTGTGAGGAACCCCGGAGTGAGGAACCCCGGTGTGTGAGGAACCCGGTGTGAGGAACCCCGGTGTGAGGAACCCCGGTGTGAGGAACCCAAGTGTGAGGAACCCGGTGTGAGGAACCCCTGTGTGAGGAACCCGGTGTGAGGAACCCCGGTTGTGAGGAACCCCGGTGTGAGGAACCCGGTGTGAGGAACCCCGGTGTGAGGAACCCCGGTGTGAGGAACCCCGGTTTGAGGAACCCCGGTGTGAGGAACCCAAGTGTGAGGAACCCCGGTGTGAGGAACCCCTGTGTGAGGAAGCCCGGTGTGAGGAACCCCGGTGTGAGGAACCCCGGTGTGAGGAACCCCTGTGTGAGGAACCCCGGTGTGAGGAACCCCGGTGTGAGGAACCCCGGTGTGAGGAACCCCGGTGTGAGGAACCTCGGTGTGAGGAACCCCGGTGTGAGGAACCCCGGTGTGAGGAACCCCGGTGTGAGGAACCCCGGTGTGAGGAACCCCGGTGTGAGGAACCCCGGTGTGAGGAACCCAAGTGTGAGGAACCCCGGTGTGAGGAACCCCGGTGTGAGGAACCCCGGTGTGAGGAACCCAAGTGTGAGGAACCACAGTGTGAAGAAATCCAGGTGGAGGAGCCCCGGTGTGAGGAACCCCATTGTGAGGAACCCAGGTGTGGGGAACCCAGTGTGAGGAACCCAGGTGTGAGGAGCCCCAGTGTGGGGAAACCCAGGTGTAAGGAGCCCTGGTGTGAGGAACCCCGGTATTCTAGGCTCAGGATACACGATAAAGGAAATTAGAGAAAAGCTGTGGCTTGATTCATCCGTAGTTAGAATAAACAGTTTTATAGTGAGGTGAGAGAGGGAGGATATAGGAAATTTTATACCTATTTTTCTTAACACGTGTTGCTACAATCTATGTAAACAATGCAGGAGGAAGCCAAGAGAAAGGCAGCAGGAAGGAGGCAGTAGGAAGGAAGCAGCAGGAAGGAAGCAGCAGGAAGGAAGCAGTAGGAAGGAAGCAGCAGGAAGGAAGCAGCAGGAAGGAAGCAGCAGGAAGGAGGCAGCAAGAGAGAAGTGGAAGACTGCAGCATTAAAAAAGGTGCGGGATGCAGGCAGCGGGAGGGAGGGAGGTTGAAAAAGGCAGCGGGAAGTAGAGAGGTTGAAGAAGGCAGCAGGAAGGAGGAAGGCAGGAGAGAGAAGGCAGCGTGTTACTAATATTCCTGATTGGTGCTAGAAATGTGGGTGAGTTAGTCTCACATGTCAGCTATCCGTTTACGGGGGTGGGGATATGTGCTGTTTAGAACATCTAAATTGTCGCATCTGTGAGCCTCTGGTAAAACAGTGATAGTGTAAATGATGGTGAAAGTGTTCCTTTCTTGAGTCACCCTGCCTCGGTGGGAGACGGCCAGAGTGTTAAAAATATGTGTGTGTGTGTGTGTGTGTGTGTGTGTGTGTGTGTGTGTGTGTGTGTGTGTGTGTGTGTGTGTGTGTGTTGTGTGTGTGTGTTGTGTGTGTGTGTGTGTGTGTGTGTGTGTGTGTGTGTGTGTTGTGTGTGTGTGTGTACGTACGTACGTACTCACCTAATTGGGGCTGCAGGGGCCGAGTCATAGTTGCAGTTTTGTGTGTGTATATGTAATATGAAAATTAATTATTTAATACCATTATTTAACAAGACATCGAAGTATTATCATTAAGTCTTAGCACATATTCTTTTCAGCTCAAGAGACCCTTTTTGCTTCCTCACATCTCCGGCCAGAAACCCTAAGTTTTGTTAAGGCCGGTGGAGGAGGAGGCGGAGGCATCATTCTCCACTACCTGCCAGACATGTGATTACTCCAGGCCCTCTTTGTGGCTCCCACAACGCCCTTCAATCCTACGTCAATTTGGGCGTTGAGAGGAAAATAGATTTCGGTCCGCCTATGACTGACGTACTCGCTGATAATTTTCCACAAATCGCTCACCCCTCGTCAGCCTCACTAGTGGATGAATATGAAAAACCCAAAAGGGGAATTTATTCAGTGAATCGTCCTGATTCGCCAGACACTAAAATTAGGGCGTTTTGGAAATCGAAGACGTAAGCTGGGAAACAAAACTTTTCATAGGATGACGTTTCGCTCTGTAGTGAGCTTTAGTTGAGCCTCTTATTGCCCCATAATAAAAGGCTTGTTCTGCATGTGCCTTTGTCTTGATGTTTGCCGATAATACGGAGTTTGTTCCATTTTTGGTCAATAAATCTCACTAAACCAAAAAAAAAAAAAAATAAAAAAAACCCAAGAGCATAGAAATTTCACGGCACACATAAGTACGATAAGGCATCTAAATTACTGGGAACAGTTCAAGGGCCTTGATCTGTATTCCCTGGAACACAGGCGAGAGAGATATATGATAATATACACTTGGAAGGTCCTAGAGGGATTGGTACCAAACTTGCACACGAAAATCACTCCATTCAATTTAAACCAGCAAATAATAGAGCCTACTAGACTGGAGAATACACTAGACCTCATATTCACTAACAATGATGATCTGATAAGAAATGTCACCATATCAAAAACAATATACTCAGATCACAACATAATTGAGGTTCAGACATGTATGCGAGGAGCCCCAGACCGACAAAATGAGACTAGTCACGAGGGAGCATTCACCAAATTCAACTTCAATAACAAAAACATAAAGTGGGACCAAGTAAACCAAGTCCTAACCGATATAAGCTGGGAAGATATACTAAGCAACACAGACCCAAACTTATGCCTAGAACAGATTAACTCGGTGGCACTCGATGTATGCACAAGGCTTATTCCTCTAAGAAAAAGGAGGAGTAGATGTAAAATAGAAAGAGACAGGCGCTCCCTTTACAGGCGACGGAAAAGAATAACAGAGCGGCTAAAAGAGGTCAATATATCTGAAATGTGCAGGGAGACACTGGTCAGAGAAATAGCAAGCATCGAACTTAAGCTAAAAGAATCCTTTAGGAGTCAGGAATCGCGGAAGAACTAAAAGCTATAAATGAAATCGAAAAAAAACCCAAAGTATTTCTTCTCCTATGCCAAATCAAAATCGAGAACAACGCCCAGTATTGGGCCCCCTACTTAAACAAGATGGGTCCTACACAGATGACAGCAAGGAAATGAGTGAGCTACTCAAGTCCCAATATGACTCAGTTTTTAGCAAGCCGCTAACCAGACTGGGGAGTCGAAGATCAAAATGAATTTTTTATGAGAGAGCCACAAAATTTGATTAACACAAAACCTATCCGATGTTATCCTGACGCCAAATGACTTCGAACAGGCGATAAATGACATGCCCCTGGGACTCTGCCCCAGGGCCGACTCATGGAACTCTTGTTCATCAAGAACTGCAAGAAGCCCCTATCACGAGCCTTTTCCATCCTATGGAGAGGGGGCATGGACACGGGGTCGTCCCTCAGTTACTAAAAAAAACAGACATAGCCCCACTCCACAAAGGGGGCAGTTAAAGCAACAGCAAAGAACTACAGACCAATAGCAAATAACATCCCATATCATAAAAATCTTGAAAGGGTCCTAAGAAGCAAGATCACCACCCATCTAGAAACCCATCAGTTACACAACCCAGGGCAACATGGGTTTTTGAAACAGGTCGCTCCTTTCTGTCTCAACTACTGGGTCACTACGGGCAAGGTTTCCCAAATGCACTAGAAGACAAAAAGAATGCAGATGTAATATATACAGACTTTGCAAAAGCCCTTTGGGCAAGTGTGACCATGGCGTAATAGCGCACAAAATGCGCGCTAAAGAATAACAGGAAAAGTCGGTCGATGGATCTATAATTTCCCCACTAACAGAACACAGAGAGTAGTCGTCAACAGAGTAAAGTCCGGGGGCAGCTACGGTGAAAGCTCTGTTCCACAAGGCACAGTACTAGCTCCCATCTTGTTCCTCATCCTCATATCCGACATAGACAAGGATGTCAGCCACAGCACCGTGTCTTCCTTGCAGATGACACCCGAATCTGCATGACAGTGTCTTCCATTGCAGACACTGCAAGGCTCCAGGCGGGCATCAACCAAATCTTTCAGTGGGCTGCAGAAAACAATATGAAGTTCAACGATGAGAAATTTCAAAATTTCTCAGATATGGTAAACATGAGGAAATTAAATCTTCATCAGAGTACAAAACAAATTCTGGCCACAAAATAGAGCGAAAAACCAACGTCAAAGACCTGGGAGTGATTATGTCGGAGGATCTCACCTTCAAGGGCCATAACATTGTATCAATCGCATCTGCTAGAAAAATGACAGGAAAGGATAATGGAAACCTTCAAAAAATAGGGAGGCCAAGCCCATGATGACACCCCTTCAGGGCACTTGTTCTATCTAGGCTGGATATTGCTGCACTCTAACAGCACCCCTTTTAAAGGCAGGTGAAATTGCCGACCTAGAAAATGTACAGAGAACTTTCACGGCGCGCATAACGGAATAAAACACCTCAATTACTGGGACGCTTGAGGTTTCTAAACCTGTATTCCCTGGAACGCAGGGGGGAGAGATACATGATTATATACACCTGGAAAATCCTAGAGGGACTAGTACCGAACTTGCACACGAAAATCACTCACTACGAAAGCAAAAGACTTGGCAGACGATGCACCATCCCCCCAATGAAAAGCAGGGTGGGCACTAGCACGTTAAGAGACCATACAATAAGTGTCAGGGCCCGAGAAATGTTCAACGCCTCCCAGCACACTAAGGGGGATTACCAACAGACCCCTGGCAGTCTTCAAGCTGGCACTGGACAAGCACCTAAAGTCAGTTCCTGATCAGCCGGGCTGTGGCTCGTACGTTGGTTTGCGTGCAGCCAGCAGCAACAGCCTGGTTGATCAGGCGCTGATCCACCAGGAGGCCTGGTCACAGACCGGGCCGCGGGGGCGTTGACCCCCGAAACTCTCTCCAGGTAAACTCCAGGTAATATAAAGGTAAAAGGCTCGGCAAGAGATGCAACATTTCTCCGATGAAAAGCTTGGGCGTCACGAGTACACTGAGAGACAACACAGTAAGTGTCCGGGGCCCAAGATTGTTCAACTGCCTCCCAACATACATAAGGGGGATTACCAATAGACCCTGGCTGTCTTCAAGAAGGCGCTGGACAGGCACCTAAAGTCAGTACCTTACCAACCGGGCTGTGGTTCGTACGTCAGTTTGCGTGCGGCCAACAGTAACAGCCTGGTTGATCAGACCCTGATCCACCATAAAGCCTGGTCTCAGACCGGCCGCGGGCGTTGACCCCGGAAACCCTCTCCAGTTAAACTCCAGGTAAGAAACCCTCTGAAACCTTTAAAAAGAACAAGAAAAAACCTGTGAAACCCTAAATAAGAACAAGAGACCCTCTGAAAGCCTAACAAGAAAATTTAAACCCCCCAAAAACCCTAAAAAGAACAACAAAAACATTAAGAAACACTAGTAAGAACATGAAACCCTGTGAAACCCTAACAAGAACACGAAAAATCTCTGAAATTCAACAAAAAACATGAAACCCTAACAAGAGCATGAAACCTAACAAGAACATGAAACCCTCTGAAACCCTAACAAGAACAACAAAAACCCTCTGAAACCCTAACAAGTACAACTAAAACCCTCTGAACCCCTAACAAGAACAACAAAAACCCTTTTGAAACCCTAACAAGAATAGAAACCTCGAAACTCAAAAAACATGAAAACCCCAACAAGAGCATGAAACCCCAAAAAAGAACATGAAACCCTCTGGAACCCTAACAAAAACATGAAACCCTCTGAAACCCTAACAAGAACAATAAAAACCCTCTGAAACCCTAACAAAAACAACAAAAATCTTCTGAAACCTTAACAAGATCATGAAAACCCCTGAAACCCTACCAATAACATAAAACCCTCTGAAACCCTAACGAAAAGCCCATTATAGTGAGGACTTCCTCAAGTCACTTCATTAAACCAGGACCAAGAGTGTACTAAAACAACTCAGTGTTTTATTCTCTATTGGTTCCTTTCCTAAAACCGGGGACAAAGGGGGTTTGCCTTTGTCTTTGTCTTAAGAAAAGGAAACACTGGGAAAATAAAAAACCCACATTTTTTCCCTCTTCTTCCTCTCCCTCAAAAGCCTCTAAGATAATTTAACATTTATTTTAAGTCAAATTAACATAAACTAACTTTATTTTTACGTACCTGAAACCAATTGACGCAAAATTAACACAAAAAGGGTATCTTACTCTGACAGAGAGGACACGCAACGTCATCCATAGAACGAAGGTTTCACGAGGGAAACTAAGATTATAATTGCATTCATGACATCCTGGCCACAGTAAACCCCGTGTGAGGAACCCCGGTGTGAGGAAGCCCGGTGTGAGGAACCCCGTGTGAGGAACCCCGGTGTGAGGAACCCCTGTGTGAGGAACCCCGGTGTGAGGAACCCAAGTGTGAGGAACCCCGGTGTGAGGAACCCCTGTGTGAGGAACCCCGGTGTGAGGAACCCCGGTGTGAGGAACCCCTGTGTGAGGAACCCCGTGTGAGGAACCCAAGTGTGAGGAACCCGGTGTGAGGAACCCCTGTGTGAGGAACCCCGGTGTGAGGAACCCCGGTGTGAGGAACCCCTGTGTGAGGAACCCCGGTGTGAGGAACCCCGGTGTGAGGAACCCCTGTGTGAGGAACCCCTGTGTGAGGAACCCCTGTGTGAGGAACCCCTGTGTGAGGAACCCCGGTGTGAGGAACCCCGGTGTGAGGAACCCAAGTGTGAGGAACCACAGTGTGAAGAAATCCAGGTGGAGGAGCCCCGGTGTGAGGAACCCCATTGTGAGGAACCCAGGTGTGGGGAACCCAGTGTGAGGAACCCAGGTGTGAGGAGCCCCAGTGTGTGGAAACCCAGGTGTAAGGAGCCCTGGTGTGAGGAACCCCGGTATTCTAGGCTCAGGATACACGATAAAGGAAATTAGAGAAAAGCTGTGGCTTGATTCATCCGTAGTTAGAATAAACAGTTTTATAGTGAGGTGAGAGAGGGAGGATATAGGAAATTTTATACCTATTTTTCTTAACACGTGTTGCACAATCTATGTAAACAATGCAGGAGGAAGCCAAGAGAAAGGCAGCAGGAAGGAGGCAGTAGGAAGGAAGCAGCAGAAGGAAGCAGCAGGAAGGAAAGCAGTAGGGAGGAAGCAGCAGGAAGGAAGCAGCAGGAAGGAAGCAGCAGGAAGGAGGCAGCAAGAGAGAAGTGGAAGACTGCAGCATTAAAAAAGGTGCGGGATGCAGGCAGCGGAGGAGGGAGGTTGAAAAAGGCACGGGAAGTAGAGAGGTTGAAGAAGGCAGCAGAAGGAGGAAGGCAGGAGAGAGAAGGCAGCGTGTTACTAATATCCTGATTGGTGCTAGAAATGTGGGTGAGTATAGTCTCACATGTCAGCTATCCGTTTACGGGGGTGGGGATATGTGGTGTTTAGAAGAACATCTAAATTATCGCATCTGTGCGCCTCTGGTATAACAGTGATAGTGTAAATGATGGTGAAAGTGTTCCTTTCTTGAGTCACCCTGCCTCGGTGGGAGACGGCCAGAGTGTTAAAAATGTGTGTGTGTGTGTGTGTGTGTGTGTGTGTGTGTGTGGTGTGTGTGTGTGTGTGTGTGTGTGTACGTACGTACGTACTCACCTAATTGGGGCTGCAGGGGCCGAGTCATAGTTGCAGTTTTGTGTGTGTATATGTAATATGAAAATTAATTATTTAATACCATTATTTAACAAGACATCGAAGTATTATCATTAAGTCTTAGCACATATTCTTTTCAGCTCAAGAGACCCTTTTTGCTTCCTCACATCTCCGGCCAGAAACCCTAAGTTTTGTTAAGGCCGGTGGAGGAGGAGGCGGAGGCATCATTCTCCACTACCTGCCAGACATGTGATTACTCCAGGCCCTCTTTGTGGCTCCCACAACGCCCTTCAATCCTACGTCAATTTGGGCGTTGAGAGGAAAATAGATTTCGGTCCGCCTATGACTGACGTACTCGCTGATAATTTTCCACAAATCGC
The DNA here is from genome assembly GCF_026875155.1 of Cherax quadricarinatus. Taxonomy (NCBI): domain Eukaryota; kingdom Metazoa; phylum Arthropoda; class Malacostraca; order Decapoda; family Parastacidae; genus Cherax; species Cherax quadricarinatus. Next base: position 16,090,413 of record NC_069468.1, read on the forward strand.
TCACCCCTCGTCAGCCTCACTAGTGGATGAATATGAAAAACCCAAAAGGGAATTTATTCAGTGAATCGTCCTGATTCGCCAGACACTAAAATTAGGGCGTTTTGGAAATCGAAGACGTAAGCTGGGAAACAAAACTTTTCATAGGATGACGTTTCGCTCTGTAGTGAGCTTTTGTTGAGCCTCTTATTGGCCCCTAATAAAAGGCTTGTTCTGCATGTGCCTTTGTCTTGATGTTTGCCGACAATACGGAGTTTGTTCCATTTTTGGTCAATAAATCTCACTAAACCAAAAAAAAAAAAAAAAATAAAAAAATCCCAAGAGCATAGAAATTTCACGGCACACATAAGTACGATAAGGCACCTAAATTACTGGGAACGGTTCAAGGGCCTTGATCTGTATTCCCTGGAACACAGGCGAGAGAGATATATGATAATATACACTTGGAAGGTCCTAGAGGGATTGGTACCAAACTTGCACACGAAAATCACTCCATATAAAGGTAAAAGGCTCGGCAAGAGATGCAACATTTCTCCGATGAAAAGCATGGGCGTCACGAGTACACTGAGAGACAACACAGTAAGTGTCCGGGGCCCAAGATTGTTCAACTGCCTCCCAACATACATAAGGGGGATTACCAATAGACCCCTGGCTGTCTTCAAGAAGGCGCTGGACAGGCACCTAAAGTCGGTACCTTACCAACCGGGCTGTGGTTCGTACGTCAGTTTGCGTGCGGCCAACAGTAACAGCCCGGTTGATCAGACCCTGATCCACCATAAAACCTGGTCTCAGACCGGGCCGCGGGGGCGTTGACCCCGAGAACCCTCTCCAGTTAAACTCCAGGTAAGAAACCCTCTGAAACCTTAAGAAGAACAAGAAAAAACCTGTGAAACCCTAATAAGAACAAGAGACCCTCTGAAAGCCTAACAAGAAAATCAAACCCCCTAAAACCCTAACAAGAACAAGAAAATCAAACCCCCTAAAACCTAACAAGAACAAGAAAATCAAACCCCCTAAAACCCTAACAAGAACAACAAAAACATTAAAAACACTAGTAAGAACATGAAACCCTGTGAAACCCTAACAAGAACACGAAACTCTCTGAAATTCAACAAAAACATGAAACCCTAACTAGAGCATGAAACCCTAACAAGAACATAAACCCTCTGAAACCCTAACAAGAACAACAAAAACCCTCTGAAACCCTAACAAGAACAACAAAAACCCTCTGAAACCCTAACAAGAATATGAAACCTCTGAAACTCAACAAAAACATGAAACCCTAACAAGAGCATGAAACCCTAACAAGAACATGAAACCCTCTGGAACCCTAACAAGAACATGAAACCCTCTGAAACCCTAACAAGAATAATAAAAACCCTCTGAAACCCTAACAAGAACAACAAAAACCCTCTGAAACCTTAACAAGATCATGAAACCTCTGAAACCCTACCAATAACATAAAACCCTCTGAAACCCTAACGAAAAGCCCATCTATAGTGAGGACTTCCTCAAGTCACTTCATTAAACCAGGACCAAGAGTATACTAAAACAACTCAGTGTTTTATTCTCTATTGGTTCCTTTCCTTAAACCGGAGACAAAGGCGGTTTGCCTTTGTCTTCGTCTTAAGAAAAGGAATCACTGGAATATAAAATACGGATTTACTGTCAAGTAATCTCCGGGGACCTGCGGGGAGGGGGGGGGGATGTCAAGAAGGCAGAGTAGAGGAGGGGATAAAGAAGGTTGAAAGAAAAGAAGTAACAGAGAATGTTGAACTGAAGGAAGAAGCTGTAGTAATAAATGTTAGAGTATGTTGAGGGTTGTATGTTAATGTTTCTATGTTGAGGCTGGTATGTTGAGACTGGTATATTGAGAGTTATGTATGTTGAGAGTTATGTATGTTGAGAGTTATGTATGTTGAGAGTTATGTATGTTGAGAGTTATGTATGTTAGAGTTATTATGTATGTGTTGAGAGTTATGTATGTTGAGAGTTATGTATGTTGAGAGTTATGTATGTTGAGAGTTATGTATGTTGAGAGCTATGTATGTTGAGAGCTATGTATGTTGAGAGTTATGTATGTTGAGAGTTATGTATGTTGAGAGTTATGTATGTTGAGGTTATGTATGTTGAGGTTATGTATGTTGAGAGTTTATGGTTTATGTTGAGAGTTATATATGTTGAGAGTTATGCATGTTGAGAGTTATATATGTTGAGAGTTATGTCATGTTGAGAGTTATATATGTTGAGAGTTATGTATGTTGAGAGTTGTTTATGTTGATACTTATGTATGTCGAGAGTTATGTATGTTGAGAGTTATCTATGTAGAAAGTTATGTTGAGAGTTATGCATGTTGAGAGTTATGTATGTTGAGGTTAGTATACGTTGGGGTTTCTTAAGGTTTATATGTTCAGGTTTATACTTGGAAGTTTGAAAAAACTTGTTTAAATCTAATGTATAACTGATTACCACAATATGAACATAATTAAAAAATGTAAGCAATTTCATCTGAAAGGATTTCAGAGAGAATGTTTACGTAGAAGCTGTCTGTGCCAGGACTACACAGCAACGTAGGCCTACAGAAATGTGTAGGCCTACGGAACCTGCCCATGGTCGACCTGTGCAAAAAAAAAAAAAAAATTTACCTGTTAGATCAAAATATTTTGCTTTATCTTAAGATCTAAATATCATTTCTTTTCATCTTAAAACTGTAAAAAATAATTGGTACATCAGTTAATAATTAATTTGATAAGTTTCAAGGGGAATTA
>NC_069468.1:16100677-16138177 GCF_026875155.1 Cherax quadricarinatus
CGTTATGTCGTTCACATATACCAAGAACAGCACAGGTCCTAGGACTGACCCCTGTGGAACCCCGCTTGTCACAGGCGCCCACTCTGACACCTCGTCACGTACCATGACTCGTTGTTGCCTCCCTGTCAGGTATTCTCTGATACATTGCAGTGCCTCTCCTGTTATGTGTGCCTGATCCTCTAGCTTTTGCAGTAACCTCTTGTGAGGAACTGTGTCGAAGGCCTTCTTGCAGTCCAAAAAAATGCAGTCGATCCACCCCTCTCTCTCTTGTCTTACTTCTGTCACCTTATCATAAAACTCTAGTTGGTTTGTGACACAGGATTTTCCTTCCCTGAAACCGTGCTGGTTGTCAATTATACACTTGTTTCTTTCTGTGTGTGTGTGCGTGTGTGTGTGTGTGTGTGTATGTGTATGTGTATGTGTGGTGTGTGTGTGTGTGTGTGTGTGTGTGTGTGTGTGTGTGTGTGTGTGTGTGTGTGTGTGTGTGTGTGTGTGTGTGTGTGGTGTGTGTGTGTGTGTGTGTGTACTCATCTAATTGTGGTTGCAGGGATCGAGTCATAGCTCCTGACCCCTTTTCTTCACTAGTCACTACTAGGTACAAGATTGATGCCAAAAACATTCGGTGCGCCTAGGCGGTCACCCATCCAAATACTAACTAAACCCAACGTTGCTTAACTTCGCTAATCGGACGAGAAGCGGTGCGGTCAACGTGGATGGGCTCGGTATTGGTGTGTGTACTCACCTATTTGTGGTTGCAGGGGTCGATTCATAGCTCCGGGCCCCGCCTCTTCACTGATCACTAATAGGTCTTCTCTCTACCTGTTCCATGAGCTTTATCAAACATCGTCTTAAAACTATGCATGGTTCCTGCCTCCACTACGTTACTTGCCAGACTATTCCACTTCCTGACAACTCGATGACAGAAGAAATACGTCCTAACATCCCTCTGACTCATCAGCTTCTAGCTATGACCCCTTGTTTCTGTGTCCCATCTCTGGAGCATCCTGTCGCTGTCCACCTTGTCAATTCCTCGCAGTATTTTATATGTTGTTATCAGGTCTCCCCCTAACCCTCCTATCCTCCAGTGTCTTAAGGCTGATTTCTCTTAACCTTTCTTCGTAGGACATTCCCCTTAGCTCTGGAACTAGTCTCTTTACAAACCTTTTCACTTACTCTAATTTCTTGGCGTGCTTGACCAGGTATGGGTTCCAAACTCGTGCTGCGTACTCCAGTATGGGCCTGACGTACACATTGTATAGAGTCTTGAACGATTCCTTACTGAGGTATCGGAACGCCATTGTTAGGTATTCCAGGCGCCCATATACTGCAATAGGTATCTGGTTGATGTGTACCTCAGGAGATGTGCTCGGTATTATACTCACCCCAAGATTCTTTTCCTTGAGTGAGGTTTGCAGTCTTTGGCCACCACCTGTGTGTCTACTCACCTAGTTGTACTCACCTAGTTGAGGGTGCAGGGGTCGAGTCCTAGCTCCTGGCCCCGCCTCTTCACTGGTCGCTACTAGGTCACTCTCCCTGAACCGTAAGCTTTATCATACCTCTGTGTGTGTGTGTGTATGTGTGTGTGTGTGTGTGTGTGTGTGTGTGTGTGTGTGTGTGTGTAATAAATCGTTCACAATCAATTTAACACAAAATTTCTTTCTATATATGCAACATTAACATCAATTGCAGCACCTGCAAGTATCCAGTTTCATGGCAACAAAGTAAGAAACATTTATGGTGGCTTGAGAGGAGCCGAAAACCTTTACATGAGCTCAAGAATAAGAAGCATAATTAAGAGGCAACATGCAGGAAATAATTTTGGTGGGAATGTCCTCAATTTCAGGTGTTTAGAAGGAGAAGGAGACAGAAGCACACGTGAATTAACGTGATATACCAGGATCATTAACCCCTAACATGCTCTCAGTATTTCTTGGTAACTGTAACACATGAGGTGAAATTATACCAATTAATTTTGTACGAAAGGAACATGAGATGATGATGTTTCTATTTTTTTTATTAGTGTTTAAATTGTGAACTACTTACAGTAAACGTGATGGTTATTTAATATGAAAATGCTACCAAACATTAATGTAAAAATTCTGTAAGGTCTGAAGGCTGACTTGGTGTCTCTGATAGTAACTTATTTTTCAAAACGAGAATTATGCTAATATAATTGTTATATGCTGTTCCTTGTTCCTGATCAGCCAGGTTGTGGTGCATAGGTCGGAGTGCGTGTGCTTAGCAATAGCAACCATTCTGAACAGGCCATCAACTAGGAGGCCTGGTTTTGGGCTGGGCCGGGGGAGTAAGGGGGACGGCGACCCCCAGAATTGATTACTGGTTGTCCGTATCTGGCATGGGAAGCTTCTTGTGCTTGCCTGTGTTTCTATAAGTGATATACTAAGGTTGTTTGAATTACAACGAGGCAGAGGACGTAGTCCGTGTAAATATATTTTCGGAATATCTCGTGTATGTCTCTCTCTCTCTCTCTCTCTCTCTCTCTCTCTCTCCTCTCTCTCTCTCCTCTCTCTCTCTCTCTCTCTCCATCTTCTCTCTCTCTCTCATAAAATCAATCGCTCCTTCATCTTCATCTCTCTCTCTCTCTGTCACTCTCTCTCTCTCTCATACTCTTCTCTATCTCTCTCTCTCTACTGAGTCTGATCTCTCCACATACTCGTCACATCTCGTCTCTCTCTTCTCTCCTCTCTCTCTACTTCTTCTGTCTATTACACCAGCTTTTGACAAGGTTATTTAAGTAAAGTAAAATGGACAAAAGTTGCACTAATGTGATATTTTTTTGTGCAACGATTCGCTCTCCAGAGCTTTGTCAAGGTCCTGGAGAGCGAAACGTTGCCACAATAAAATGTCACATTAGTTGTACATGTGTCCTTTTACTGTACATATTGTCGGTAATTACACCAACTTTATTACAAGGTTAGCTTAAGGATTCTTAACTTTACTGACAAGCTATTTACAGGTTAAGAATTCCTAACTTTATTGACAAGCTAAGAGCTGTTACCTACATCAACTCATTTGAAAGCATTTTGTATTGTTATGAAACATACATGTAGGGAACAGGATGAAGTTGGAACCATCTGTGGGCCAGCATTTTATTTTGATCAACTGACTTTATCTCGTTGACATCATAATGCTGTACGAATGTGTTCCATACTCGAGTCATCCTGGGGATAAATAATCTGGAGAAGAGTACAGCCAGAGAGAAGTTGCTGCTTTCTGCCCGCCTTGTGGTATAGAAGCCTGCTTCTCGCTGTCCTCGAAGTGGAGCCAAGTATGGTACCTTGACAATGTTCGCCTTGTACATAACAGTAAGGCCACCCATATACCTCCTGTGTTGAAGGCTCTGCCTAGTATGGGCCAACAGGCCTGCTGCAGTGATCCTCCTTTCTTATGTTCTTATGTTCTTATGAAATAACAGTTCTATCCAGGATGGGTCCAGGCGAGAGATGAGACGTCTTGCTCTGTTCTCTACTCTGTAAAGCAGTCGCAAATGATAGGGAGAGGGGGCAGGCAAACAAAGAAAGTGGAGCATACGCAAGGTGTGAGCGTACTTGTGCCTCATACAGAATCTTGCAACCCCTACTGTCAAGCTGATGCAAGATACGGCGAAGTGCTGTAAGCTTCCTGGCTGCCTTGTTTGCAAGATTTGCAACGTGGTTCTTCATGGTCCGTTTGGAGTCAAATTTCACCTCAAGGATATTGACTTCTTCCCCAGGTACCAACGCCCACCCATTCATCCTTACTACTGCTCCGGCATTACCATCATGGTGCCTAGAGACCATAATCATTCGTGTTTTCTCAGGTGTAAATGTTACCTGCCATCGGTTTCCCCAAGCTGATATAGCTCTTAGCTGGTGATTGATGTAGCTTAGAAAAGCTGGTATTTCCTCTCTTGGATAAGTAAATGTCAGAGTACAGTCGTCTGCATATGCATGGGATTCTGGGAGGAGATGAGGAAGGTCACTGAAGGAGACATTCCATAACCTGTCCCAATAGGATGTCTTGTCGATTCCGTTCCATTGAGAACTACCCTTAGAGACCTACCATGAAGGTAATCACTGAGAAGACGTAGTAGAGCCTGCAATTCCCAGTGCTTGCAGTTTTGCCAAGAGGCCCTGGTGCCACACTCGGTCGAAAGCACCAGCAATGTCCAGTGCTATCAAACAGCTGACTTTGAATTCATCCAGTGACTGGTGCCATTTAGTGGACAGGTTTAACAACAAATCGGCAGAAGAGTAACCTTTCCTAGGCATTGCTGAAAAATGTGAGTTAGAAATGCTGCTAGCTGGTCCGCACATCTTCTCAACAATCTTGGGCTCAACTTGTCTGGGCCCACAGCCTTTTCTTGGTCAAGCGATTTAAGAAGAGGCACCTCCTCCTGCCTTATTGTCACCATTGACAGTTTTGACACAGTTCTTGCATCTAGCCAAGGAGGGTCCCTTGCTGGATCAGGAACTTGCATTTTGGTAGCAAAGTGTTCGGCAAAGAGGTCTGCTTTCTCTTGACTACTTGTAGAGGTGGTCCCATCCTGACGATTTAGAGGTGGAATAAGTTCATCAGGCAGATAACCTTGTCTGCCCTTGACCAGGGACCACCAGGTTTTGGAGCCTATTCTACCTTATACCATCGCCATGTCTTGCACTTATACCTTCGCCATGCCTTGTGCTTATACCATCGCTATGCCTTGTACTCAGCAGTAACAGCCTCTCTACAACGAAAGTCAAACCAAGGCTGATCTGTAGGCTTCGTCACATACTGCCGGCGAGATAAGTGTTCTTGTTTTAGATTAAGGATGTGTCCAGTGATGGCATTTACTTGGTTGTCTACATCCCCTTGGAGAAGAGCATTCCAATCGTTGGTAGAGAGCACAGAGCAAAGGAATGGCCAATTACCTTTTACCCATAGCCAGGTTGTGCGTGTGGACTCCTCACCTCGTTCTGTTGGGATCTTGGTGTCGTAAAAACAGCCTTGTGGTCAGACGATCCAACATAGCCGAGGGGTTGACATGAGATTATACCTTCTGCCAGATCACTCACTACTGGGTCAAGGGATGTGAGTAGGAAAATCAACAAAGTTTCTCATGTCAAACACTGCAAGGTCTTATCAAAGTCCCTCTGTATAAGATGTTGGTTGAGGTCACCAACAATTATGACATGTTGACAGTTGTGTTGGAGCAGAAGGGAGTCCACATTTTCCATTAGGAAGTTGATGGGGTCTGCATGTTGCCACTGAGGTCTGTACATTGCACATGCTAGTACAGAGGTACTAGTGTTTATGCATAGCTTGAAGAACATCATTTCAAGATGAGTAGGGATGGCAACATCAGTGTGCTGGGCATGTGCACTCTTAGAGAAGGGCACAGCAACACCTCCTCCTTCCCCTTGCCTGTCTCTTCTCATCCATGAGGTGTAGCCAGCAATTCTTGCAAAATTTTCTGGAGTCTTGTCGTCCAAAAATGTTTCAACAACAGCTATCATGTCGGGACGTCGAGTGTTCACAAAACTGTGTGTGAGCTTTCCAACATTAGTAATGAAACCTCTAATGTTGGCTGACAGGATGCTGATAGACTGGGTCCTCATGATGTGTGTCTCCCTGCCTCTCTCTCTCTCCCTCTCTCTCTCTCCCCTCTCCCTCTCTCTCTCTCTCTCTCTCTCTCTCTCTCCTCTCTCTCTCCTCTCTCTCTCTCCTCACTCTCTCTCTCTCTCTCTCTCTCTCTCCTCTCTCTCTCTCTCTCTCTCTCTCTCTCTCCCCTCACTGCACTTCCACCATAAAGAGCGTCCAAAATAATGAAACCTGAATTCTTGTGTTAAATGATCTGAACAAACTTTTTATCCTTCAAGAACACATGCTTCTTGAACAGGTTTCCACTAAATCTAGGTTTTATCCTCACGCTATTAGCCTTCAAATCTTCAAAAAAATTCCCTCCAATCTAACATTCCTTCCTCTTTTACAATCTTAACCCTCTTTCCAATTTGTTCCACCTGTTCTAAAGGATAAACCACGTAAACAATCTCTTCGGTACTCACCGATTTATACTTTTTTATACTACTACACTTTTTTTTCATTTCCTAGATCCATATTCCATATTCTCTACATACTGCACACACACACACACACACACACACACACACACACACACACACACACACACACACACACACACACACACACACACACACACACACACACACGGAGAGGTGGGGCACACCACCAAGTGCTGGACACAGTGCACACAACCGAGGAAGAAGTGAAGAGGCTTCTGAGTGAGCTAGATACCTCAAAGGCAATGGGGCCAGATAACATCTCCCCATGGGTATTGAGAGAGGGAGCAGAGGCGCTATGTGTACCCCTAACAACAATATTCAATACATCTATCGAAACAGGGAGATTGCCTGAGGCATGGAAGACAGCAAATGTAGTCCCAATCTTTAAAAAGGGAGACAGACATGAAGCATTAAACTACAGACCAATGTCACTGACATGTATAGTATGCAAAATCATGGAGAAGATTATCAGAGAAGAGTGGTGGAACACCTAGAAAGGAATGATCTCATCAACAGCAGCCAACATGGTTTCAGGGACGGGAAATCCTGTGCCCACAAACCTACTGGAGTTCTATGACATGATGACAGCATAAGACAAAGAGAGAGGGGTGGGTGGATTGCATATTCTTGGACTGCAAGAAGGCGTTTGACACAGTTCCACACAAGAGATTGGTGCAAAAACTGGAGGACCAAGCAGGGATAACAGGGAAGGCACTACAATGGATCAGGGAATACTTGTCAGGAAGACAGCAGCGAGTCATGGTACGTGGCGAGGTGTCAGAGTGGGCACCTGTGACCAGCGGGGTCCCACAGGGGTCAGTCCTAGGACCAGTGCTGTTTCTGGTATTTGTGAACGACATGACGGAAGGAATAGACTCTGAGGTGTCCCTGTTTGCAGATGACGTGAAGTTGATGAAAAGAATTCACTCGATCGAAGACCAGGCAGAACTACAAAGGGATCTGGACAGGCTGCAGACCTGGTCCAGCAATTGGCTCCTGGAGTACAATCCCACCAAGTGCAAAGTCATGAAGATTGGGGAAGGGCAAAGAAGACCGCAGACGGAGTACAGTCTAGGGGGCCAGAGACTACAAACCTCACTCAAGGAAAAAGATCTTGGGGTGAGTATAACACCAGGCACATCTCCTGAAGCGCACATCAACCAAATAACTGCTGCAGCATATGGGCGCCTAGCAAACCTCAGAACAGCATTCCGACATCTTAATAAGGAATCGTTCAGGACCCTGTACACCGTGTACGTTAGGCCCATATTGGAGTATGCGGCACCAGTTTGGAACCCACACCTAGCCAAGCACGTAAAGAAGCTAGAGAAAGTGCAAAGGTTTGCAACAAGACTAGTCCCAGAGCTAAGAGGTATGTCCTACGAAGAGAGGTTAGGGAAATCAACCTGACGACACTGGAGGACAGGAGAGATAGGGGGACATGATAACGACATACAAAATACTGAGAGGAATTGACAAGGTGGACAAAGACAGGATGTCCCAGAGATTGGACACAGGAACTAGGGGACACAGTTGGAAGTTGAAGACACAGATGAATCACAGGGATGTTTAGGAAGTATTTCTTCAGCCACAGAGTAGTCAGTAAGTGGAATAGTTTGGGAAGCGATGTAGTGGAGGCAGGATCCATACATAGCTTTAAGCAGAGGTATGATAAAGCTCACGGCTCAGGGAGAGTGACCTAGTAGCGATCAGTGAAGAAGCGGGGCCAGGAGCTCGGACTCGACCCCCGCAACCTCAACTAGGTGAGTACAACTAGGTGAGTACACACACACACACACACACACACACACACACACACACACACACACACCAGTAGGACTCCAGGAAATCAGAGCAGGGGGGTGCACCAGCAAGTGCTGGATGAGGTACATATAACCAAGGAGGAGGTGAAGAAGCTGCTATGCGAACTTGACACCTCAAAGGCGGTGGGACCAGACAACACCTCTCCGTGGGTCCTTAAAGAGGGAGCAGAGACATTGTGTGTACCATTAACGAAGATCTTCAACACATCATTTGAAACTGGGCAACTCCCTGAGGTATGGAAGATGGCAAATGTAGTCCCAATTTTTAAAAAGGGAGACAGACATGAGGCACTAAACTACAGACCTGTATTATCACTAACGTGTTATAGTATGCAAGGTCATGGAGAAGATCATCAGGAGGAGGGTGGTGGAGCACCTGGAAAGAAACAAGAGTATAATTGACAACCAGCATGGTTTCAGGGAGGGAAAATCCTGTGTCACAAACCTATTAGAGTTTTATGACAGGTGACAGAAGTAAGACAAGAGAGAGAGGGGTGGATCGACTGCATTTTTTTGGACTGCAAGAAGGCCTTCGACACAGTTCCTCACAAGAGGTTACTGCAAAAGCTAGAGGATCAGGCACACATAACAGGAAAGGCACTGCAATGGATAAGAGAATAACTTACAGGGAGGCAACAACGAGTCTTGGTACGTGATGAGGTGTCAAAGTGGGCGCCTGTGACAAGCGGGGTTCCACAGGGGTCAGTCCTAGGACCTGTGCTGTTCTTGGTATATGTGAATGACATAACGGAAGGGATAGACTCAGAAGTGTCCTTGTTTGCGGACGATGTGAAGTTAATGAGAAGAATCAAATCGGATGAGGATCAGGCAGGACTACAAGGAGACCTGGACAGGCTACAAGCCTGGTCCAGCAACTGGCTCCTTGAGTTTAACCCCGCCAAATGCAAAGTCATGAAGATTGGGGAAGGGCAAAGAAGACCGCAGACACAATATAGTTTAGATGGCCAAAGTCTGCAAACCTCACTCAAGGAAAAAGATCTGGGGGTGAGTATAACACCGAGCATATCTCCTGAGGCGCACATCAATCAGATAACTGCTGCAGCATACGGGCGCCTGGCAAACCTACGGATAGCGTTCCGATACCTCAGTAAGGAGTCGTTCAAGACTCTGTATACCATTTACGTCAGGCCCATACTGGAGTATGCAGCACCAGTTTGGAATCCACACCTAGTCAAGAACGTCAAGAAATTAGAGAAAGTGCAAAGGTTTGCAACAAGACTAGTCCCAGAGCTACGGGGATTGTCCTACGAAGAAAGGTTGAGGGAAATCGGCCTGACGACACTGGAGGCCAGGGGGGTCAGGAGACATGATAACGACATATAAAATACTGCGCGGAATAGACGAGGTGGACAAAGACGGGATGTTCCAGAGATGGGACACAGACACAAGAGGTCACAATTGGAAGTTGAAGACTCAGATGAATCAAAGGGATGTTAGGAAGTATTTCTTCAGTCATAGAGTAGTCAAGCCGTGGAATAGCCTAGAAAGTGAAGTAGTGGAGGCGGGAACCATACATAGTTTTAAGGCGAGGTATGATAAAGCTCATGGAGCAGGGAGAGAGAGGACCTAGTAGCAATCAGTGAAGAGGCGGGGCCAGGAGCTATGACTCGACCCCTGCAACCACAAATAGGTGAGTACAAATAGGTGAGTACACACATAAACCTTCTGGAGTTTTATGATAAAGTAACAGAAATAAGACACGAGAGAGAGAGGTGGGTTGATTGCATCTTCTTGGACTGCAAGAAGGCCTTTGACACAGTTCCTCACAAGAGATTAGTGCAGAAGCTAGAGGATCAGGCGCATATAACAGGAAGGGCACTGCAATGGATCAGAGAATACCTGACAGGGAGGCAACAACGAGTCATGGTACGTAATGATGTATCACAGTGGGCACCTGTGACGAGCGGGGTCCCACGGAGGTCGGTCCTAGGACCAGTGCTATTTCTGGTATATGTGAACGACATGATGGAAGGGTTAGACTCAGAAGTGCCCCTGTTCGCAGATGATGTGAAGTTAATGAGGAGAATTAAATCAGATGAGGACCGGGTAGGACTTCAAAGAGACCTGGACACACTGGACACCTGGTCCAGCAACTGGCTTCTAAAATTTAATCCCGCCAAATGCAAAGTCATGAAGATAGGGGAGGGGCAAAGAAGACCGCAGACAGAGTATAGGCTAGGTGGCCAAAGACTGCAAACTTCGCTCAAGGAGAAAGATCTTGGGGCGAGTGTAACACCGAGCATGTCTCCGGAAGCACACATCAACCAGATAACTGCTGCAGCATATGGGGGCCTGGCAAACCTGAGAACAGCGTTCCGATACCTTGTACGTTAGGCCCATACTGGAGTATGCAGCACCTGTTTGGAACCCGCACTTGATAAAGCACGTCAAGAAACTAGAGAAAGTGCAAAGGTTTGCGACAAGGTTAGTTCCAGAGCTAAGGGGAATGTCCTATGAAGAAAGGTTAAGGGAAATCGGCCTGACGACACTGGAGGACAGGAGGGTCAGGAGAGACATGATAATGACATATAAAATACTGCGCGGAGTAGACAAGGTGGACAAAGACAGGATGTTCCAGGGAGGGGACACAGAAACAAGAGGTCACAAATGGCAGTTGAAGACACAGATGAGTCAGAGAGATATTAGGAAGTATTTCTTCAGTCATGTGTGTTGTGTGTGTGTGTGTGTGTGTGTGTGTGTGTGTGTGTGTGTGTGTGTGTGTGTGTGTGTGTAAGTGTGTGTGTGTGTGTGTGTGTGAGTGGTGTGGGGTGTGTGTGTGTGTGTGTGTTTATGTTAGTTTGTGTGCGTGTACTCACCTAGTTGTACTCACCTAGTTGAGGTTGCGGGGGTCGAGTCCGAGCTCCTGGCCCCGCCCCTTCACTGATCGCTACTAGGTCACTCTCCCTGAACCGTGAGCTTTATCATACCTCTGCTTAAAGCTATGTATGGATCCTGCCTCCACTACATCGCTTCCCAAACTATTCCACTTACTGACTACTCTGTGGCTGAAGAAATACTTCCTAACATCCCTGTGATTCATCTGTGTCTTCAACTTCCAACCGTGTCCCCTTGTTACTGTGTCAAATCTCTGGAACATCCTGTCTTTGTCCACCTTGTCAATTCCTCTCAGTATTTTGTATGTCGTTATCATGTCCACCCTATCTCTCCTGTCCTCCAGTGTCGTCACGTTGATTTCCCTTAGCCTCTCCTCGTAGGACATACCTCTTAGCTCTGGGACTAGTCTTGTTGCAAACCTTTGCACTTTCTCTAGTTTCTTTACGTGCTTGGCTAGGTGAGGGTTCCAAACTGGTGCCGCATACTCCAATATGGGCCTAACGTACACGGTGTACAGGGTCCTGAACGATTCCTTATTAAGATGTCGGAATGCTGTCCTGAGGTTTGCTAGGCGCCCATATGCTGCAGCAGTTATTTGGTTGATGTGCGCTTCAGGAGATGTGCCTGGTGTTATACTCACCCCAAGATCTTTTTCCTTGAGTGAGGTTTGTAGTCTCTGGTCCCCCTAGACTGTACTCCGTCTGCGGTCTTCTTTGCCCTTCCCCAATCTTCATGACTTTGCACTTGGTGGGATTGAACTCCAGGAGCCAATTGCTGGACCAGGTCTGCAGCCTGTCCAGATCCCTTTGTAGTTCTGCCTGGTCTTCGATCGAGTGAATTCTTCTCATCAACTTCACGTCATCTGCAAACAGGGACACCTCAGAGTCTATTCCTTCCGTCATGTCGTTCACAAATACCAGAAACAGCACTGTCCTAGGACTGACCCCTGTGGGACCCCGCTGGTCACAGGTGCCCACTCTGACACCTCGCCACGTACCATGACTCGCTGCTGCCCTTCCTGACAAGTATTCCCTGATCCATTGTAGTGCCTTCCCTGTTATCCCTGCTTGGTCCTCCAGTTTTTGCACCAATCTCTTGTGTGGAACTGTGTCAAACGCCTTCTTGCAGTCCAAGAATATGCAATCCACCCACCCCTCTCTCTCTCGTCTTACTGCTGTCATCATGTCATAGAACTCCAGTAGGTTTGTGACACAGGATTTCCCGTCCCTGAAACCATGTTGGCTGTTGTTGATGAGATCATTCCTTTCTAGGTGTTCCACCACTCTTCTCCTGATAATCTTCTCCGTGATTTTGCATACTATACATGTCAGTGACACTGGTCTGTAGTTTAATGCTTCATGTCTGTCTCCTTTTTTTAAAGATTGGGACTACATTTGCTGTCTTCCATGCCTCAGGCAATCTCCCTGTTTCGATAGATGTATTGAATATTGTTGTTAGGGGTACACATAGCGCCTCTGCTCCCTCTCTCAATACCCATGGGGAGATGTTATCTGGCCCCATTGCCTTTGAGGTATCTAGCTCACTCAGAAGCCTCTTCACTTCTTCCTCGGTTGTGTGCACTGTGTCCAGCACATGGTGGTGTGCCCCACCTCTCCATCTTTCTGGAGCCCCTTCTGTCTCCTCTGTGAACACTTCTTTGAATCTCTTGTTGAGTTCCTCACATACTTCACGGTCATTTCTTGTTGTCTCTCCTCCTTCCTTCCTTAGCCTAATTACCTGGTCCTTGACTGTTGTTTTCCTCCTGATGTGGCTGTACAACAGTTTCGGGTCAGATTTGGCTTTCGCTGCTATGTCATTTTCATATTGTCTTTGGGCCTCCCTTCTTATCTGTGCATATTCGTTTCTGCCTCTACGACTTTTCTCCTTATTCTCCTGGGTCCTTTGCCTTCTATATTTCTTCCATTCCCTAGCACACTTGGTTCTTGCCTCCCTACACCTTGGGTAAACCATGGGCTCATCCTGGCTTTTTCATTATTCCTGTTACCCTTGGGTACAAACCTCTCCTCAGCCTCCTTGCATTTTGTTGCTACATATTCCATCATCTCATTAACTGGCTTCCCTGCCAGTTCTCTGTCCCACTGAACCCCGTTCAGGAAGTTCCTCATTCCTGTGTAGTCCCCTTTCTTGTAGTTTGGCTTCATTCTTTCTGGCCTTCCTGCTTCTCCCTTCACTTGTAGCTCTAGTGTGTATTCGAAGCTTAAAACCACATGGTCACTGGCCCCAAGGGGTCTTTCACATGTGATGTCCTCGATATCTGCACTACTCAAGGTGATTCATCCTCTCCTCTCTCTCTTGTAGTGTCCCTTACGTGTTGGTACATGAAGTTTTCCAGTACCACATCCATCATCTTAGCCCTCCATGTATCTTGGCCCCCATGCGGGTCCAAGTTCTCCCAATCGATCTCCTTGTGTTTAAAGTCACCCATGATCAGGAGCTTTGCCCTGCATGCATGAGCTCTTCTGGCCACTGTAGCCAGTGTGTCAACCATCGCTCTATTGCTCTCGTCGTACTCTTGCCTTGGCCTCCTGCTGTTCTGTGGTGGGTTATACATCACTGCTATTACCACCTTGGGACCTCCAGAGTGAAGTGTTCCCACTATGTAATCACTTTCTACTCCGCTGTCTCCTCTCTCCAGCTCATCAAAATTCCAGCGATTTTTGATCAGCAATGCCACTCCTCCACCCCCCCTGTTCCCTCTGTCTTTCCTCAGGATTTGGTATCCCGTTGGAAAGATGGCATCTGTTATCATACTTGTAAGCTTGGTTTCTGTGAGAGCTATGATGTCCGGTGATGCCTCTTTGACTCTTTCATGCCACTCCTCCCACTTATTTGTTATTCCATCAGCATTTGTGTACCATACCTTCAGTTTCCTTTCCAATACTGTGGTTTGGGGGGCCTGTGAGGGTGGGAGACCTGGTAGAATACTGTGGGATTCTATAGCTCGGTGTTGGGTGGAGGCTGTGGGTATGGATTGTAGTGTGTGTTGGGATGGTGTGATAGGTTGTATGGTTCTGAGAATAATTGTGTGTGCGCTTGCCCTTGCTGTTCTGTTCTGCTCTGACTGACCTCTGTTGGTTCCATCCTTTTCTCTTTTCCTAGCTCCTTTCGCTTTTTTGTCCTCTCCCTCAGCTGCTGTCGTTCTCTTTGTGTTCTGTCTCTGTCTAGGAACACCTTCTTGTACTCTTCCGAGTATTTCAACCGTGGTTTCTCTTGGAGGATCCTGTTCCGCACTGTTTCCGTCCTGAGAATCAGCTTGATTTGTCGATTTCTCCCCTTCGAGTACCCCCCTATTCTCTGAAAATTTACAGTCTCGTCCATCTCTTCACCTATTTCCGTGATGATTTTCACAATCTCCTTTCTTTCTTCCTGCTGCCTTTCAGTGTGTGCCCTTTCCTCTCTCTCCTGAAGCCCATGGATAAACACTGATTTTGCCCTATCCTCCTCCCATTGCCTCACCCTCTGTGACTCTGGATCCTGCCTGTATGTGGTCAGTTTCTCCCTTGATTTTTCCAGTGGCTCTTGATAGCATGGTTGTGCCTCAGCATTCGACCTATCACCCTCTCCATCTGCACCCAGCTGTTCTTCCCTTTCACTCCTTGGCCCTCCTTGGCAGGCTGATATGACCTTAGCATAATTCATAATTCCTTCCTTCCTGTACGGCCTCGCAGCTTCATATGCTGTGTTTTCTCTGGTCACTGCCCCTGTAACTCGCTTCAGCCTATTTATCTCAACTTCTAGGACCCTTATCTGGGCTACTGCAGTTTCGGCTTGTGCCTCCCAATTCTTTGTTTCCCTCTCCAACCTCTTTTCCAATTTCACAATTTCATGTGCGTGTGTGTGTGTGTGTGTGTGTGTGTGTGTGTGTGTGTGTGTGTGTGTGTGTGTGTGTGTGTGTGTGTGTGTGTGTGTGTGTGTGAGTGTGTATGGGAATAATTTTAAACAGGCAGAGAGGAAAAATAGCTAAATATTTCTGTGTTTGGCAAAGATCCCAGTGATTTAAACAGCTGTTGGCGAATATGAAGGTAGACCACATCAGCCAAATATTTGTTTATGCATATTGCCTCAACTTTTACTAGATCAAAGTGGGACGTACGGGGAAATTCATGGAGGCTGAAACTGCAGTCAAGGCAATAAGGAAAATATTGGTTTTACTACTGAATTTAGAATCCCAGCCAAATGCTGGCAGTGCCACGAGGAAGATGGGTGAGAGAGAGACAGACAGAGACAGACGGATGGATGGATGCTAGAAAAAGGCTGTCAAATGAGCTGAGGTATATGACAGTTCTTAACTTGTAAATAATGATCGAAACTTTTAATCTAACCCTGTAAAAATTCGTGTGTGACAGAGAAGAGAGGAGAGAGAGAGAGAGAGAGAGAGAGAGAGAGAGAGAGAGAGAGAGAGAGAGAGAGAGAGAGAGAGAGAGAGAGAGAGAGAGAGAGAGAGAGAGAGAGAGAGAGAGAGAGAGAGAGAGACTGATCGATCTGAATGCTCCGTATCTTTCAAATATAGCAACAAAAGTCTAAAAATATGTCGTGATTCTTCCGATTTCAATTTTTAACTTTGTGTCCTATTGTGTTGCCAAACTAAATACACAAACTCAGTTAATTTCATGTTGATTATTAGTAACATGTTAACTGTAAATTTCCTTCAAGTCCAAGGGTACGTCAGTGTATATGCCTCCAGTGAAAAGTAAGGGCATCGTTAATGTTTGGGGTCCAAGACTGTTCAATATACCCCTGGCTACCTGCAAGAGGGAGCTGGACAGACACCTAGAGTCATTACCCGATCAGCCGGCTGTGGTTCGTACGTTGGATTACGTGGATGGGCCTGGATGATCAGGCCCTGATCCACCGCAAGCCCTGGTCAAGGACTAGGCCTCGGGGGCGTTGACCCCCTTGAATATCCTGCAGGTAGACGGAGAAGTGTGTATCATCTCTTGTATGTGTACTCGTATAATTTAGTCTACTCCTGGGGTTTTAATATACGGCCTACAGACTTGCCTACAGACTTTAAATCCAGTAAATCAGAGCCCTTACACGCCCTGCCCCATCCATGAAACTGCGTACAAAAAAGAAAAAGACACTGAACGACTGAGGTTTGAACCATGGCAATTGAATCCTAGAACTCACAGGTCACCGAGCTAACCACTGGACCAGCTGACTCTAATAAGATTCATCCAACAAGGTATATATCTATACATCATAGGGAAGCTAACTTGGACCACAACTATTGTGAGCACATTAGAGCGTCTAAAACTGCGGTCCATGGACCTCGAGAGGTACACAGTAAGATTTAAGAAGGGTCCATGTCAGGCTCTGAAAGTTCAGAAAATTCGCGCAAGAAAATCTGAACATTTAAAAATACGTACATAATGAAGCGTTGAAAGCGAGCAACACGAATGCGCCTAACTTAAATTCTGGGGATAACTAGTGAACTTTTTATTCCTGGTAGTGAGAGCAAGTCACGCCGCTGTCTTGAGACACGGCGAACACTCAGCTCACGCAGGGGGCGTGGATGCGATCACGCATCCCATTCGGTACTCCGAAAGACCACATTCATCCATCTCATTCTATCGTTTCGTTCTGTTGCTTGATGCGTGGTTATTGCAACTATTGAAAGATTGGAATAAGGGCAAAGAAGACGCATTTACTTGTACCTCCCTAGTATGGGCCAGTAGGCCTGTTATAGTGCTCCTCCTTTCTTATGTTCTTATTTAGTGTCATGTTACTGATCACAGATAATTCCGGCAGGTAGGTGAATAAGACACATTTCCAACACTTGGGTGCCTTCATTGGCGAAACGTTTCGCCTGCACTACAGGCTTCTTCAGTCGGATACAGATGAAAATATCATTGTAAACAGTATTGGTATTGACGTGATGGGTCCGTCACCCCACATTCCATCGTCAGTCTCTGCAAGAACAAATTTGCTTATCTTGTGTGTAAAATTATGTGAAATTTTTCTTACCTTTAAATTACCTTTAAATTACTTTTAATTTTACCTTTAAATTACCTTTAAATTACTTTTAATTTTACCTTTAAATTACCTTTAATTTTATTTCACATCCTCTGCAAGGCTTGAGTTTAATTAAGGTTCCTATCATTCCAGGGATGTTCAAAACTAATTTATAGATATCGAAAGCCATTCTACGGCTAAATATTGTCATAATGAAAAGGCAGTGACTGAATTCTGATCTTCAGTGTATCAGTCACATCCCCAAAAATTATCAGTCGTATCCAAAAAAAAAAAAAAAAAAAAAATATCAGGCGTATCCAAAAAAATATATACATATATCTGTCGTATCCGAAAAAATATCAGTTGTATCCAAAAAAAATTTCACTCGTATCCCAAAAAAAATATCAGTCGTATCCAAAAAAAATATCAGTCATATCCAAAAAAAATATCAGCCGTATCCAAAAAAAATATCAGTCATATCCAAAAAAAATATCAGCCGTATCAAAAAAAAATATCAGTCGTATCGAAAAAAAATATCAGTCGTATCCCAAAAAAAATATCGTATCAAAAAAAATATCAGTATATCCCAAAAAAATATCAGTCGTATCCAAAAAAAATATCAGTCGTATCGAAAAAAAAATATCAGTCGTATCCAAAAAAAAATATCAGTCGTATCCCAAAAAAATATCAGTCGTATCCCAAAAAAAATATCAGCCGTATCCAAAAAAAATATCAGTCGTATCGAAAAAAAAATATCAGTCGTATCCAAAAAAATTATCAGTCGTTATCCCAAAAAAATGTCAGTCGTTATCCCAAAAATCATCAGTCGTTCGAAAAAAAATATCATCGTTACCCCCCCAAAAATCCCTGAATCCCTGAATCGAATTTGATCATCTCCCATCCCTCAGCCGCCACACGACTCTAACGGATTTAGTGCGTTCAGCAAATTAAAATTATATATCAGCTACCCCCTTTTCTCTCTCTCTCTCTCTCTCTCTCTCTCTCTCTCTCTCTCTCTCTCTCTCTCTCCTCTCCTCTCTCTCTCTCTCTCTCTCTCTACGAGAGGAGAGAAAGCTGCCCTAGGTTAGATTGGGTTAGTTTAAGATTAGTCAGGAAATAGGTCAAGTGTTTCTTGATGCGGGTCTTAAATCATATTATGACCCACCATTGGAGCTCTTGGTCATCTGACCGAGACCTTCCACTGGCTTACAGGTCCACCCCTTTAAAAATTAAAAAAAAAAAAAAACCTGCCGTAGCTCCTGAACCCATTATGCAATATTTGATATTTCAGGCTGACAGATTTCGCTGCTTCATGTATAAAAACCACTCAATGGGGAAGTGGAAAAGACTCCTTCCTCCGTCAACCATGCGTGTCGTAAGAGGCGATTAAATACGGGGAGCAAGTGGCTAGCAACCCCTTCACAAAGGAAAGCTTGCATTTCTTCTTTTTCGGGTCACCTGACTCGGTGGGACACCACCAGTAGGTTAAAAAAAAATTGTCGAAAATATGTACAAACCGTCAAAGTAACTATCATATTGAATAGGTGTTCCCAAAATTTAACTATCATATAGAATTACATGTACATATATGTGTAGTGTGACGTAAGTGTAAGTAGAAGTAGCAAGACGTACCTGTCATCTTGCATATTTATGAGACAGACAAAAGACACCAGCAATCCTACCATCATGTAAAACAATTACAGGCTTTCGTTTTACACTCACTAGGGAGGTACTACCGTCCTGCCAAGTGAGTGTAAAACGAAAGCCTGTAATTGTTTTACATGATGGTAGGATTGCTGGTGTCTTTTGTCTGTCTCATAAACATGCAAGATTACAGGTACGTCTTGCTACTTCTACTTACACTTAGGTCACACTACACATACATGTACAAGCATATATATACACACCCCTCTGGGTTTTCTTCTGTTTTCTTTCTAATTCTTGTTCTTGTTTATTTCCTCTTATCTCCATGGGGAAGTGGAACAGAATTCTTCCTCTGTAAGCCATGCGTGTTGTAAGAAGGCGACTAAAATGCCGGGAGCAAGGGGCTAGTAACCCCTTCTCCTGTATATATTACTAAATTTAAAAGGAGAAACTTTAGTTTTTTCTTTTGGGCCACCCCGCCTCGGTGGGATACGGCCGGTATGTTGAAAGAAGAAGAATGTAGAATTACATCGGCGAGTATTGCGGTTATATTAAATCTTTCAAAAAATTATCTTTATAAAGCCCTGCTGTAGGTCTGGCAATATTCTTAAGAAAAATTACAACAGCTGTAAAAAATATTTTTAATACCTAAATTCGCCTTTATCACTAAGAGAGTAAATTCACAAGGCACGTACTGCGGAGACGGTCAACCCAGAGTAGTTTATCCTATTGAACTAACAAGTTATAATTGAATTTCAGTGTTGGAACGTACAAAGTAATCCATAAAACCAGCAAAAATGAGAATGTAAACAACTGCATTAGCTCCACTGTCCACAGAATGATCAAAAAAGTATGCTGGGTAAAGGAAAATGCTTATTGAGGCAGTTGAAAGGGGGTAAATACTATTGATTAAGATAAACCTTGAATAAAATGTTGTGTAAATACACTTGGTGAACTTCAGCGTTTACGATGAATATCACTGTCTTATATATATATATATATATATATATATATATATATATATATATATATATATATATATATATATATATATATATATATATATATATATATATATATATATATATATTAACTGTCATATTGGCAAAGATGCGTGTGCAATTACCAAAGAGAGGGAATGGAGGAATGAGGAAAGAGAATGGGAGAGGAGAGTAAAAGAGTTAGAGTGCGAGAGAGAGAGTACGAGTGAAAAAGAGGGATAGGGAGAGGGAGGAAAGAATGTGTGTGTGTGTGTGTGTGTTGTACTCACCTAACTGTATTCACCTAATTGTGGTTGTAGGGGTCGAGACTCAGCTCCTGGCCCCAACTCTTCACCGACCGCTACTAGGTCCTCTCTCCCCCTGCTCCATGAGCTTTATCATACCTCGTCTTAAAACTATGTATGTGTGTGTGCGTTGTGTTGTGTGTGTGTGTGTGTGTGTGTGTGTGTTGTGTTTGTGTGTGTGATGTGGAGAGAGAGAGAGAGAGAGAGAGAGAGAGAGAGAGAGAGAGAGAGAGAGAATGACGAGTGAGCTTTAGGACACTCTTTCCATGGGTTGGATCCCTACTTGTTCTGTGATCTATGGAGACTTCCTCTATTAGTGACCTGATAAACCAAAACGTCGTCAGTAAAGAATGCCCTTACACAGTGGAACGCTTACCACTAGATGAAGAGGAAAGAGAGGAAGAAGACGAGTGGCTAAGAGAGTAAGCGAGGTCAGCTGCAGCTTCCAGGAGAGAATGCTTGGAATCCCTGATTATAATGAGAGGAAGAGCGTGCTCCTGCTGGGTTAAAAACATCATGGTTGTTGATGGTGAGGAGTGTGGAGGCGCCAGCAGCAACCTGCTTTAGTTCTGCTCACTATCTGCATCAAAAGGTTTTGATCCTGGTGAAGGGCTCTTGGCCTAGGGAATTTCGAATAGTTACCCTCCATTTCCTCGGATTAAGCTTGATTGTCTACAACCCCATGGAACTATGTGAATCGTACAGCATAGTTTCACGTCTTCCACTGTCTCCACTAATTCATCAAGACTGAAAGACTGATCACCTCAAGCCACTTCACGTCCTTTACAGTCTTATTCTCTCTGCTGGACTAATAAAGATAGTCAATTTATATGAATGGTCCACATTCATTTGCCAATATTTATGCTTTAAAACGTGTAGAAAAGCACGTAATGAAAGCGCTGGTAAACGAACAATAAATACAGGATGACAATTTGCCAACAGTGATCATTACTGTGTTGAGGGCCATGCCCCTTGTAAGGTTATCCATGGCCAGCCTTGTCATTGTCTACATCATTATTTTTACCAGACAGCTTCATTAGTTCTTTGCCAACAACTCAACAATCAGCTGTGTCAAGATAACAGCCTCAGTCATTATCTTAAGTGTGTTTGTGTTGTGGGTTCCGTAATTTTCAATACAAGTTATTTTGTAGATGGAACGGTACTTTAAGTGCAATAGTATTGTAGGTGGAATAGTATTGTAGGAGGAATGGCATTGTAGGTGGAATGGTATTATAGGTTGAATGGCATTATAGGTGGAATAGTGTTGTAAGTAGAATGGTATTGTAGGTAGAATGGTATTGTAGGTGGAATGGTATTATAGGATGAATGGCATTATAGGTGGAATAGTGTTGTAAGTAGAATGGTATTGTAGGTAGAATGGTATTGTAGGTGGAATGGTATTATAGGTGGAATAGTGTTGTAAGTAGAATGGTATTGTAGGTAGAATGGTATCTGCAGGTGGAATAGCATTGCAGGTAGAATGGTATTGCTTGGGGAACGTTGCCTTACATGGCACAGAATGTAAACACCGGCAAGTTGCGATACTGTCCAGCTTGAATGCATTAAAGAAACCTTACATGTGATAACGTTTTCACTTCGTTTACGAGAGTTTTCAAATCAGGTTTCAAATCAATTGAAGCATTTTCCTATACAGTTTTTTTCACCCCGAATTAAAATATTTCATCTCCTTCTAATTTATTACAGCGTTTCCTTCGCTGGACAGGTGATGTAGGGTGAATATGAGCATTCACACGTGTTAGAAAAGAGAGTGTACTAGTGACAAAGCGCTCGGCTCACACAACAAGGATCCTGGCTCCATTGAATGGCTTGAGAAGAGGCATGAGCGAGTTTGTATTCCCCTATAGGTACTATAAGTACCTGAGAATTAGTCGACAGTTCTGAGTGGTGGTATACCTTAGTGCTGGAACTCAAATAGCAACTTTCTGCCTCTAAACTCTGTACTGTCATTATGTTACCTGTGTACAGTACCGACAAACTGGTAAGACACATGGCCAACCCCTTGGGTTGACGTAATGTTTTTTCTTGTGGGGAAGCCTGCTGTGCAGGCGAAACGTTTCGTCGGTAAAGATACCCAAGTGTTGCCCATGTGTCTTATTCACAGAAATGTGTTTTGTAGAAGAAAAAATTTGGTCAATCCATTACAAAAGTTTGTAGGTAAACAATCTCGAGTGTATGCTTAAATTGTCTTTGATATTACTTATCATAGTTGGGGGCGTAGCGTCAGGAAAGACGGAGATAATCATATATGATCCCAGGACTGAGAGGGTAACTCCAGTTTCTTAGATCGAAATCTCCTCCAGGGAGGTTGCTAGGGAACTGGATCTGTGCTCCGGTTCCATGAATTGAGCCTGAATGCCTTCCATTCCCCCCACATGCGCTGTATAATCCTACGGGTTTAGCGCTTCCCTGTGATAATAATAATAATAATAATAATTAGATCGAGATCTCTGCACCCATCTTCAAGGCACCCCCTACACAACGACCTAATCTACTCACTCATGACACCCCACTCTTCAGCTCACCCTCCCCTCAACACTGTTGAGCTCACACCTCCCCTCCACACACACACTTCAGCTCACACCTCCCCTTCACACACTCAGTTCACACCTTTCCTCCACACATTTAGCTCACACCTCCCCTCCACACACTCAGCTTACACCATTCCTCTACACACTCAGCTCACACCTCCCCTCCACACACTCAGCTCACACCTTCCCTCCATACACTCAGCTCACACCTCCCCTCCATCACCATGCGACCGTAGAATGTATACACCGAGAGGTACATGTCTCTCAGCGCAAATATGCAAAGAGCTTCATTTAATCCCTGTCTTGTGGATAAAAGTATTCTTGTCTGGTGGTGAGAAGCATACGTGCTTCTCAGTGTAGTCGATAGGCTTTAAACCCCATTTACCAACCAACCACACAACCTTTATCTCTTCACCCCCCACCTCCACCTGTTATATTCTGCCACGTATATTCCTATCGTATTCCATCATGCATATTCGTCATATTCCCCCAGAACCATCGTGGTCTTGGCTTGTAGCAGAACCCACTCTTTACCACTGAGCTGCAAAGCCTCCTTTTGTAAGCTTCGCAGCTTAGTGTCGCGGCGTTGAGCCTGCTGCATACCAGGACCACAGTTCGAGTCCCTATTCTTCTGTTTATTCACCAACGATCGTTTATATAGACTAATCTGAAGCTTTTAGTTCTTGTTCCCACTGCTCATTTATGATAAAAAATAACTTCACACTGCTAATATCAACCATTATTGTAAATAAAGATGAGTTACCCCCTGTGATGAAATATAACTGGGCAACATGGCTGACTTTTGTTCCCACACTGTAACTATCAGATAGAACAGGACTGGCAGATGCTGTGGGTTTTTCTATTTTTTAAACAAATATGGAAATAAATGGTATAAAATACCGACACGAAGGAAAAATAAGCACAAGGGCAGTATACTGCGATGCTTTATTGACTAAATTTCGTCCACACAGTGGACTTTATTAAGACACAAACAGATCCACCCAGGTAGACCTGTTTGTGACTTGATAAACTCCACTGTGGGGCGAAACGTTGCCAATAAAGGATCGCATTATACTACAGTTGTGTTTTAAACAAACATCTCTGTCTATAACAGTGCACCACGAGTGATATGCATGCAGATTTGAACGTTGCCTGAGCGTGTCAGGACTTAAATACTGGAGACAACAGAAGCTGTGGAGAGGTGATTATGAGTATATCAGTCCCTCAGCTTCAGTAATTGTTCATCTCCATAGATCAATAGCTGAGCTCACCATAGCATAGCAGAAGGCTCTCTCCCCACCCTCCGACCATACTAACACGGCAATTATAAATTATATCCATGGATGGCACACAGTAAAGAGAGAGAGGCAGAGGAGATTATTTTAAAGTGAAATCTAAATCACTGTATAACTCCTGCATAACTGTATAACTGTATAACTGCTGTATAAGCACAGGGAAGGAAGTGTTACACCCATATTATCGATGTTCAAAATGTTGGGGGGTCCAAGACTTGGAGTTCGACTCCTTGGAACACAAGTAGGCGAGAACACACAGATACAGACAAAAACGGTAAGAAACGAGACTTGGGTAAGGTGTTCACTCACTCCAGGGAACACTACTTGTATATGTAAATTAGAAGGATGCACGACCTGTATGTGAATATTCAACAACATACTCGGTGGTGATGACAGTGATGGTGGTGATGACAGTGTCGGTGGTGATGACAGTGATGGTGGTGATGACAGTGTCGGTGGTGATGACAGTGTCGGTGGTATTGACAGTGTCGGTGGTGATGACAGTGAAGGTGGTGATGACAGTGTCGGTGGTGATGACAGTGACGGTGGTGATGACAGTGTCGGTGGTGATGACAGTGATGGTGGTGATGACAGTGATGGTGGTGATGACAGTGTCGGTGGTATGACAGTGACGGTGGTGATGACAGTGATGGTGGTGATGACAGTGTCGGTGGTGATGACAGTGTCGGTGGTGATGACAGTGATGGTGGTGATGAACAGTGACGGTGGTGATGACAGTGCGGTGGTGATGAAGTGACGGTGGTGATGACAGTGTACGGTGGTGATGACAATGAGGTGGTATGACAGTAGACGGTGGTGCATGACAGTGACGGTGGTATGACAGTGACGGTGGTGATGACAGTGTCGGTGGTGATGACAGTGACGGTGGTGATGACAGTGACGGTGGTGATGACAATGACGGTGGTAATAACATGGTAGTGACGGTGGTGCTGACAGTGACGGTGGTGCTGACAGTGACGGTGGTGATGACAGTGACGGTGGTGATGACAGTGACGGTGGTGAACAGTGGACGGTGGCGATGACATGAGGTGTACCTGATGGTGAGTGCGGTGGTGGCAGCGTGACGGAGGTGATGACAGTGCCGAGTGCAGAGTGATACAGTGCACGTGCTGGTGATCAATCAAATACCGTCAGGTAATAACAATCCGGGCTGTCTGACAGTGAGGTGGTGATGTATCCAGTAGTCAAAAATCCGTGTTTGACACTGAACAGAGTCTCCAGGGGCCAGATGACCAGGGCGGTCACTAGATGCCTAGTGGGTCACTAGATGCCCAGGGGCACTAGATGCCCGGGGTCACAATGCCAGGGGTCACTAGATTCCACAGGGGTCACTAATCCTCCGGCCACTAGATGCCCAGGGTCACAAGCCCGGGGCTTTCACTAATCCCAGGTCACTAGATGCCATTTGGCTCCTAATCCAGGGTACAATAAATGCCCGGTTACTGACACTAGTATC
Organism: Cherax quadricarinatus; assembly: GCF_026875155.1. NCBI lineage: Eukaryota > Metazoa > Arthropoda > Malacostraca > Decapoda > Parastacidae > Cherax > Cherax quadricarinatus. Next base: position 16,125,645 of record NC_069468.1, read on the forward strand.
CCAGGGGGTCATCTAGATGCCCAGGGGTCACTAGATGCCCAGGGGTCACTAGATGCCCAGGGGGTCACTAGATGCCCAGGGGGTCACTAGATGCCCAGGGGGTCACTAGATGCCCAGGGGGTCACTAGATGCCCAGGGGTCACTAGATGCCCAGGGGGTCACTAGATGCCCAGGGGGTCACTAGATGCCCAGGGGGTCACTAGATGCCCAGGGGGTCACTAGATGCCCAGGGGTCACTAGATGCCCAGGGGTCACTAGATGCCCAGGGGGTCACTAGATGCCCAGGGGTCACTAGATGCCCAGGGGCTCACTAGATGCCCAGGGGGTCACTAGATGCCCAGGGGGTCACTAGATGCCCAGGGGGTCACTAGATGCCCAGGGGGTCACTAGATGCCCAGGGGGTCACTAGATGCCCAGGGGGTCACTAGATGCCCAGGGGGTCACTAGATGCCCAGGGGGTCACTAGATGCCCAGGGGTCACTAGATGCCCAGGGGGTCACTAGATGCCCAGGGGTCACTAGATGCCCAGGGGGTCACTAGATGCCCAGGGGGTCACTAGATGCCCAGGGGGTCACTAGATGCCCAGGGGGTCACTAGATGCCCAGGGGGTCACTAGATGCCCAGGGGGTCACTAGATGCCCAGGGGGTCACTAGATGCCCAGGGGGTCACTAGATGCCCAGGGGGTCACTAGATGCCCAGGGGGTCACTAGATGCCCAGGGGGTCACTAGATGCCCAGGGGGTCACTAGATGCCCAGGGGGTCACTAGATGCCCAGGGGGTCACTAGATGCCCAGGGGCTCACTAGATGCCCAGGGGCTCACTAGATGCCCAGGGGGTCACTAGATGCCCAGGGGGTCACTAGATGCCCAGGGGGTCACTAGATGCCCAGGGGGTCACTAGATGCCCAGGGGGTCACTAGATGCCCAGGGGGTCACTAGATGCCCAGGGGTCCTAGATCCCAGGGGTCACTAGATGCCCAGGGGGTCACTAGATGCCCAGGGGGTCACTAGATGCCCAGGGGGTCACTAGATGCCCAGGGGGTCACTAGATGCCCAGGGGGTCACTAGATGCCCAGGGGGTCACTAGATGCCCAGGGGGCTCACTAGATGCCCAGGGGGCTCACTAGATGCCCAGGGGGTCACTAGATGCCCAGGGGCTCACTAGATGCTAGCAAAATACTGTAATAAATGGACGAACATGGATTTATAGGTTTAAAAACACAGAACAAAAGATCTTTATTAGCGCGACGTTTCACTTACATGTCGGTGAAACGTCGGCTACGTCTTACTTCAAGCAGGCTACGCCTTACTTCAAGTAGGGATTTGTAGAACTGTGTCCCTGTCGTAGTTGGTGATTTGATGTTTTCGATGAACTCTAGATCAAAGGAATTGGAGCTATACTCGCCTTATAATCACGACTAAGGTACAGAACACCGGCCTCTGAGGTGAGGGGCTAATTACCTCATCTTCCAGTGATTTATGTATGTAGTTCTGCAATGCTAAGGGAATGATTTCTCATTTCATACTACCTACGTATATCATCTCTTTACTGTATTGATACTGGCTGGCAAAAATTTCTTCAAATTAACATAAACAGGTGTTGCACATGTATCTAGTTCCTCATTTACACTCGCCTTCCTCGGAGCAAACCTAATTATCTGCCATTGTGCGTTCGGAATCGAAAAAGAGCAACTTTAGCAATAGTAAATTTTATCTTTTGTCTTCCTGGAGGAAAGGATCATTTTCCCTCGAAGTAAAAAAATGTTCTTACCAACTCCACAACAGATATCTGGACTCTCAAAGTGTTTTGCTGCGAAAAAATGATCATTGGTGTAAAGGAGGGCCGTGAGAATTGTCAAGTGCCGTAAGACTTGTCTAGAGGCACTAGAGGTGCCGTGAGAATTGCCGAAGGTAGTAGAGGTTCCGTGAGAATTGTCGCGAGGAAATAAAAGTGGTGGCGAGAGAATTGTCGGTGGGCAACAGAGGCGTGGAACTGTGAGAATTGTCAGGACAAACATTGAAGGTACAGCAGTGAGCACAATAATATTGCCATTTTGCAGAACCAGTCACGGAATTAATCAGGTTGAATTTTAAACTATGTGACACGTGTCATTAGATACACCTATTGTTGAACCTCAACTCTTCGACATCACTGAATGAATCTTGTTGAACCTTCCCAATGTGACACCAGTCGCTGATTCAATCTCTTATTGATTTTCCTCTTTTTTGACACTAGTCACTGAATAAATCTTATGTGAAATTCAGTTCCATTACACCCCACTGGTTGAATCCCTTGTTGAATTTCCATTTTGTGACAGTAATCCCTGGAAAATAAAATATAAGTACTTATTTTACTCGTCATTATTGCTGATATTGACTGGATGTACAAACATATAATTCCCATAAGCATTGAGGACCATTTATATGTACTCAGATTACCAGAGATCAGCAATGAGAAGCCAGCTGTCACTGGTGTTGTGTACCACCATTCAAAGACAGACCACAGCAAGGGTAGACCAGTGGTCACTGCTGCGGTGGCTCTTATAATGATACTTGGATCACACAGACCATCATGGGTAAGCCAGAGGCTCTTATGGCACGGATAGGTGCCACGGACACTCTTAACTTAAGAGTTCCTAAGCAACGTCTTGACGAGTCACAGCCTTAAGCCCGGGATCACTGAACCTGCCATCTTATGACAATGATTCGAGTCGGGTTCAACCCCTGAGTTTTAAATTAAAAACAATTAGCAATTAGTAACAGTAATAACACGATTATATGTAATTAACATCTACGTTGTTAATGTAGAAAGTGTGAGTTATTAAAAGTAAAATTCAGAAAACTAGGGAGGGTTGTAGATGTAGTTAAGCAACTTGAGAGGAGGGAGTAAGAAAATGACTAGAAAGGTATACAGGTCTGTGGAGTGGAGGGAAGGAGGTATATGGGTTCGTCTTAAGAAAGTTTGAAGGGAAGGGGTAAAAAAAAGTGTTATGTGCTAGGGACTTCAACATCCCTGTTAGATTGGAGTGGAGGCACGTAGCTTTTATGATTCAACGTGCTGCAGGAGTGTGATCAAGGTAACAGTGTCCTGTGTCCGGTGTCCCGTAGAGCACTCAGCGTACACAATGAGGTCCAGGATTCGAATCTTCTCCGGTACGGATGAAAACATAAGGGACGTGTTTCCATAAGACACCTGCTGTCCCTGTTCATCCATCGGTTTAAAATGGGTACCTGGGTGTTAGTCGACTGGTGTGGGTCGCATCCTGGGACAAAACTGACCTAATATGCCTGAAATGTTCAGTATAAAAAGGGGCTTTCTATATAGTAATATGTCACTGATGTCAGCTAGGACTGTATACCTTGTACATGCACTTGTAGTAAATGAAGATATTATTATTATATATTATTATAAAACTGGTTAGCTGAACTTAAGTTTTGGAGGTGGGAAGTACAGTGCCTGAACTCTGAGGTGAAGATGTTGCAGCTCGAAAGGCCAGTTGAACTGCAATATCAGCATGCTTCTGGCAAGAGCGCAGTTGAGTAACGATGAACGCGCATTCTCTATATTGCATCACCCAACCTCAGTGGGAGACGGCAGATGCGTTGTTTTCTTACTTTGCGAACGTTGACCAACATTATAATGATAAGTCTCAGACCCTTTGTTTATAGTTTTACAACCCATTTACTCCCCACACACCACACCAGCACCTGCAGAGCGTTGGGCGCATCGCAAACCAATATTACAACGTTTCGCTCTGTGTGGAGCTTTGTTAAATCATTACTCGATAATGCTTTACACTGAGCGAAACGTCAGCTAGGTATCTAGATAGCTAGATATCTAGAAGACGCTACGAGTCATCTAGATATCTAGATGACGCGTAGTGTCATCTAGATATTGGACAATTCCTCCAGATTCCAGGAGTTTCAGATACGAAATAATTTAATAATTTTGGCTGTAAACTTATGACAAACAACTTGCAAATTTTAATACAAGTATTCATACATTCACTTAAAAATTCCCAAAACTTAAACAACATATTAAAATGTATGTTATTAAACTGTTTTAGGAAAAAAAATATAGGAAGTAAAAAACTCTCTTTTTAAACATATGCATCTAAACGAAAACTTTTTTTGTCGTAGTTTTATTCGCTAAACCAACACGAGTTTGAGAATTTAGTTTAGCCTCGTTTATTAAACTAAAAAAAGATGTAACTCCTCTTACTAATTCGAAAAGCTGCCACAAGAAAGCCATATTGTAAAAAAAAATCGTTCATGCTAGGTTTTTTTTTTCGGATTGATAGTTGGCTGGTTAGGTTTAAGTTATTGTTCAGTTACAGTGCCAGCCTTCGTTATACTGAGTTACTGTTAAATTACAGTCCCAGCCTTCGTTATATCGAGAAACTACTTAATTACAGTGCCAGCCTTCGTTATATCGAGAAACTACTTAATTACAGTGCCAGCCTTCGTTATATCGAGAAACTACTTAAAGTACATTGCCAGCCTTCGTTATATCGAGAAACTACTTTAAGTACATTGCCAGCCTTCGTTATATCGAGAAACTACTTTAAGTACATTGCCAGCCTGCGTTATATCGAGTACCTTCTCAATTACAGTGCCATCCTTCGTTATATCGAGTTACAGAAAGGACGAAAATTTCAAGTTCATACTAAATCAGGATCCTTCATTATTAAGACGAGGCTTGAGAAAACTGAAGCTTCAGGGGAATCGTCCCAATAGGCCTCTAAAAACTTAGACCTATTTCCTTTTGAGAGACATTTTGAAGGGTTCCATACTAAAGAAATATATGAATGGAATGCTAAAACCTCTTATTATTAACAATACCATAAATTCTAGTATGAAGTATAAACCATGAAAAATTTTGATCAGTTGGTTAATAAGAGACAATATGTGAATTATGGCAATTTTGTCGAGAATCTGTTTGCTTCATGAGGGATTTTTTTTCAATTCTTTTACGATGCGTCTTCTCAGTATTGTGTCTTATTTGGTATAAACTCTGGATAATGATACCGACAAATTGGTTTAAAAAGACCCGTGAGCAAAAACTAGGATGTGTTTATTAGTAAACGTTTTTGGTCCTTGGATCTTGATCACTTCTAACATACACAAGTTATAAATAACAGTATGTATAGACGGAAAGTGGGGTATAAGTGACAAATAGTGACCTGAAAAAAGCAAAGGTGACTTATTTAAGATCAGGTCACGAAAAGCTCCTGGAGAGGGAAATGTTGCCACAACAAAATGTCACATCAGTTGCATTTGCGTTCATTTATCAAACATTTTGTCACTAATTCTACCATTATTCCTATGTGTCTTACTTACATACTTATCAGTGCATGATAGCATTGATATACATCTCATCGTCAGGCCCAGGAGGCAATTAATCCAGCCCTATCCTTAAAAAAAGAACAAACTGGAGAAAAATAGTCTCCCAAGAGTATCCTTCTTACGCGGGTACCTCATTAAATCTTCCCTCTTCATTGAAATTCCATGTGGCATCCATTAGATTGCCGGGGCGGTATGATAATCTCTTCTCCACTTATCCACATTATTTTTATTGTGTTTTACCTCCTTACTGGTGACGGTGGAGAAGGATTTCTCACGATGAGAATTAATCACCTCCTCGCCTTCCTCGGATCAACCCTGATCATCTCTCTAACCCTCCATTGCGGGTTTAGGTGTTTTCCAAGAAGGGAGAGACAATTTTTCCCCAATTCTCATTAAATTAAAATAATTATCACAACAGTGTTGAACTGGATGATATGGCCTAATACTAACAAAGACACAGACAAAAGCTGTAGACGCAGACAAGTTGTAGACACGGATAAAAGCTGGATACGCAGACAGAAGCTGGAGACACAGACAGAAACTGGAGACACAGACAGAAACTGGAGACACAAACAAAAGCTGGAGACAGACAGAAGCTGGAGACACAGACAGAAGCTGGAGACACAGACTGAAGCTGGAGACACAGACCAAAGCTGGAGACACAGATAGAAGCTGAAGACACAGACAGAAGCTGAAGACACAGACAGAAGCTGGAGACACAGACAAAAGCTATAGACACAGACAGAAGCTGGAGACACAGACAGAAGCTGGAGACACAGACAGTAGCTGTAGACAGAGACAGAAGCTGAAGACAGACAAAAGCTGTAGACACAGACAGAAACTGGAGACAGACAAAAGCTGGAGACACAGACAGAAACTGAAGACACAGACAGAAGCTGGAGATACAAACAAAAGCTGGAGACACAGACAGAAGCTGGAGACACAGACAGAAGCTGGAGACACAGACAGAAGCTGGAGACACAGACCAAAGCTGGAGACACAGATAGAAGCTGGAGACAGACAAAAGCTGCAGACACAGACAGAAACTGGAGACAGACAAAAGCTGGAGACACAGACAGAAACTGGAGACAAAGACAGAAGCTGGAGAAACAAACAAAAGCTGGAGACACAGACAGAAACTAGAGACACAGACAGAAGCTGGAGACACAAACAAAAGCTGGAGACACAGACAGAAGCTGGAGATACAGCCAAAAGCTGGAGATACAGACAGAAGCTGGAGACACAGACCAAAGCTCTAGACACAGATAGAAGCTGGAGACACAGACAGAAGCTGGAGACACAGACAGAAGCTGGAGACACAGACAAAAGCTATAGACACAGACAGAAGCTGGAGACACAGACAGAAACTGGAGACACAGACAGTAGCTGTAGACACAGACAGAAGCTGAAGACAGACAAAAGCTGTAGACACAGACAGAAACTGGAGACACAGACAGAAGCTGGAGACACAGACAGAAGTTGGAGATACAGACTAAAGCTGGAGAGACAGATAGAAGCTGGAGACACAGACAGAAGCTGGAGACTGGCAGAAGCTGGAGACACAGACAAAAGCTATAGACACAGACAGAAGCTTAAGACAGACAAAAGCTGTAGACACAAACAGAAACTGGAGACACAGACAGAAGCTATAGGCGCAGGCAAAAGCTGTAGACACATACAAATGTTGTATACACAAACAAAAACTACACAAAGACAAAAGCTACATACACAGACAAAAGCTGTAGAAGAACCTTTTAATTAAAACATCTGCAAACCCTATGCGTCTTGCTTTGTGTTATGCATGGAGTAGAGAACCTTTCGTCTCATCCCATTGTTTCATCTCATTTAACTCTGTGGATCCTAAGTCAGCTGAAGATCTCGCTCAAAGAACCAAATGCTCCATTAAACATACCGAGACCCATTTTCCCCCATGTTTCCTGACAGATAAAACTCCCCACTATCGTAGTAGTGATAGTCGAGTGTAGTGGTAATAATGAGTGTAGTTGTGAAGATTAAGTGTGGTGGTGGTGATCCGTATATTAATTAGGCGGATATACCTCTGACAAGGAAGTATTCCGTAATTTAATTCAATAAAACTCACCTTTACTGACCAGGTGACACCGAGTCGAGCTTACCTGCGGCAAGAGAAAAAATTGATATTATTAATGAAGATTATATCACAGGCGACGGATTCTGGGCTAAAGAATATTTAATAAAGATCATGGAAACAGAATATAATTTAAGATCTCGGAAGCTCTCTTTGAAGATAAAGATAACTTTCTATGGTAAAGATAACTTTCCATGGTGAAGATAACTTTCCATGGTGAAGATAACTTTCCATGGTGAAGATAACTTTCCATGGTGAAGATAACTTTCCATGGTGAAGATAACTTTCCATGGTGAAGATAACTTTCCATGGTAAAGATAACTTTCCATGGTGAAGATAACTTCCATGGTAAAGATAACTTTCCATGGTGAAGATAACTTTCCATGGTGAAGATAACTTTCCATGGTAAAGATAACTTTCCATGGAAAAGATAACTTTTCATGGTAAAGATAGCTTTCCATGGTAAAGATAACTTTCCATGGAAAAGATAACTTTCCATGGAAAAGATAACTTTCCATGGAAAAGATAACTTTTCATGGTAAAGATAGCTTTCCATGGTAAAGATAACTTTCCATGGAAAAGATAACTTTTCATGGTAAAGATAGCTTTCCATGGTAAAGATAACTTTCCATGGAAAAGATAACTTTTCATGGTAAAGATAGCTTTCCATGGTAAAGATAACTTTTCATGGTAAAGATAACTTTCCATGGAAAAGATAACTTTCCATGGTAAAGATAACTTTCCATGGAAAAGATAACTTTCCATGGAAAAGATAACTTTTCATGGTAAAGATAGCTTTCCATGGTAAAGATAACTTTCCATGGAAAAGATAACTTTCCATGGAAAAGATAACTTTCCATGGTAAAGATAACTTTCCATGGAAAAGATAACTTTTCATGGTAAAGATAGCTTTCCATGGTAAAGATAACTTTCCATGGAAAAGATAACTTTCCATGGAAAAGATAACTTTCCATGGAAAAGATAACTTTCCATGGTAAAGATAACTTTCCTTGAAAGAGATGACAGCTTATCATGAGACACACATGAAGCCACCAGTGACCACTAGAGGTTCTCTTAACACTAACAATGTGGTGCAACTGTTTAGTGCTAAATGAAGCAGTAAGGTACAACAGAAAATATTAAATACACTAATAACTAATGACATGAAAGGATAACTAATGATTCATTTTTGTTAGTTACGTCTCTCTCTCTCTCTTTCTTCTTTAGCCTCAACCATATCCTTTGTTTAATTTTAAATTTAAGTTTTATCATTTTCTATTTTGTTTCCTAATATATGGTCCTCTCAAAGGTTTACCTGGAGAGAGTTCCGGGGGTCAACGCCCCCGCGGCCCGGTCTGTGACCAGGCCTCCTTAGGTCAGTGTCCCAGGATGCGACCCACACCAGTCGACTAACACCCAGGTACCCATTTTACTGATGGGGAACATAGACAACAGGTGGAAAGAAACACGTCCAATGTTTCTACTCTGGCTGGGACTCGAACCCAGGCTCTCACCGTGTGAAGCGAGAGCGTTAACCACCAGGCCACCAGAGCCTCGGTCTCGGTAATGAACTCTTTTTCCAGGGAAATGGACCAATCATTCCTTTTCCCGAATCGAACCTGATTGCCTTCCATTCCACTTGGCTCTGTAAAATCCCTAAGGGTTGACCGCTTCCTCGCGAATATGATAATTATTTCAATATATGACTGCATGTCTCTAACGTACAACATGTTGACAAAAACATAAATACGAACTGGGAAAACTCAGTTGAGGACAAACACAGTGTGGGAAAAGACTGTATATCTTGATCTCAGTCAAAGATGTTTAGATTTCGGAAGATGATCTCAGATGGAGAGATAGCTTATTTTCTTTTTTTAAAGTTGTGTTTCTGTATCCATGTGGGGTTCCTTAATTTATCGAAGTGTCTAGTACACACATGGTGTTCCATCATAAATAAATGAGTATATATCTCTCATTTCGGTTTCTAAACCACACTCGCCTACTCAAGCACGCACGCACGCACGCACGCACGCACACAATCAAATACCCAGAGACACATGCGGGGCCAGGAACAGTGAATCAACCCCTGCTACCACATTTAAAGGCGTTTAGGTGAGCAAACACACAAACATACACACACACACATACACACACACACACACACACACACACACACACAAAACACACACACACACACACACACACACACACACACACACACACACACACACACACACACACACACACACACACACACACACCGTCTCTTCACCTAACACCTTCTCAATATTTTTGTTTACTTGTATTCCAACCCTCTCTTCCAACTCACTTCTCTTTCACCACACACACACTTTTCCCCCCCTTCTTCACACGCTTCCGTTCTGCTCTCACTCCCTATCCATTCATCTTTGTTAGCCAAGTTTTGTCAAGAGCCTATTGAGCTCTTTCAAACAGTAACTCTCACCTTTCAGTTGCTCCCACTTTCAAAGTTCCCGACAAAGAGCGTTTGGTAGCATTGAGATCAACTGGCATCGTTTCCTCTGTAGTTTTTAAGGTGACTTTAGTTCGGGAAGATTCCGTGTTGTGAGAGAATCGATTTATGTCCTGCTTTTCTGAGATTTTTTTTTTTGTGTGTGTTAATGTTTTGGTTTAAGAGTGAGAAAGAGAATGATAGCGACTTGTGCGAAGGAACGGTGTGTGGGTCAAGGGCTGAGCTCCAGGTAATGGGCTAAGGTGAAGTTATCTACCTCTGTTAAGTACTCTGTTAAAGCGCCTGTTGATGCTTCACTTCTCTTGCTCGTACTTGAAATAGTGAAGATGAGTTAGGCAGTGTTCTTGCAGTGATGATAAGTTAGACACTGTTCTTGTAGTGATGACAGTGAGCTAGACACCGTTCTTGTAGTCAGGATGGTGAACTAGACAGCATCCTTTTAATGGATGTTGCAGGATTGTCTTTCTGTAACAACAAGAGACTTCAGGGACTTAATTAGAACCGACCAAGTGAACGTAACATTATCCCACAACGAAATACAAATCAGCTGCAAGACCTAATCTCTTCAGCAGTGTCTCTGCATTAAAAAAAAAACTACATTAGTAATATTAGTAGTGGATATTAGTAGTAGTGAATATTAGTAGTAATATTAGGAGTAGTGAATATTAGTAGTAGTGAATATTATTAGTAATATTAGTAGTGGATGACGATACTGTCTTTATTCTGTTTAATTCTGTTTGAAATGACAATTAGGTATGATTGAAGATATTTTATGCTTATGCTTTTTCATCTCTCATTATTATCTATTGAAGAAGAAAAACAATGACATTTCGCAATTTTGTTCACGTTTAAGGTTTTTCAAGCATTTTTAGGAAAACAAAATAGAGTTAAAATGCCTAGTTTTTTATAGATTATAAGAAACTTTTAATATCAAACGTAAATTTTTGGTTCGAATAAGACTCGCTTCTCTGGTTTTCAGTATCATGGACCCTAACGTACCTCTCCTTAAAACTTTGCATGGTATTCATCACCTCATCGAAGTCATTCCTGGCTGCTCTGAGGCTGAAGAATTTCTTCCTAACATCCCACCTGACTCCCTTGATCATCGGTTTTTTTTTTCCTTTCAAACAGCGAGTCATAGCGAAGCTTCGGGAATTATGAATGCAAACGTTTAATGCTTTTTGTTACAGCACTGTTATGTTACAGAACTGTTACGTTACAATAATTTTATGTTACAGCAATGTTTGGTTACGTTACACCAATGCTATGATACAGCACTGTCTGTTACGGTAATGTTATGTTAGGGCAATATTATGCTACAACAGTTCTATGTTACAGCAATGTTACGTTACAGCAACGTTACTTTACAACAATGTTATGTTACAGCAGTGTTATGCTATAACAATGTTACGTTAAACAAGGTAACCTTACGACAATGTTACGTTACAGCAACGTTACTTTACTACAATGTTAAGTTAGAACAATGTTACTTTCCAACAGCGTTACGTTACAGCAATGTTACATTACAACAATGTTAAGTTAGAACAATGTTACTTTCCAACAGCGTTACGTTACAGCAATGTTACATTACAATAATGTTAAGTTAGAACAATGTTACTTTACAACAATGTTACGTTACAAAAATGTTACTTTCCAACAGCGTTACGTTACAGCAATGTTACATTACAACAATGTTATATAGGAATTCATTCATTTAAATTAAACGGAGGATATTTTGAGTATTACACTCACATATTAGTAACATTTAAAATACATGTGTAAATATTTTATTTTGCCAATTATTTTCGGTAATCATTATAATTTTCGGTATGCATTTTTTACATTATAATTTTTTTTGTCTTTTTAAAACATAACTTATTCAAAAATTATATTCAAATTCGCTCGAATATGTTTGTTTTCTATAATTCTTCACTGTGTAATTACATTAATTATATGATATTAAAATATGCAATAAATTCTAGGGAATTGGAGACATTCTTCACAGTCTGGTATATATTTCTCATTGTATATATGCTGGGAGTTTAATCCCTATATTAATGATTATTCTTGACTGGTGGTGAACAGGTGACATGCAGCCTTAATGGCCCTCGTGTAGTAGTCTTTTAATTCCATTAACTGGCGTACATGAAAGAGTATTAGGAGGCAGGACTGGAGTACCACTTAGCACGATCAACAGGGCGAGCAAGTGGTCGGTAATGTACACAGAAAAAAAAATCGGTGATGAAGAGATGACGGAAAATATTTCTTTTGAAACAGATAACGAGACTCGATTGGAGGAGCGCGAAATGCTGACAAGTTAGACACACACACAAAGCACAACTTTCATTATACAACGTTTCGCTCAGAATTTTTTCAACCCTTGAGCGAAATGTTGGCTAATCAGGTTAAATAATGTAAACCCCAGTCATTGACAAAAGTTTACTATTCCTTCCTCAGTACGAGACAGCAAATGCAACCTGACTAAACTAAAAATACCTCTCAGTGAGTAAATTTAATCTGTGGTGCAGTCTCCAAATTCTGCCAAGTATCAACTTTCCTGGTTTAAATTCACCTTGAAAATCCAGACAT
>NC_069468.1:16143177-16169468 GCF_026875155.1 Cherax quadricarinatus
CCACATCCCCATGCTCTGGTCAACTGTAGCCACATCCCCATGCTCTGGTCAACTGTAGCCACATCCTCATGCTCTGGTCAACTGTAGCCACATCCCCATGCTCTGGTCAACTGTAGCCACATCCCCATGTTCTGGTCAACTGTAGCCACATCCCCATGCTCTGGTCAACTGTAGCCACATCCCTATGCTCTGGTCAACTGTAGCCACATCCCTATGCTCTGGTCAACTGTAGCCACATCCCCATGCTCTGGTCAACTGTAGCCACATCCCTATGCTCTGGTCAACTGTAGCCACATCCCCATGCTCTGGTCAACTGTAGCCACATCCCTATGCTCTGGTCAACTGTAGCCACATCCCCATGCTCTGGTCAACTGTAGCCACATCTCCATTTCTCTGGTCAACTGTAGCCACATCCCTACGCTCTGGTCAACTGTAGCCACAGCCCCATGCTCTGGTCAACTGTAGCCACATCCTCATGCTCTGGTCAACTGTAGCCACATCCCCATGCTCAGGTCATCTGTAGCCACATCCCCATGCTCAGGTCAACTGTAGCCACATCCCTATGCTCTGGTCAACTGTAGCCACATCCCTATGCTCTGGTCAACTGTAGCCACATCCCCATGCTCTGGTCAACTGTAGCCACATCCCTATGCTCTGGTCAGCTGTAGCCACATCCCCATGCTCTGGTCAACTGTAGCCACATCCCTACTCTCTGGTCAACTGTAGCCACATCCCCATGCTCTGGTCAACTGTAGCCACATCCCTATGCTCTGGTCAACTGTAGCCACATCCCCATGCTCTGGTCAACTGTAGCCACATCCCCATGCTCTGGTCAACTGTAGCCACATCCCTACGCTCTGGTCAACTGTAGCCACATCCCTACGCTCTGGTCAACTGTAGCCACATCCTCATGCTCTGGTCAACTGTAGCCACATCCCCATGCTCAGGTCATCTGTAGCCACATCCCCATGCTCAGGTCATCTGTAGCCACATCCCCATGCTCTGGTCAACTGTAGCCACATCCCCATGCTCTGGTCAACTGTAGCCACATCCCTACGCTCTGGTCAACTGTAGCCACAGCCCCATGCTCTGGTCAACTGTAGCCACATCCCCATGCTCTGGTCAACTGTAGCCACATCCCCATGCTCTGGTTTAACTGTAGCCACATCCCCATGCTCAGGTCATCTGTAGCCACATCCCCATGCTCAGGTAAACTGTAGCCACATCCCCATGCTCAGGTCAACTGTAGCCACATCCCCATGCTCTGGTCAACTGTAGCCACATCCCCATGCTCTGGTCAACTGTAGCCACATCCCCATGCTCAGGTCATCTGTAGCCACATCCCCATGCTCAGGTCAACTGTAGCCACATCCCCATGCTCAGGTCAACTGTAGCCACATCCCCATGCTCAGGTCATCTGTAGCCACATCCCCATGCTCAGGTCAACTGTAGCCACATCCCCATGCTCTGGTCAACTGTAGCCACATCCCCATGCTCTGGTCAACTGTAGCCACATCCCCATGCTCAGGTCAACTGTAGCCACATCCCCATGCTCTGGTCAACTGTAGCCACATCCCCATGCTCTGGTCAACTGTAGCCACATCCCCATGCTCTGGTCAGCATGTACCAAAGGACCCGGGTCATCTGCGCTGCAGTTCCCAACTTGACTCCTGAACAAATGCAGTGCACGAATTTTTCACGGGATCAGAAATTACTTAGGCATAATTATTGCAAGTTACGTACAAAAGTTGCTAAATGTTGGCCACTGGTGTCGCAGAGCAACCATAAGCAACGCTGGCGACCACTTTCATATTTCATTTGATTTTAACTTTTTACTTGCAATGGCAAGAAGTGTCCTTGTTGGAGATGTCATTTATTTTTCAAAAAGTTGCTTGGAAAGTTGAAATAAATATAATAAACAAAATTCACTTATTTGTTTTTTTTTTTTTAGTCTGCTTCTGGGTCTCTATTAAATATTGACAGAAATTCATCACACATTACAATATTTATCACAAACACTGTATGTATATATATATATATATATATATATATATATATATATATATATATATATATATATATATTATATATATATATATATATATATATATATATATATATATATATATATATATATATATAAATATATATATATATATATATATATATATATATATATATATATATATATATATATATATATATATATATATATATATATATATATATATATATATATATATATTATATATATATATATATATGCAATAAGATCACAGTAAACAGGCGATTTTAAATTATGCAAAACAACCACTGTGAAAGAGTAGTGAAATTCCAAGCGCTTTTGTGACTACTCACATTGTCAAGGAACTATGAAAGTAATACATCAAAGGAAGGCAATTAAAGGGCTGAGACCACATCTCACAATCAACTCCCACAACAAAGAAACACCTGACGCGCGACAATACCGGACTCATAAGAAAAGAGGAACACTGCAGTAGGTCCGCTGCTCCAACTAGACAGGTCCTCACGACATCCCACTAACAAATTATTCTACCCAAGAAATAAGGTTTATTTGTCCAATGTATTATTAAACTCTACCCAAATTTTATTAATTATAAATGAATCTAATTTATATAAACCTAAGGAAATATTCATATTATTTTCAAAACTGCTTTTTATAAAACAAGATTCAATTATATTTCTGTCAACCATGGACTTGCTTGATACAACTTTCTCAATTTTTTGAAAATCAATTGGATGGTTAAAATCTCTCACGTGAATAAATAGAGCATTGGAATCTTGTCCAATTCTAATGCTATATTTATGTTGTTTTAATCTTAGTTCGAGACTTTTACCAGTTTGACCGTAATAAACTTTATCGAAAATTTTACAAGGAATCTTATAAATACATCCGTCAACATTTTGGGGGGAATTCTTCATCAAAAGTTTTTTTTACTGTATCAAGATTTTTAAATACAACTTTAATATTAAAAGTCTTAAGTAGAGAAGACACATCAACCAAGTTTTCATGGTAAGGGAAAACTAACATATTTTTAGTTGAATAAGGTTGATTGTCCTTTTTTTGGGTTGTAAAAAGTATTTCTAGCAATTTTAAATGATTTATCAATTACATTTCTCGGGTATTTCAGATCAATGGCTATTTCATAAATTTTGGATATTTCTTCATCTATGAACTCTGGACTACAAATACGTAAAGCTCTCAAAAACATTGATGAGAAAACAGACAGTTTAACTTTATCTTGATGGGAAGAATAATAGTGGACAAAGGAACAGTTATTTGTAGGTTTTCTGTAAATTTTAAATTTGAATTCATTATTACTCTTAATAATTAAAACATCTAGAAAAGGCAATGAGTTATTTTCCTCAAACTCAACAGAAAAGTTTATAGAATAGGCTAAACTATTTAATTTGCCAAGGAAATGGTGTATATCTACATTCTTGGGCATAAGACATAAAATATCATCAACATATCTGAACCATTTTGCTCTATTAGGAAGGATTGTGTTAAGCAATCTTGTTTCAAAAAATTCCATATATAGATTACTAAGAACCGGTGAAAGAGGATTTCCCATTGCCATATCAAATTTCTGAGTGTAAAACTTATCATTAAATGCAAATTTTGCATCAACAATGCAAAGTTTAATAAGTTTAATGATGGTAGGAACTGGTAATGGCAAATCATAATTAAACGAGTTATATATATATATATATATATTATATTATATATATATATATATATATTATATATATATTATATATATATAATATATATATATTGCATATTCTGAAATCACCTGTTTACTGTGATCTTATTGCATATGTATATATATATATATATATATATATATATATATATAATATATATATTAGGAAAAGAAAAACTTTCATCATCCAGGTTGAGGGACTGATTACCTCAAACTCTCCTCTCCTAACCCCTCTATGCTTTGTATTGGACTGATGAAGCTACTGTGTGGCGAAACGTTTCCTTAAAAAAAGATTCCCATATTCTGCATAAGTGTCTCATTCTTCAACTTGTTGGTTTTCAAAATCATTTATCACATCTGTCAGACACAGCAATATCATGGGAACTTGGTACAAGAATTCTTCAATACTTGTCCAACCTTTGGACAAAGACCGACTTACACTAGTGGATGGTTCCACTGTGATCCCGCCTCCTCCTGCTTCCACACACCTGACTACAGTATATAAGCCACTTCTCCCACCACATATTGTACTTTCTACAATAGTGATAGACTGAACACATCGATTCCAGGCTGAGGGACTCATTACCTCAAACTCCTCCTCTCTTTACCCCTTTCTGCTTTGTTTTGGACTGATGAAGCCACTGTGTGGCGAAACTTTTCCTTAATAAAGATTCCCATATGATGCATAGGTGTCTTAATCTTCAACCTGTCGGTTTTCAAAACTATTAAACTCCTTCAGAGTACACGTACTTGACTTTTCACCTTCAGTACTCAAGTTCGACTAACCGGTTTTCCCTGAATCTCTTCATAAATGTTGCCTTGCTCACACAGCAACAACATGTCAAACACTGAAAACCACTTGTCTCCACTCGCTGACACGCTCACACACGCTTGTCGGATTGTCGGATACTCAAACTCCTAAAACTTAAAGCCTCGTTCATCCCTTGCCTCTATCCCTCCTGGATGACACTTACCCCTCCTTCCTTCCATCCCAGATTCATACACCTTCTCATCATATTCTGTTTTATCCTCCCTAAATGGCCACACATTCTAAACCTCATCTTCGCCGTCTAAATTATTCTTTTCGTAACGCCACACTGACCTCTAGCTTCTGTGATCCTAATTAACTGTATAATATTCACATGACGACACATTACTCTCAGGCATTACGTCTCCACTGCCTCAACCTCTCTGCATTATGCCTCACACCTCTAAAAGTGCTGATACCACTATTCTCTGGAACATTCCACTTTTTTCCTCCAAAGATCATGTTTATTCTGTCCACAGATATCTGAACGTACCACCTCTCTTTTTTCTCCTTGTCTATTTTGTGATTTACCTCTTTATCAGTTCGTCTGCCAATACGTTCATTCCCAGATATTTAAATACATTCATTTCCTCCATATTTTCTCTGCAAATCTGATATTAAGTCTTTATTTTTCCATTGTTTTTGTTACTTTCATCCTCTTGCTCTCTTTATCTCTTAGTATCCTTTTGCACACTATCCCAAACTTCTCCACCAATCTTAAGAAGAATATTTTACAAACTTCTATTTGAACAAATAATAAACTTGTGTTTTACAGTCCTGTGTGTTTATTAACAGTCCTCATGCCTCTTATAATTATTTTCCAATTTACGAGACCTGGTGTGAGACCGGGCAGCAGGAGCGATGATCCGAGAACTATCACTTGAAAGTACTCACATGAAAGAAAGGATACACTCATACTCGTGTATTGTCTAGTGTGTGAATTGCTGGAATTCTGTCCTTCGTGAGGGACTTTACCCTCTGACCTCCTACACAAGAAGTTCCATAATTCATAAATTTCTAGATCTTCTAAGTAACTTACCATTCTCTTTGCCTTGAACCTAGAATTGCTAGTCCTCCTCAGTACTTACAATAACACATTATATATATATATATATAATATAATATATATATATATATATATATATATATATATATATATATATATATATATATATATATATATATATATATATATATATATATATATATATATATATATATACATACATACATTTTTTTTTTCTTTCTACTGTGGGCTGGTAACCCGGGAAAAGATTTCGGTTGTACATAAATGTACAACCGAAGTTGTACATTAATGAACAATCGAAGTCAAAGTTGTGCATAAATGTACAACAGAAAATGATAAATTAGACACATGTGCAACTCTTGGGTATCTTTATTGCAGAAACGTTTCGCCACACAGTGGCTTCATCAGTCCGTACAAAGGAGAATCTTGAAGAACAGGAGGAGAATGAGGTAATCAGTCCCTCAACCTTGAGTCGATGTGGTCAGTCCATCAATCTTGAATGGACTGACCACATCGACTCAAGGTTGAGGGACTGATTACCTCATTCTCCTCCTGTTCTTCAAGATTCTCCTTTGTACGGACTGATGAAGCCACTGTGTGGCGAAACGTTTCCTCAATAAAGATACCCAAGAGTTGCACATGTGTCTAATTTATCAATATGTCGGTTCTCTGAACCATTCATCTACAAACAACAGAAATTGTACATAAATATACATTTATGTACAACTTGACTCAGAATTATTATTATTATAATCAAGGGGAAGCGCTAAACCCGGAGGATTATACAGCGCCTGGGTGGGGGGGGATGTGGAAGGCATTCAGGCTTAATTCGGGGAACTGGAGCACAGATCCAATTCCCTAAATCAAGAGCCCCTCACCAACATCAAGGAACCTTCCCTGAGGGGACTTGACTCAGAAGCATCATCGAATCTGAGTAAAGAGAACATCTGCACAACCTTCTTGCTTTCTCCTGGCCTATTCCTTGGGTATATCCTACTTCCACTGGGAATTTCCGCTTACCAGTGACACTGCCTTCGCCTGCTGCACGTCCTTCATCGGTCGCCGGTAAATAAGCACCAAGCTCCATGACTGAGCTTCATTTCCTTCAAGATTACGGTGCTGGTCACCAACTCCAAGGCTGAGGGGGACCAATTACCTCATATTTTGAATATAATTCTTCATATTATGTCGTTTCACCAATAGTTGGCGAAACGTCGATAAATAAATCATTATTATAATCAAATAAAGCGCTAAACCTACAAGGATCATGCAGCGTTTGCAGTACAGAAAATAGTGCCGGGGCTTTAAACAGCTAGGTGGAGAGAGGATCAGAGGTGAGGGGAGAAAAGGGCTGGGAGGACGCTAAGGGCTATGTGTCAAAGTTCGTATAGTAAAGCAGTTGCTGACAAAAAGTAAAAAAGTGACCTTAAGTCAAAGGCCGGGCTGTCTGCAAGAAGGGAAGATAAGGTAAGAGTGGTGCGGCGGCGTCGGCGGAGGTAAATCCTACGAACTCGCCGGTAAACCGGACAATACACAAGTAAAGAACCGAAAAAGGGACCCGATAAACCTCAAGAGGAATAGGGTGTCATTCCATGAGATACCCGTGGGTAAAGCATGTATGGCGGATGCGGAGACTGGAGAATGCTGTCTCCCGAGTGCGGCAACGGTGGTAAGATGGCCAGAAACTTACATAAGAACATAAGAGCATAAGAAAGGAGGATCACTGCACCATGCCTGTTGGCCCATACTAGGCAGGTCCTTTACAATCCATTACAATCTTTACAAAACATTTGCCCAATCTAATTTTAATGCTACCCAAGAAATAATCTCTGATAACTCTATCTTCTTATTTGCAAGTCCCACTCAAATCCAACCCCTCTCACTCATAAATTTATCCAGCCTAAATTTGAAACTACCCAAAGTCCTAGCCTCAATAACCCAACTAGGTAGGCTGTTCCACTCATCAACTACCCTATTTCCAAACCAATACTTTCCTATGTCCTTTCTAAATCTAAACTTGTCTAATTTAAATCCATTACTGCAGGTTCTCTCTTGGAAAGACATCCTCAAGACCTTATTAATATTCCCTTTATTAATACCACTTAAAAGTGGTTTAATAGAGTGCAATTTGTTACGGTGCATGTCTGACCACCGTTGTTGCCAACGGCCGCGAAGAAGGGCAGAGATGACTAAAATAACCCTGAATGGAGTACCTCTATAGGAAACCAGAAGATCATGTACCGGTGGCAGCAGCATCCGCCTGTTCACTGCCCTGCACATCAACGTGTCCAGGAACCCAACAGAAAACGACGTCTTTGTTTTTGCTAGCCACATGGCGCAACGAAAGTTAATGTGAGGGATTGGATGAAGGGAATCAGATTGTTTAATGGCCTGTAAAATGCTGAGGGAATCTGAAATAATCACAAACACCGAAGGAGACATATATGTAATAAGAGAAATCCATGGGAATAGGAGGAGAAATTTTTTCCTGGGTAGAGGCATGGCTGACAAATATACAGCAGAGAGTTTGCATAAATGGGGAGAAATCAGAATGGGGGCAAGTCACAAGCGGTGTGCCTCAGGGGTCAGTGTTGGGCCCCTTGTTGTTCACAATTTACATAAACGACATAGATGAGGGAATAAATAGCGACAAAGCAAATTTGCTGATGACACCAAAATAGGCCGTCCAATTCATTCATTCTATTGAGAACATTAGAGCACTCCAGGATGATTTGAATAGACTGACGCAATTGTCGGAGAAGTGGCAGATGCAGTTTAATATTGACAAATGCAAACTTCTAAATGTTGGACAGTTAAATAACCATGCCCCATATAAACTAAATAATGTAGATCTTAATACTACCGATTGCGAAAAGGATTTAGGAGTTCTGGTTAGCAGTAATCTAAAACCAAGACAACAGTGCATTAGTGTTCGCAATAAAGCTAACAGAATTTTGGCTTCATATCAAGAGGCCATGTGTTGCAGTGTCTGACAAGATGAACATCAATAATAAATAATAGAAATCCTCAGGTTGTTCTTCAACTCTATATATCCTTGGTAGGTAAGACACATAGGCATCAGTTAGGCAACTTGATTCCGAAAAGTTTCGCCTACACAGTAGGCTTCTTCAGTCGAATACAGAAAGTTGGCAGGAACAGTAGAGATGTGAAGACGATGTAATCAGTCCATCACCCTTGAAGTCGTAGAATTTGAGGTTGTCAGTCCCTCGGCCTGGAGAAGTTCAGTTCAGGCCGAGAGACTGACAACCTCAAATTCTACGACTTCAAGGGTGATGGACTGATTACATCGTCTTCACATCTCTACTGTTCCTGCCAACTTTCTGTATTCGACTGAAGAAGCCTACTGTGTAGGCGAAACGTTTCGGAATAAAGTTGCCTAACTGTTGCCTATGTGTCTTACCTACCAACCTGTCGGTATTGTATACCATTTTTGATGTTCATCTTGTCAGACACTGCAACACATGGCCTCTTGGTACAGAAAACGTCTTAGACAACCCTTTCAAGTGAGAACTGTTGGATCTGAGAGGGACCTGACCTCTCAGTGGCTACATTCTCACTACTACTACTACTCTGCACCTCTCCTTCCGACATTATTTAAGTCTCCACACTGTCGCTTGATCTTCAGATAGTTCCTGACTATGGAACTGAACTTCTCCAGGCCGAGGGACTGACAACCTCAAAGTCTACGACTTCAAGGGTGATGGACTGATTACATCGTCTTCACATCTCTACTGTTCCTGCCAACTTTCTGTATTCGACTGAAGAAGCCTACTGTGTAGGCGAAACGTTTCGGAATAAAGTTGCCTAACTGTTGCCTATGTGTTTACCTACCAACCTGTCGGTATTGTATACCATTTTTGATGTTCATCTTGTCAGACACTGCAACACATGGCCTCTTGGTACAGAAAACGCCTTAGACAACCCTTTCAAGTGAGAACTGTTGGATCTGAGAGGGACCTGACCTCTCAGTGGCTACATTCTCACTACTACTACTACTACTACTCTGCACCTCTCCCTCCGACAGTATTTAAGACTCTGCACTGTCGCTTGATCTTCAGATAGTTCCTGACTATGGAACTGAACTTCTCCAGGCCGAGGGACTGACAACCTCAAATTCTACGACTTCAAGGGTGATGGACTGATTACATCGTCTTCACATCTCTACTGTTCCTGCCAACTTTCTGTATTCGACTGAAGAAGCCTACTGTGTAGGCGAAACGTTTCGGAATAAAGTTGCCTAACTGTTGCCTATGTGTCTTACCTACCAACCTGTCGGTATTGTATACCATTTTTGATGTTCATCTATATATCCTTGGTTAGGCCTCATTTAGACTATGCTGCTCAGTTCTGGTCACCGTATTACAGATTGGATATAAATGCTCTGGAAAACGTACAAAGTAGGACGACAAAGATGATCCCATGTATCAGAAATCTTCCCTATGAGGATAGACTGAGGGCCCTGAATCTGCACTCTCTCGAAAGGCGTAGAATTAGGGGGGATATGATCGAGGTGTATAAATGGAAAACAGGAATAAATAAAGGGGATGTAAATAGTGTCCTGAAAATTTCCAGCCAAGACAGGACTCGCAGCAATGGTTTCAAGTTGGAAAAATTCAGATTCAGGAAGGATATAGGAAAGCACTGATTTGGTAACAGAGTTGTGGATGAGTGGAACAAGCTCCCGAGTACAGTTATTGAGGCTAAAACGTTGTGTAGTTTTAAAAATAGGTTAGATAAATACACGAGTGAGTGTGGGTGGGTGTGAGTTGGACCTGACTAGCTTTGCTGCTGGGTCTGGTACAGTGCTCCATCCTTGAGTGGGGATGACCAACTGGGTGGGTCTTTTGAATAATCCGGGGGGTGGGTCTTTGGGTCTAATCGGGGGGCGGGACATGGACCTGCTCCGCATGGGTCAGTAGGTCTGTTGCAGTGTTCCTTCTTTCTTATGTTCTTAAGTTCTTATGATTGCTCCCTGGCAGACTTAGAAGCGAGAAACGAGGGACAGAGGTGAAGCCCTTGGGAGACACTGACAAGATATTTTCTCAGGTAAAGACACATATGCAACAGTTAGGTATCTTTATTTCGAAACGTTTCGCCTACTGTGTAGGCGAAACGTTAGAAAATAAAGATACCTAACTTTTGCATATGTGTCTTACCTAACAACCTGTCGGTATTTTATAACCATT
The DNA here is from genome assembly GCF_026875155.1 of Cherax quadricarinatus. Classification (NCBI taxonomy): domain Eukaryota; kingdom Metazoa; phylum Arthropoda; class Malacostraca; order Decapoda; family Parastacidae; genus Cherax; species Cherax quadricarinatus. The sequence goes on from NC_069468.1 coordinate 16,153,948, forward strand.
TTAATGTTCAAGATAGTTCTCGATTTCCATGGCAACCTTGAGAGTTTCCCACAACACTAGCACCAGCAAACCCACAAAACGGGGCTGGGTCCGGAGTGTATTTACCTTACAACTTCCGTACCTTCCCCCAAAACAGCACACACAGGGGAAGTCGAGTAACAGTAGAAATGTAGTCCTGCCAACAAGTGTGTTAGCGTTGCGTATGATGTGGCACCACGTTTCAAACGCACTGAATGGGCACAACTAGGAGACCATCATGATAAGCACACACATCAGAATGCCGGGCTGAGGTTTGAGAATAGAACGTGATGCTGCAATCAAAACTAAGGTTGAAAACTGGTGCATCAGCTCAACAATAGAGGGCGAAGAAGGGTCCTCACAAAAAGCAGTAAGATGAGAGTATAAGTCTTAATTCGCTCGTCCAGATTCCAACAGGAGCTACGAGCTGTCGGGAAAAACGTAGTAAAGTAAGAATTTTAGGAAAGTGATCACTGTCGTGCAAATCCGGGAGAATAGAGTAAGTGTAATGAAAGGCAATTGACAAGGAAAAAATAAAAAGATCGATGCAAGAGATAGAGTGCAAGAGTCAAAATAGGTGGGGGCCCCCCTAAATTTAAAACATGAAGAGGATGAGTAGTGAGAAGAGTCTCCAACTGATCACCACGAAAGTCACCCGTGGGGCCCTCCCCAAAGATGAAGAGAGCGTGAAAATCGCCTAACAACAAAATGGGCGGCGACAGAGAAAGAAACGAGAATGCAACATCCGAGATACAGAAAGTCAGGAAGGGTAAGATATAAGAGCAAACTGTGTATAACCTGTGCAAATAAATACAGTCTTAGTACAATGCAGCTGAGAACGAACAAAACCCTTTTGCAACGGTATACCAATGCACACAAGAATGCAATAGCACATAGCCTGAAATGGGGCATATAATTCCTGAAAGAACTTGAGAGCAACACCTGGAGCTCTCCCCGATTACCCCTGAGGCCACGAATATTCCGTTGTAAATAAGTCATTATTCACAAAGACAGGTATGCTAAACAATGAGAAGCGATAAAATCTGCAGACTAGTAGGGCAGTGAAGTCAATGTGTGGAGGCAACGGAAAGCTTGTAAGCATGGAGGAATCAGAATGCTGTGAAGGATAAGATTGCTGTAGGGTTGTAAAAATAAGAAGGGGCATAAGGAGGTGCACTGGTGTCCATCGAGGGTTTCGTCTCCGCAGTATAAATTGGAGTAGCATCAAGTGTTTCAGCAGACAAGGAAGACGCCGATACCATGACTTCAGAGACAGGCGAGGTAGAGCAAGTAAGAAATCAGGGAGACTATGGAAGGAACCAAAGAGGTCTGAGATGGGAGGGGAGTATGAACCTGGAGAGATGTGCTGGCGGGGACAGAAGAGTCCTGCAGGAGAGGAAGGAGGCTGGAAAGGGACTGGGAAAGAGGTCTGGGGGGGGGGGACAGGAGAAGAGGGGACCACATGAGGTGGGGTGAACCTCCACCTTCGTGTGAGAGTTATAAAGGGGGTGTGAACTAGACACCGAGGCCGAAAAGGAGAACTGTTGGGAATTATAAGCACCAGAGGAATGTGAAGAGATTTGGGCTTAGGAGACAGGTTCAACTTCGCAGGTGATAGGCATGATGAAGTTGCAGGTGTGTGAGGCCTCACAGACTGAGAAGCTAGCAGGCGAGCTGAGGAAGTAGAATTAGGAAGACATGGCACCAGAGGAGCTGGTAGGCAGAGCCGTGAGACAGCAGTAGCATAAGTAAGGCCTTCGCTCTCCTTTAGACAACAGATTTCTCATTCATTAAGATAGACCTGACATCGGTGGAAAAAGAAGGACGAGTTTCATTGCAATTAAGACAAGTGGGGGGAGACTGCAGGATGTATTGGCATGATCTGTGGCACCACAGACTGGGCACTCTGCCGCAGACCTGCAGTATTTAACAGGATGTCCGAAGAGCCAGCAATTTCGACACTGTTGGGGTGTAGAGACCACTTTGCAGACCCCTAGGCGATGGCCCATGATATAAACAGAGGATGGGAGCTCACAGCAGTCAAAAGTTAAGTGGGCGATGTTACTGGGAAAGTGCTTCTGCCCGTGAGTGGGCAGGATATACACATCCACTTTAAGAATCAGAAGGTCCCTGAAGGGTTAATGGCTCCAAAATATCATCATCGCATGACAGAAAATTACACTGTACAATGGTATGCGGTAAAACCACCGCACCACTGCAAGAATTGAGAGTAGTATGCTTGGTAACTGTGATAGGAACGTTATCAATGAAAGTAAGATGAAAAAGATCATGAACTTGTTCTGCATTCTGAACTGTAATGATACATTCACCACTCTGAAGAGCGTGAAAGAATATATTTTGGCCAACGTGTCATAATCAGTTGGAGATGTCAGTTGTAGGGAAAAGAATTTGGTCCACTCTGTACTTGTAAACACGGTGCATAAAGGAAGTGGGTGTCAAGTAGGTCGTTTCTGGGTGGAATGAGCAGAAATCAAAGAACCATCGTCAGTAAATGGTCTGGAGTGTTTAGGCGTATGACTGCAGGCGGCCCGACCTGAGGCAGGTGGGCGATCCGAAACCGAATACAGTAGTACTTGGGAAAGCCGGATGCATACTTAAAGGTGTGCAAGAGGCAGAAGCACTAGAAGAAATGGGCAGAGCCTCAGCACCTGGAGCAGGTGATGAAGTATCACCAACAGAAGGTATAGGGGAATGGGAAAAGTCTGGAGAATGGTCCAATAATGAAGCTGGGTCAGAACAGGATGCGGTAACAAAAAGGAATTGGGAGGAGGAGGGGGGGTCATGGAACGAAGACTCCACGATGGTGACACTTCTCTCATATTGTTATTCTTTTAGGAAAAAAAAGAAAGAAGGAAAGGAAAAAAAAAAGAAAGGGACAGTGGAGGGACAGTTACTAAAAGGCAGGGAAGGGCTGGAAGTTCCTTCCTTCATCCAAGAGGACCTAGAAGCCGCCACCAGTGCAGATGCAGCATGGAACCCGTCCCATACCCTACCCTTCACACCAGTAATCCAGCGCTCTTGGATAGCAACCTCACATCCATTGAGCCACCTCAGAGGACAAAGGAGAGGGCGGTCGGACACCCGCCTCGAAGCCTAACTCTCTCGGCTTCCACCTCCCAGAACCGACAGGAACCCTGCAGAGATATTCCCGTCACCTGCAGGACACCATGACATACCTCCTGGAAAACCGGGAAGGGAGCAGGGCACCTCCAGATGATCCCCATTCCACGGCAAACTACACTACCCCCGGGGGACCCCAGGGAGTGGGATGAACTCCGCACCTTCCCCACCTGGGAACCGTAAGGCCAAGGGAAAAAACCCCAGAGGCACAAATGGGAGGGGGAAAAGGGGAGGTTAGGGAGGGGGGGGGAAAAGGGGGAAAAAGGAGGACAGGGAGGATGGGATAGGGAAGGCGGGATTGGGGTAATTAGGTTCGTCTGAGGAAGAAACCAAAAGGTTTAATTCCTCAGACCAAGAGTCTCTTCCCCACGACCAGGCGCCCCCCCCCCGGGAAGAGCCCCACAAATAAAGATCCCAAAATTTAATCGTTTTTAAAATTCTTCAAAAAATGACATTCCCCGGGTAATGGGGGTGATCAGGCTTGATCTGGGGAAAGTACGGCAGTCCAACCCCTTTGAAAAAAGACCCTTTTCCAGAAACGAAGATCCCTCGGGAAGGGAAATGTAAAGTCTCAAACCTAAACAAACATGGGGACATATTTATTAGAAAACTTTTCGTTTCTGGGATCTTGATCACTCCTCTCAGAAGACATTTCGGTCCTAGTGTTTACCACCTATTTTTTTTTAAAGAAATTTATCGGAATCATATTAAAAGGTTCTACTGGGGTGTTACAAGACAAACAAATTACGTTCCTTTTACCAAGTAAGTCTAACAAAATAAATTACAGGGGTTGGTAAAATGTCAAATCCGAACAATTAGGTTTTCGTAAAGTCTGTAATATAGCAGAAATTCGACTACATTTTCAACTGTCAGCTGCGATAGCTCATTTTCCACTGCTTCAGGTCCTTTATTTCAAACCAAAACAAAACCTGTGCGCAGGGCCCCGAAAAATTGTTTATGAGTGATTGACCAATAAATAAAAAAGCCTTTTTAACGTAGCTGTTAAATGTACAGTGAGTGAATAAATATTACAACAAACATTAACTATTATAAATTTTAGGTCTGTTTAACAACAGATATCTTCAATATTAATTCTGATATAAATACAGACACACACACACACACACATAAACACAATATATATATATATAAAATATATATATATATAATATATATAATATATATATATATATATATATATATATATATATATATATATATATATATATATATATATATATAATATATATATATATATATAAAATAATTGATATATAATTGTTTACATGATGTAGGATTGCTGGTGTCTTTTGTCTGTCTCATAAATATGCAAGATTACAGGTACGTTTTGCTACTTCTACTTACACTTAGGTCACACTACACGTTTATTTATACACACTCATCTTAGTTTTCTTTGATTTTATCTTAGTTCTTGTTCTAATTGCTTTTCCTTTTATATGCATGGGGAAGTGGAATAAGAATTTTTCCTCCGTAAGCCACGCGTGTTGTAAAAGTCAACTAAAATGCCGGGAACAATGGGCTAGTAACCCCTTTTCCTGTAATAATTACTAAAAAGAATAAGAAAAAGAAAATTGTCAAAGTGGGAAGTCTGAATGTGCGTGGATGTTGTGCAAATGATAAGAAAGAGATGATTGTGGATGTTATGAATGAGAAGAAGCTGGATGTCCTGGCTTTAAGTGAAACAAAACTGAAGGGGGTGGGCGAGTTTCAGTGGAGAGGAATAAATGGGATTAGGTCAGAGGTTTCCAATAGAGGTAGGGCTAAAGAAGGAGTAGCAATAATGTTGAAGGATAAGCTATGGCAGGAAAAGAGGGACTATAAATGTATTAATTCAATGATTATGTGGAGTAAAATAAAGGTTGGATGTGAGAAGTGGGTTGTAGTAAGCGTATAGGCACCTGGGGAAGACAGAAGTACAGAGGAGAGAGAGAGATTTTGGGAAATGTTGAGTGAATGTGTGGGGAGTTTTGAACCAAGTGTGAGAGTAATGGTGGTTGGGGATTTTAATGCTAAAGTGGGCAAAAATGTTGTGGAGGGAGTAGTAGGTAAATTTGGGGTGCCAGGGGTAAATGAAAATGGGAAGCCTTTAATTGAACTATGTGTAGAAAGAGGTTTGATAATAAGTAATACATATTTTATGAAAAAGAGGATAAATAAATATACAAGGTATGATGTAGCACATTATGAAAGGAGTTTATTAGATTATGTATTGGTGGCTAAAAGGATGATGGGTAGGCTCCAGGATGTACACGTTTATAGAGAGGCAACTGATATATCGGATCATTATCTAGTTGTAGCTACAGTTAGAGTGAGAGATAGATGGGATAAGAGGAATATGGCAACAACAAGTAAGAGGGAGGTGACAGTGTATAAACTAAGGGAGGAGGAAGTTCGGATAAAATATAAGCAACTATTGGCAGAAAGGTGGGCTGGTGCAGGTATGAGTAGTGGGGGGGGGGTTGAAGAGGGTTGGAATATTTTTAAAAATGCAGTATTAGAATGTGGGGCAGAAGTTTGTGGTTATAGGAGGGTAAGTGCAGGAGGAAAGAGGAGTGATTGGTGGAATGATGAAGTAAAGGGTGTGATAAAAGAGAAAAAGGTAGCTTATGAGATGTATTTACAAAGCAGAAGTGGTATAAGAAGAGCAGAGTATATGGAGAGTAAAAGAAAGGTGAAGAGAGTGGTGAGAGAGTGCAAAAGGATAGCGGATGGTAGAGTGGGAGTGGTACTGTCAAGAAATTTTAATGAAAATAAGAAAAAAATTTGGAGTGAGTTAAGTTAAGAAAGCCTAGGGAACAAATTGATTTGTAAGTTAAAAACAGAGTAGGGGAGTTAGTAGATGGGGAGATGGAGGTTTTGGGTAGATGGCGAGAATATTTTGAGGAACTTTTAAATGTCGACGAAGAAAGGGAGGCGGTAATTTCATGCACTGGCCAGGGAGGTATACCATCTTTTAGGAGTGAAGAAGAGCAGGATGTGAGTGTGGGGGAGGTGCATGAGGCATTAAGTAGAATGAAAGGGGGTAAAGCAGCTGGAACTGACGGGATCATGACAGGTGGGGGCCACAGTGTTGGAATGGTTGGTATTTTTGTTTAATAAATGTATGAAAGAGGGGAAGGTACCTAGGGATTGGCGGAGAGCGTGTATAGTCCATTTATATAAAGGGAAGGGGGACAAAAGAGATTGTAAAAATTATAGAGGAATAAGTTTACTGAGTACACCAGGAAAAGTGTACGGTAGGGTTATTATTGAAAGAATAAGAGGTAAGACAGAATGCAGAATTTCAGATGAGCAAGGAGGTTTTAGAGTAGGTAGGGGATGTAGATCAAGTGTTTACATTGAAGCATATATGGGAGCAGTATTTAGATAAAGGTAGGGAAGTTTTATTGCATTTATGGATTTAGAAAAGGCATATGATAGAGTGGATAAGGAAGCAATGTGGCAGATGTTGCAAGTATATGGAATAGGTGGTAAATTACTAAATGCTGTAAAGAGCTTTTATGAGGATAATGAGGCTCAGGTTAGGGTGTAGAAGAGAGGGAGACTATTTCCCGGTAAAAGTAGGTCTTAGACAGGGATGTGTAATGTCACCATGGTTGTTTAATATATTTATAGATGGGGTTGTAAAAAAAGTAAATGCTAGGGTGTTCGGGAGAGGGGTGGGATTAAATTATGGGGGATTAAATACAAAATGGGAAGTGACCCAGTTACTTTTTGCTGATGATACTGTGCTTATGGGAGATTCTAAAGAAATATTGCGAAGGTTAGTGGACGAATTTGGGAGTGTGTGTAAAGGTAGAAAGTTGAAAGTGAATATAGGAAAAAGTAAGGTGATGAGAGTATCAAATGATTTAGATAAAGAAAAATTGAATATCAAATTGGGGAGGAGGAGTATGGAAGAAGTGAATGTTTTTTTTCAGATATTTGGGAGTTGACGTGTCAGCGGATGGATTTATGAAGGATGAGGTTAATCATAGAATTGATGAAGGAAAAAAGGTGAGTGGTGCATTGAGGTATATGTGGAGGCAAAAAAATGTTATCTATTGAGACAAAGAAGGGAATGTATGAAAGTATAGTAGTGCCAACACTCTTATATGGGTGTGAAGCTTGGGTTGTAAATGTTGCAACGAGGAGGCGGTTCAAGGCAGTGGAGATGTCCTGACTAAGGGCAATGTGTGGTGTAAATATTATGCAGAAAATTCGGAGTGTGGAAATTAGGAGAAGGTGTGGAGTTAATAAAAGTCAGAGGACTGAAGAGGGTTTGTTGAGGTGGTTTGGTCATTTAGAGAGAATGGATCAAAGTAGAATAACATGGAGAGCGTATAAATCTGTAGGGGAAGGAAGGCGGGGTAGGGGTCGTCCTCGAAAAGGTTGGAAGGAGGGGGTAAAGGAGGCATTGTGGGCGAGGGGTTCGGACTTCCAGCAAGCGTGCGTGAGCGTGTTAGATAGGAACGAATGGAGACAAATGGTATTTGGGACCTGACGAACTGTTGGAGTGTGAGCAGGGTAATATTTAGTAGAGGGATTCAGGGAAAGCGGTTATTTTACATAACCGGATTTTAGTCTTGGAAATGGGAAGTACAATGCCTGCACTCCAAAGGAGGGGCTTGAGATATTGGCAGTCTGGAGGGATATATTGTGTATTTTTACACGTATATACTTCTAAATTGTTGTATTCTGGGCATCTTTGCAAAAACAGTGATTATGTGTGAGTGAGGTGAAAGTGTTGAATAATGATGAAAGTATTTTCTTTTTGGGGATTTTCTTTCTTTTTGGGTCACCCTGCCTCGGTGGGAGACGGCCGACTTGTTGAAAAAAAAGAAATATATATATATATATATATATATATATATATATATATATATATATATATATAATATATATATATATATATATATATATATATATTATATATATATATATATATATATATATATATATATATATATATTTTATTATTATCACACTGGCCGATTCCCACCAAGGCAGGGCGGCCCGAAAAAGAAAAACTTTCACCATCATTCACTCCATCACTGTCTTGCCAGAAGGGTGCTTTTTCACTACAGTTCTTAACTGCAACATTAACACCCCTCCTTCAGAGTGCAGGCACTGTACTTCCCATCTCCAGGACTCAAGTCCGGCCTGCCGGTTTCCCTGAACCCCTTCATAAATGTTACTTTGCTCACACTCCAACAGCACGTCAAGTATTAAAAACCATTCGTCTCCATTCACTCCTATCAAACACGCTCACGCACGCCTGCTGGAAGTCCAAGCCCATCGCACACAAAACCTCCTTTACCCCCTCCCTCCAACCTTTCCTAGGCCGACCCCTACCCCGCCTTCCTTCCACTACAGACTGATACACTCATGAAGTCATTCTGTTTCGCTCCATTCTCTCTACATGTCCGAACCACCTCAACAACCCTTCCTCAGCCCTCTGGACAACAGTTTTGGTAATCCCGCACCTCCTCCTAACTTCCAAACTACGAATTCTCTGCATTATATTCACACCACACATTGCCCTCAGATATGACATCTCCACTGCCTCCAGTCTTCTCCTCGCTGCAACATTCATCACCCATGCTTCACACCCATATAAGAGTGTTGGTAAAACTATACTCTCATACATTCCCCTCTTTGCCTCTAAGGACAAAGTTCTTTGTCTCCACAGACTCCTAAGTGCACCACTCACCCTTTTCCCCTCATCAATTCTATGATTCACCTCATCCTTCATAGACCCATCCGCTGACACGTCCACTCCCAAATATCTGAATACATTCACTTCCTCCATACTCTCTCCCTCCAATCTGATATCCAATCTTTCATCACCTAATATTTTTGTTATCCTCATAACCTTACTCTTTCCTGTATTCACTTTTAATTTTCTTCTTTTGCACACCCTACCAAATTCATCCACCAATCTCTGCAACTTCTCTTCGGAATCTCCCAAGAGCACAGTGTCATCAGCAAAGAGCAACTGTGACAACTCCCACTTTATGTGTGATTCTTTATCTTTTAACTCCACGCCTCTTGTCAAGACCCTCGCATTTACTTCTCTTACAACCCCATCTATAAATATATTAAACAACCACGGCGACATCACACATCCCTGTCTAAAGCCTACTTTTACTGGGAAATAATTTCCCTCTTTCCTATGTACTCTAACTTGAGCCTCACTATCCTCGTAAAAACTTCACTGCTTTCAGTAACCTACCTCCTACACCATACACCTGCAACATCTGCCACATTGCCCCCCTATCCACCCTGTCATACGCCTTTTCCAAATCCATAAATGCCACAAAGACCTCTTTAGCCTTATCTAAATACTGTTCACTTATATGTTTCACTGTAAACACCTGGTCCACACACCCCCTACCTTTCCTAAAGCCTCCTTGTTCATCTGCTATCCTATTCTCAGTCTTACTTTTAATTCTTTCAATAATAACTCTACCATATATATATATATATATATATATATATATATATATATATATATATATATATATATATATATATATATATATATATATATATTATATATATATATATATATATATATATATATATATAAATATATATATATATATATATATATATATATATATATATAATATATATATATATAGGTTTAAAAATGTAGTGTTAGAGTGTTCAGCAGAAGTTTGTGGTTACAGGAAAGTGGGTGCAGGAGGGAAGAGGAGCGATTGGTGGAATGATGATGTAAAGAGAGTAGTAAGGGAGAAAAAGTTAGCATATGAGAAGTTTTTACAAAGTAGAAGTGATGCAAGGAGGGAAGAGTATATGGAGAAAAAGAGAGAAGTTAAGAGAGTGGTGAAGCAATGTAAAAAGAGAGCAAATGAGAGAGTGGGTGAGATGTTATCAACAAATTTTGTTGAAAATAAGAAAAAGTTTTGGAGTGAGATTAACAAGTTAAGAAAGCCTAGAGAACAAATGGATTTGTCAGTTAAAAATAGGAGAGGAGAGTTATTAAATGGAGAGTTAGAGGTATTGGGAAGATGGAAGGAATATTTTGAGGAATTGTTAAATGTTGATGAAGATAGGGAAGCTGTGATTTCGTGTATAGGGCAAGGAGGAATAACATCTTGTAGGAGTGAGGAAGAGCCAGTTGTGAGTGTGGGGGAAGTTCGTGAGGCAGTAGGCAAAATGAAAGGGGGTAAGGCAGCCGGGATTGATGGGATAAAGATAGAAATGTTAAAAGCAGGTGGGGATATAGTTTTGGAGTGGTTGGTGCAATTATTTAATAAATGTATGGAAGAGGGTAAGGTACCTAGGGATTGGCAGAGAGCATGCATAGTTCCTTTGTATAAAGGCAAAGGGGATAAAAGAGAGTGCAAAAATTATAGGGGGATAAGTCTGTTGAGTGTACCTGGTAAAGTGTATGGTAGAGTTATAATTGAAAGAATTAAGAGTAAGACGGAGAATAGGATAGCAGATGAACAAGGAGGCTTTAGGAAAGGTAGGGGGTGTGTGGACCAGGTGTTTACAGTGAAACATATAAGTGAACAGTATTTAGATAAGGCTAAAGAGGTCTTTGTGGCATTTATGGATTTGGAAAAGGCATATGACAGGGTGGATAGGGGGGCAATGTGGCAGATGTTGCAAGTGTATGGTGTAGGAGGTAGGTTACTGAAAGCAGTGAAGAGTTTTTACGAGGATAGTGAGGCTCAAGTTAGAGTATGTAGGAAAGAAGGAAATTTTTTCCCAGAAAGGTAGGCCTTAGACAAGGATGTGTGATGTCACCGTGGTTGTTTAATATATTTATAGATGGGGTTGTAAGAGAAGTAAATGCGAGGGTCTTGGCAAGAGGCGTGGAGTTAAAAGACAAAGAATCACACACAAAGTGGAGTTGTCACAGCTGCTCTTTGCTGATGACACTGTGCTCTTGGGAGATTCTGAAGAGAAGTTGCAGAGATTGGTGGATGAATTTGGTAGGGTGTGCAAAAGAAGAAAATTAAAGGTGAATACAGGAAAGAGTAAGGTTATGAGGATAACAAAAAGATTAGGTGATGAAAGATTGAATATCAGATTGGAGGGAGAGAGTATGGAGGAGGTGAATGTATTCAGATATTTGGGAGTGGACGTGTCAGCGGATGGGTCTATGAAAGATGAGGTGAATCATAGAATTGATGAGGGAAAAAGAGTGAGTGGTGCACTTAGGAGTCTGTGGAGACAAAGAACTTTGTCCTTGGAGGCAAAGAGGGAATGTATGAGAGTATAGTTTTACCAACGCTCTTATATGGGTGTGAAGCGTGGGTGATGAATGTTGCAGCGAGGAGAAGGCTGGAGGCAGTGGAGATGTCATGTCTGAGGGCAATGTGTGGTGTGAATATAATGCAGAGAATTCGTAGTTTGGAAGTTAGGAGGAGGTGCGGGATTACCAAAACTGTTGTCCAGAGGGCTGAGGAAGGGTTGTTGAGGTGGTTCGGACATGTAGAGAGAATGGAGCGAAACAGAATGACTTCAAGAGTGTATCAGTCTGTAGTGGAAGGAAGGCGGGGTAGGGGTCGGCCTAGGAAGGGTTGGAGGGAGGGGGTAAAGGAGGTTTTGTGTGCGAGGGGCTTGGACTTCCAGCAGGCATGCGTGAGCGTGTTTGATAGGAGTGAATGGAGACAAATGGTTTTTAATACTTGACGTGCTGTTGGAGTGTGAGCAAAGTAACATTTATGAAGGGATTCAGGGAAAACCCGGCAGGCCGGACTTGAGTCCTGGAGATGGGAAGTACAGTGCCTGCACTCTGAAGGAGGGGTGTTAATGTTGCAGTTTAAAAACTGTAGTGTAAAGCACCCTTCTGGCAAGACAGTGATGGAGTGAATGATGGTGAAAGTTTTTCTTTTTCGGGCCACCCTGCCTTGGTGGGAATCGGCCGGTGTGATAATAAAAAAAAATATATATATATATATATATATATACATAAATATATATATATATAGATATATATATGTGGTGTGTGTGTGTATGTGTGTGTGTGTGTGTGTGTGTGTGTGTGTGTGTGTGTGTGTGTGTGTGTGTGTGTTTGTGTGTGTGGGGTGTGTGTGTGTGTGTGCGTGTGTGTGTGTGTTTGTGTGTGTGTGTGTGCGTGTGTGTGTGTGTGCATCTGTGTGTGTGTGCCAATTGATTTCATTTATACACATTTAATAAATAACTTAACCCCGAGAACATGGATTAAAATATCCTCTCAGTGTGTATATATATCGATAGATATTTACGTCTCTGCAGATATACATATCTCTACGTATATACATCCAGTAAGTAATGCCTGAAGTATCCTAAGTTCTGCACCTGTCGAGGTCATACTCTAAGTTCCCTTGTTGCCAGTTTTTGGCTCTCGTTGCAAGAAATTAGACCTCGCTCCTCTTCCTTGGATCTAACATTATTGCCTCCCACTTCCCCTAGGTGCTGTATGATCCCTACGGGCTTAAAGATTTTCCTAAATATAATAATAATAATAATAATAACAATAATAATATTAATAATAATAATGATAATAATAATAATAATAATAATAATAATAATAATAATAATAATAATAATAATAATAATAATAATAATAATTATATACACTGCTTGAAAGTAGAGACATCTATTACTTTTTTAACCCCGTAAATTCATAGTGTACTAGGTGTAACACTAGCTACGGCTTTACACTGAGGCTTTATAATGTCGCAAAGGCCACATAATCCTCTGTATAACTCTGTCTAGAGCCAGCCATTATTCTGAAGCTTACACTGTCTTAGTCTGCACTCTGCAACACAGTTTACTTCAAGTGAAACGTTTCACTTTCTGTAACTAAACTACCTAAAGAAAAATAATGTTTGCAATGTAGACCAAATGTGTTTCGGTCGCTGTTCGCGATTAGTGAAATGTATCCCAATATTCCATGACCCCAGCCTCCTTTACCTCAATTCACGCTATTGGAATGGTACAGAGTGCGGCATTCATTTATAATGTAGTTAATCATCATTGTCAAGAATCTGAAAGGAATTAGAAGAGGCATTCATCATTCCTAATTTGGAAATGAATATCCAAATTTCTTTAACGAAAATGGTAAATTTGAACTTTCATAGACCAAATCTTTCAGAGTGACCAAAGAAACCAGTATCTTGGAAAAATAAACACAAAATCAGTATCTAGCTTTATCAAGTCACAAACAGATCTGTTTGTGACTTGATTTCGCCCACTGTGTGGGCGAAATGTAGTCAGTAAAGGATTGCATTATACTGCATTTGTGTTTATTTTTCCATCGTGTGGATATTATATACCATTTATCTCCATATTTGTTTAAAAAATGGATAAACCAACAGTGAGTGAGTGATCTGGTTCAAAATCACATAACCCCCATAGGGCAAAGCAGTCCCTCTCCTCATGGATTCCCTGAGAGTGAACCCGTTGTTCTTAGCTCACAGCCTTTTGATAGCAATTCGATCACAATCCCATGGAGATCCAGAGAGTGAGCTGGTCCCTTTGAGAGCAAACCAGTCCCTATCTCTCTAGAGACCAAGAGAGAGTGAACATGTTCTCCAGAAAAGTTGGCTTCTATGACCATCCTGGGGGCTGGGGAGGAATCCTCTGCTAACGACCTGCTCCGATGTGCTTGTCCGAAGACAAACTTTGTGCTCAAAGCTGTCCAGCTAGCATTAGGGAGAGACGAGTGTGATCGCAGACTCGTTTTCTAGGTCTGGTCTACCTTGGTGGGGACTGGGGCCTTTCAAGGGTAGTGTTAAGCACTTTGATAACTGCATCTCTCAGCATGGTAATAAAATTGTGGAGTATATTGATAGAATGTAAATAAGAATTGATAATGTGAGAAAGTCCCTGGAGGACGAAACGACTTCACAATAAAATATAACCTTCACTGTGTGTCTTATTTACATATCTGAGGATCCATCGCGCTTCTTGATGTGCTCTTCCGAGAAGCATTTATTCCTTGATGCTTCTGAAGTTACCGCTTCCCTTCCCTGTTGAATGACATTACCATTCCCTGGGGTTGTATGATCCCTTCGTATCATATTAACGGGATACAATACAGACAAGTTGAAGAATAAGGCAAATATGCATGCTTGGATATCTTTATTGCCGGAACGTTGTCCGTCAGCCTTGATAGGATGTAATCAGTCCCTGAAGCCCGACAGCCTTTGTAGGTGGTAGTCAGTCCCTCAAACTTGAGAGACTGACCACTTCCTACCAAGACTGACGGATTCATCACGTTATATGAGTTAGTCAGTCTGTAATCAACTCATGAAACCTCGTGTGCAGGCGAAACGTTCCTCACTAAAGATACCCAAGTGTTGCACACGTCTTATTTTTGTACGATCCCTCTATATATGCTGACAGTCTTAATGAAACACTTTGATTATTGTAGTCATGGGAAGAGAAAGAACCAATAGGCTGAAAGAGTAAACAACAACATTGAAAAATTGAGAGAAGTTAGATCAGATGAAAAGGAGGAAGACTAAATTATCATTTCAAGAGCCCGTCTGCATCAAGGTGTTTCCCTGGAAGGTGACCTGGCTTGAGGTAGAGAGCTTCAAGGCTTCCACACTCACACGCACACACACACACACACACACACCACACACACACACACACACACACACACACACACACACACACACACACACACACACACACACACACACACACACACACACACACTCCAGCACACCATCGATCATCTTAGTGTTGATTTACATCTTTGGTTCCAATAACCGAAGGGGAAAGTCGAGACTCCCTTCACTTCTTCCCTCTTTCTCCTCTCCCCTTGTTCCTTTTATCTCTTTTCTCTCTCTCTCTCTCTCTCTCTTTCTCGCTTCCTTCCCTCTCCCTCTCTCCCTCCCTCCCTCTCCTCCCTCCCTCCCTCCCTCTCTCCCTCCATAAACTCCATCATGCTCACGACATATATATTGAATTACCCTAACAATTGCATCATAAAACACACCCAACGCAATATTTTTCCCTGTGCCATATTTTCCCCACCGAAATATATATAGTACATTTGGGGTAAATTTCCTGAATAATTAACACGTTTCCAGTTTTTTCACCTCCACCATTTTTCAGCGGTCGAATTTCTTTCCCTTGTCCCGAAAAAAAAAGGAATACTGATCAGATAAAAGCCTCATAGAATTTGAATTCCGTAGGGGCAGCCCGACATTTACATTCCATTTTCGCATATTGGCTGTAAACAGCAGCGCCACCTATGTCTTAAGGTCATCCAGGTGAGTATAACCAGGAGGTGAGTCTATCCGAGGATCAATGGACGAAGGATCGAACCACTTCTCGCTGAATACGTTGGACAGTGTTCCTCAATTCTCATGTTCGTATGA
>NC_069468.1:16169968-16172468 GCF_026875155.1 Cherax quadricarinatus
GGCATAGAAATTAGAATGGTAGTTTTATTACTAGGGATGTACCAAAGAAAAAGGGCACCTAACTGGGATTACCCAACACAGTACTCGAAATTTTTTCCGTCGTTTTTAAGAATGAAAGATATTTCGAGACACAAAAATATTTGGGACGTGATCACGACATACATAAATTCCCAAGGCATAGACAGTGTAGAAATGGATAGGCTTATTACTAGGGATGTACCAAAGAACAAGGCAGCCTAACTGGGATACCCAACACAGATACTCGACAACATTTACTCGTCATAAGACCGGACAAATTATGGGATAAAGAGTAAGGATGTGGAACGTATGGTAAGGATGGGAATAATGGCAGCGCAGCAATGGAAACTGACTCCTGCAAGTTTTCGTAGGTAAGAGATACGCCAGTAGGTTTCATATAGCGCCTTGGAGGTGGGAGGTAGCTCCAGTTCCTTGGAACAAGATCCTTCATTGAATCAACACGTGAAGGATTCATCTCCCTCTTAAAGTTTAGGAATTACTCAATTTTCGTCATCCCGTCAGCAATTCTATAACAAAAAAATTACTGGAATTTTTCCTGATAAGCACAACGCTGAACCTGATCAGATTATATATGCATAAATTATTTATAATCTAGGTTAACTAGATCAACGGGAATGAGTTATTATTTTGACACTTTATAAATTATTCTCATGGGAGACTAAGAATAAAGCTGTATTGTAAGTGCATATTTTTTCAATTTTTCTTTGGTATATATTTTTTTACATCACACACACACAAATATATAGTATATTTATATATATATATATATATATATATATATATATATATATATATATATATATATATATATATATATATATATATATATATATATATATATATATAATAAGATCACAGTAAAACAGGTGATATCATAATATGCAGAACAACCACTGTGAAAAAATCGTGAGCTTCCAAGCGCATTCGTAATTTCTCACATTATCAGTTATATGACAATGTTAGAAATCACGAAGCGCTTGGAAGTTCACTATTTTTTTCACAGTGGTTGTTCTGCACACGTGTTTGTGTGTCTGTCAGTCCATTTTAATTGTTGACCTCTTCCCTCCTTTCTTAACTGAAGGTATTATTATAATTACCCCTTGCTATTAAATCCAACTATAAACAAAAGGCAGCTCTAGCCAGATGAAGTTGAAAAAATAGTCAACTGTTGATACTACTCATCATGTCTAGAAATCGCACATCGACGGTCGGGTGATCTTAGAAACTGTTAGTGTGAACTCTGGTCCTGTGAAGAGTATTGCAGGACACATGTGGCGTCAAGCAGGTACATGATGAATCTTCCCCATTATAATTTTCTTCACTGATTTTGCTAGTAAGAATCATCAGGTGCCTCTTCATTCTCATCGTAGAGTTAAGTTATACACAAGCTTCTCAATTTATTACGAAGGCCTGATATGTTTCTCCCGGCTAGAGCATACCTCAGGAAGATGTACACAATAGGGGATCAACTTGTAGCTATAAGTATAGCAAGAGTGCGCGTTCGTTCGCTCTCGCGTGCTCGCTCTTGTTCTCTCCCTCTCTCCATTGGGACACAGGGGCAGCAATAACATGGAAAACACAGACAGTTGTTCGTTTAAATCCTTTCCCACAAGTACCTGTGTGATATTAAGCCAGATTACAGAGCTCAGATGCGCTTTCTTTACCTTCACCAACAAGATACTCAGTGAACCCTTAAAAACAACGCATTACAGAAATTTTGTTTGGAAAACTTCGTTTTGTGTAGAGCTTGATCAAGTCGAAATTAGGCTCTACACAGAACGAAACGGTGCCACAAACAAAATCTTATACACCGTGCATCTTTTCGCTTGGTTACTGTTTAAAATAGGCCTATTTGACACAATAACAGTGCTACCAGTTCACCAGAGATACCTAGAGCTTGATTTTGCACACACAGTTTCACTGCTATATAAGCAGGAACTTTACACCCACATGTACATTTTACTATGTAAACAAGGGCAGCAGTGGTAAGAAAAGTAACACTCACATTTTTACTTGTACCTGAACTGGAGCAGTAGGTGTAAGGGAAGTATTATCAGGGTGCATATTTAACTTGTGTAAGCAGGGGCTGCAGATGACAGCAGACTTGAATGCCCTATGCATTTCCTAATTGTTAATTTATTCAGAAACAAAATTTAACCCAGTATGGATTATAAATTAGCGTATTACCTTAGTTATTGGTTGTTTAATGGGGTTTATAACCTATAAACTGCACGAAGGTTATTAAGGTTGCATGTACCCTGTTAATTACCAGGCAAGATGATTTTAATCCCTTAAATTTGGATTACAGTAAACACAGTGTATTTATACATACACATGCAACTCTCTTTTGTATATACTGTTACCTGAGCCCTAATTTATGAAAAATGAACAATGTAAGCCTGTGTACAGAATATAAAAGATTGTAACTGATTGAAAACAGTCATATATTGATCTCACTGCA
>NC_069468.1:16177468-16207468 GCF_026875155.1 Cherax quadricarinatus
TCATATAGATTTTTTCAGCATCTGACAATTTTATTTTTAAGGTAGTTCGCATAGTTTTATTTTTTAATGTTAATATGTAACATGATGCAATTTTTTATTTTTGGGCAGTTTTTTAAGAGGGAGTCTTAACATTTTTTACACAGTCTCTAGAATTTACAGAGAAAGGTGTGATGAACACAGAACATCCAGTGAGCGGCAATTCTGAGGGTCAAACGGTTCGTTAATATGAGAGAGGTCAGAGGAGAATGGCCAGACCGGTTTAAGCTGACAGAAAACGACGGTAATTAAAAACAAATAAATAAATAAAATAAAAAAAAAAACACTCATTACAACATACAGAAGAGCATCTCTAAAGTGAATGGGGCATAGCAGCAGAAGACCACGCCAGGTTCCACTCCTGTCAGCTAAGAACTGAAAACTGAGGCTGCAATGGACACAGGCTTACCAAAACTGGACAGTTAAAGATTGGCGTCAACATTTGGGATGTGGTCGAGCGGGAGATTCGCTGTATCAATATGCAGCCGACAATTCTGCAGCAGCTACGTATTGCTATCATGTCAACCTGGACCAGAATCTCTAAGGAATGTTTACAGCACCTCGTTGAATCCATGACACCAGTATCATCCCACATCTCAAATGTAGCTAATCGACTAACTAATGTAAGTTTAACACTAGATTATATATGTATAAAAGAAATATCACGCAAAACTCTGAAGTCATCATACTAAAACTTAGTAGTATGAAGTGTTTGTTTCTGTGAGAAGAATTATCAATACTCTGAACAACAGAGTGGCAACTCTTGCTCCAACCATCAAGGTACGACGTATGAGCCCACGAAGGTCATCGTCATAAAGTACGACGTGTGAGCCGAAAAAGGTCACCGTCTAGTGACGTATAAGGACACAGAGGTGGGTCACCGTGAAGTTAATATAACAAAGCCCAAAATGAACATAGAATTTGCACAACTAAATGCACTTAAAGGGTAAGTTCCAAATTTGAACAAAGCTGACAGAATCGAAGTTCAGTACATAACATACTGGCCAGAGAGTACACTAAGTCCACAGTCTTCTGTAGGACATTGTGGCACAGATCAGTCTATGTGAATGTACACAATGACAGTGTAAAAAATGCGTTTTAAGGTGTGGTTCTTTTACTGGTTACGACAGCATGGCTCTTGTGCGTCCCAGTACTATGTGTGGTAACGTTGACTGCTTTCAAAAACAGAGTAGCGGTAGTGTTGGTGGATTATCTTGCCAGGTGGATTATCTTGCCAGGAAGCTAAGAGACAAAGCTTTGTAAAGTGATAATTAAGCACTGTAATGAGTTAACATATACTATGGGCCAATCCACATTACACTATAGTAAAGTTTTATAAAACTGAAAAAACAGATTCATCGCAGTGTTCCTTATGGCGGGTCACAGCAGCAACATACTGGATTCAGTGGTCTGAGTGAAATGAAATCATAGTGTAAGCATTAAACTCGTATATATTTTTTTTAAGTCTAATCGATATAAATTTAGCCTGTTTAATAGGAATGACGGCAACTTTCCGTAACCATTCCATTATAACCCTAATCTGCTTCAATAAATACTGAATAAATCATTTTGATTGCCACCTTTCACAGCAAAATAGTCCCTGGAAACCAAATTCTCTAGCAATTTTCCTCCAAAACCCTACAATTTTTCTCTTATTTTCATGTCTTTGTTTCAGTTTCTATATTTAGGTTACATTGTTGACTCCAGTCAGTTGAATTCCACAGTTACCTAAAAAAATTTTGATAAAGATAGCAACAAACCTTGAACCAGTTAATGAACATGCAAGAACGTCGTTTGCAGTTTAATTTTTTTCCAAGTCATAACTCAAACACGTAAGCTTCTGAATATTCTATGTTTGGAGATTTCTTATCCTATGTAACTATAACACGCTTGTAACAGGGCTCCGTTTTCACTTCAGACGACTCTCCTTATACCCTCCAGATGCTTGTAAAGCCCAAACACTAAATGTATTTTTGGCGTTAAAAAACACAACTGCTGGTGGATACAATTAAGGTTTGCTGGAGATGAATCCCAACAGCGAAGACCAGCCTTTCCAGAGTATACACAACGTAACTTTTAGCCTGCCTGACGAAGCAGGAAAGCCAGAGATTACGTAAGATCCTCTTACACTAAGCTTGATGTAACAGAATAAGGATTGGGGCAACATGCTGACAAGTGGGTATAAAAATGAAATGCATATTAAGTTTTAATTTAAACGATGTTTTTCTTATGTTTTCCAGTGGTGAGCAAAAAATCGTCTACCATAAAGTCTTGCTTTGCATTTACGTCTGTAAAGCTAAAGCAGATGCTCAAAAGTGATACGAGTTCCTTCTAGAAAACTGAATACGCAGGCTAGAACAGAGATAATAAGAGATTCACCTACCCAAGTTGAGAAGCAAGTGAGGACCTGTGGTTACTCGGGTTCCTACCCATCTTGAAGTAGCAGGAGAGGGAATAAAAGATTACGTGAGTCCTCGTTCCCAGCCTGAAAATGGAAGAGAGGGCAGCATATTACAATAGCTCCTTCCCACATAACGTGAAGAAGGAGCAAAAAAACCTGAGTAACTAAATGAGTTCATACCAAAACTGTCGCAAGGAGACGGAGGAGATCATTTGACTCTTAGCCATACTTTTGGAACAAAATTAAAGGAGTATAACTGCTTACCCTGAGAAATTCTATTTTACAAGTTGGTATGAATTATTAATTAAATTTTTAGAGTGCTTGCAAGCTTAGAACCAATTAAAAGGAGTATCTCTGAGGAAACATCTGAATAATGAGGTGGTATGAGAATTTGTGGTGGCATTAGTGTTGGAATAAGCAATTATGGTGGTGGTGTGAGAGGTGGCGGTGTGAAAGGTGGTTGTATTAGTGCTGGTGGGGGTATTAGTGTAAGTGGTCATAATGGTGCTGATGATAGTAGTTTGCAACTGAATTATCGGTATTGTTATTCCCTTCAGTATCAGTCCTATTTCTTGTTATATTATTCTTTCAGTAAACATCCTAAATTTAATACTAACTTTTTATTTCGTACTTTCAGTGATTCCCGAACTTCTTCTTCTCCCCCCCCCCACACACATAGTTGTCAGAAAGCTTAACAATCTGGATAGTGATTTAGTGAAGGCAGGATAGGACAAAGAGATAGGACAAAGCTCATAGAGCAGGGAGAGAATGAGTCTAATAGCGACTCAACCACTGCATCCACAAATAGGTAAGTTCACACACACACACACACACACCACACACACACACACACACACACACACACACACACACACACACACACAATGTAGAGGTGGTCAGAGGCGCCTATATGGAACGGGCAAAATTACTGGTTATGGGTGATTTCATCCACAAGAGATTGGGAAAACCTGGAGCCACACGGGAGACCAAAAACTCGGAGGGCTAAGATA
Source organism: Cherax quadricarinatus (assembly GCF_026875155.1). NCBI lineage: Eukaryota > Metazoa > Arthropoda > Malacostraca > Decapoda > Parastacidae > Cherax > Cherax quadricarinatus. Next base: position 16,180,916 of record NC_069468.1, read on the forward strand.
ATGAAGGTGGTACTGGAAAACTTCATGTATCAACATATTAAGGACATTACCAGAAAGAGAATAAGGGATGATCCAGAAAGGCTGGACCTCGTATTCACCTCGAGTAGTTCAGACGTTGAGGATATCATTTACAAAATGTCCATCAGAGCTAGCGATCACGTGATCCTGAGCTTCAACTACTTTACAGAGCTAGCAGTGGAAAGGGAAGCAGCACGAGAAAGATGGGATAACCCAAACAACTAAAGAGAGGACTACACAGGCATGAGGCAGTTCTTGTACGAGGTGCAGTTGTGAAGAGAACTGGAAGGAAAGACAGTAAATGAAATGATGGATCACGTGACCACAAAGTGCATGGAGGCAGAGTTCATACCCAAGGACAACAGAAATGACAACGAGAATGACATAGCACCGTAAGCCAAATCTGTCCCGAAGCTGTTATACAGCCACATCAGTAGGAAAACAACAATCAAGGACCAGATAATCAGGCTGGGAACTCACAAGAAACGATCAAAAAGATTGTGAAGAGCTCAACAAGAGATTTAATGAGGCATTTGTGGAGACAGAAAGGATCCCAACAAACCGGGATGGCAGAGTACACTAACAAGTGCTGCATACACTACACACAACCTAGAAGGAGGAGAGACTGCTAAGCAAACTAGATACCTCAAAGGCAGTGTTTTATATATATATATATATATATATATATATATATATATAATATATATATATAGTATTATATATATATATATATATATGATATATATATATATATACAGTGGTCCCCCGCTTTTCGTAGTTCCCGGCAATCGTAAAATTCGCCAATCATAGAGGTATTTTCGTATAAACATGGACTCGCTTTTCATAGGTTGACTCGCGAGTCGTAGTTCGTCTGGGACGCATACCGACGGCGTGAGCCAGGGCGGCAGCCAGTCTGGCATTGTTTACCAGTGAGCGAAGACGGGGAGAAAAAAAACCCGGAGGCAAGTAATAAGGTGCGGGAAAAATTTAACACCTAAAAGGAAACGAAAGAAATTTTGGGGATACCAAAAAGGGGTGTTTTCATTTTTAAGTTAAATAATTTAAAAATTATAATAAAATTATTAATTTTAAAAAAGGGGGGGAAAAAAAAAAATTAAAAAAAAAATAAGAAATAACGGGGTAGGCTTCTGTCGGGTCCCTTTTGTAAAAACGGAAAAAGGAAAAGAAAATGGACCCCTTTTCCCAAAATGCTGGGGGCGAGTTCTCGGGCCGAAATACAAGGGGAAGAAAAGGGCCGGCCAAAGCCCCGGCTTTTTTTTAAAACAGAAATAAAAAAAAAATCCCTCCAGGGCTCCAAAAGCGAAAAAATTTAAAATAAAAATTTTTTTAAATTTTGGGAAAAAAGGGCAAAAACAAATAACTAAAAAATGGCTCCAAAAAAAGGGGGGGTTTTCCTAGTCCCAAGGCCGTTTTTTAAAATAAAATAATTAATTTAAAAAAAATAGTTAAAATATAAATTAAAATTAAACGGGGCCCCCTTTTTAGCCCCAATCGTTCCCAAATAAGGGGAAAAAAAGAAATAAAGGATGCTTTTCAAGGGATCATCTGCGGGGGACCCATCCCGAGGTTTGAAAATTGGTTTTTAATGGGGAAACCCCTAGGCCCGGGAAATATTTAAAATTCCTTTATTTTAGGCTGAAATTTAAAAAAAAGTAATTCCAAAAAAAGGGTTAGTGGGGTTTTAAGGGGAGAAAATTTTTGAATTTAAGAAAACCTCATAAAAAATTAAAAGGGGGCATGTGGGCTGCCAGGAATAAGCCTAAAATTATTTTCCATATCCAAAAAAAAATAAAAAAAGAGTTTTGGGAAAGGATAAACTGAAAAAAGGTCAATTGGGAAAGAAAAGTTTTTTTGGGAAAAAGGGAAAAACAAGAGGAAACTTTTTTAACTTGAGGAAAAGGCTACAGAACAAAAGTTAAAAAGTAGGAATTTTGGCCCCAAAAGGGGGTTTGGGGTTTTTTAAAAAACCAATACCAGTGTAACTTTCTGATTCCCAAGGGGGGAAAAAAAAGTATGAAGATAATGGGTGAAACTAAATAAAAAGGTTAGGGAAAAAATTTTTTGGAGTGGAAGAGGTTTTCCCAAAGGGAAAAAACTCCGGAAAAGAAAAAAGGGTCAAATTTTCGGGCTAATGAGGGGGGAAAAATGAACCTTCTAATTCCATTCTGAAAACCAATTTTCGGGAAAAAATGTTTAAAGTAAAGGTTTTTTGGAAAATTAATTCTTCCAAAACCATGGAAAGAAGGTTTTGCCTTTAAAAAATCTCCAAAAAGAAATTTGTTCAAGTCCCTTGATTGGCCCCAAGCCCCTCTCAACCCCCAAGGTCCAATTTTGAGGGGGACCTTTTTTCCCCCGCATCCTCCCTAAAAACCCATGGAAGGGTTAGCAAAAAAAAATTTCCAAAACTTTTAATCTGCTGGAAAAGCAATATTTTCCCAAAGGGAAAATTTTGGGAAAAAATTAAACCTCCCTATCCCCTTATGGAAAAATTTGGGAGGGAGTTCCGGGGTTTGAATTGTAAAAAATTTTGGGAGTTTTGTGGAAAAGGGGAGAAAAAGAAAACAAAAAAAAAAGGGGGGGGAAAAAAAAAAAAAAAACCACAATGAAGAGCTCCCACTGAGGCTGAAAGAGCTTCGCGGGAAAAGAGAAATGATCGCGCTCAGAACTTGCGAAGGAGGGGGAAGAGAGATGGAAGAAGGTGCCTTTTTCGGAAAAAGAATTTTTTTACTATGTGGGGAAAGATGGAAAGCTTATGGAGAAACCCCCCCTAAAAAGGTTTGTTGAAAAGCCGGGTTTGGAAACATGTACAGTGACAAATCTTGTGCCATTTTAGGGAAGTTTTTAAAGAGACGCCAAAAACAGAGCTCTCTCCACATTATTTTGAAGACGGACCCCATGATTTCCAAGGGGGCCCTGGGGCATTAAAAACAGAAAGAAAGCAACCCCCAAAAAAGAAAAATTGTCCCGAGGTTGTGGAAGGGGATTCCCCCCAAAAATAAACAACCCACTCTCTTCCCTCCTCCATCTCCCAACACAAGAAGAACTCCAATAAAAGAAGTGTTATTTTAATTTTTCTTCATCATTTCCCATTGTATTGTTTATTCAACAGCTATTTCATGTTAATTTTTTTTGTTTTATATTTTGGGGTGTCAGGAACGGATTAATTGTATTTACTTTAAATTTTCTTAGGGGAAAATTGATTCGTAAATCGAAATTTTCTTTTATATAAGGGCTCCAGGAAGGGTTTAAAATTAAAAACAACGAGGGCCCACTTGTTAAATATAAATTATATATATATTATAAAATTTTTTAATATATTAATATATAAAAATATTATATATATATAAATATATATATTAATATAAAATAATTATAAATAATATATATATATTATATATATATATAAAATAATATATATATAATATATATATATAAATATATAATATAATTATATAATATGCAAAAAAGATCACGAAACGGTATTTCAAAATATGCAAAAAACCACTCGAAAAAATAAAAAATTTCCCAAAGCCTTTTGTGATACTCACTTTACAAGGAACTTGATAATGTGAGTAGTCACGAAAGCTTGGATTTTTTATTCTTTCAGAGGGGTTTGTTTTGCATATATAATATAAATTATAATATATAAAATTTTATAAAAATATTATATATTTATATTTATTATAATATATAATATTATAAAAAATTATTATATTATTATATATATTTTATATTCTTTTTCTTTTCAACGTCCCAGCCTTTAAACCCACTGAGGTGGGGTGGCCCAAAAGAAAAAACTGAAGTTTCCCTTTTTAAATTTATTTAATATTACGAGAAGGGGTTACTACCCTTGCCCCGGTTTTTTAGTCCCCCTCTTACAACGCTGGTTAAGAGGAAGAATTCGTTCCATTTCCCCCATGGAGATAAAGGGGAAATAAACAAAACAAAATTAGAAAGAAAAATAGAAAAAAAACCCAGGGGGGTGTGTAATTTATGTTTTACATGTATGTTTATGTGACCTAAGTGAAAAGAAAAAGTAGCAAATTACCTGAAATCTTGCATTTTTTATGAGACAGACAAAAGACCCAGCAACCCTACCATATGTAAAACAATTACAGGCTTTTCGTTTTACACTCACTTGGCAGGACGGGTAGTCCCTCCCGGGGGCGGTTGTGTTTCCCAACCTACACCTATTATATATATATATATATATTAAATATATATAATAATAAATATAATATATAATTATATATTTTATATATATATATATAAAATTTTATTTATTTATATTATATATTAACCTTATATAATATAATAAATATATATATATATAATTATATATATATTATATATATATATATATAATTATAAAAATATAAAAATTTATAAATATATATATATATAATTATATATATATATATATATATAAAAAAATATTTATATATATATAAAAAATATATATAATATATTATATATATATTAAATATTTTTAAAATAAATTTTAAAAATATGTCGGCCGAATGGGCAAACTTGCGATCTTGGCTTAAATACAACGTCACTGCCATATAGGACAAGTGAAAATTTGTGTAGCAATAATTTCCCCAAATCATTATAACCAACGAAAAAATATTTTCCTGTGTTTGTTTTTTATTAAATTTTGTAAACAAATCTAAATTATTTAGTTGGGTAGGCTAAAAAAAATTTTTCTTGTTTTAATAAGGTTAGGGAATTTTCTAAATACTTTGGTGCAAAATTAAAATTTTTTATATAACATTTAAAGAAAAAAAATATCTTTAAACATATAAGAGAAAATTTTAGAAAGGATTTTTTTTTAAAGGGTTTTTGCTAATTTACCAGTTTTACATATTCGGGCAAAATATAAAAAATTAAATTTTTAAAATATATAATATAATATAAATATAAAATATAATAAATATTATATATATTTTATAATATATATTATATATATTATAAAAAATTTTATATATATATAATTATAAAAATAAAAGAATAAACAAAAAACAATTTTAAAAAAAGGAAAACAACCCTTAAAAAAAAAAAATTCAAGGCTTTTGATATCACAAACGGAATTTTAATTTAGAAGTGGGTTAATTTTTATTTTTAAAATTGGTTTTTTATTATTATATATATATATATATATATAAAAATAATTATATATATATATAATAATATATTAATTTAAAATATAATATATATATATATAATATTTTAAAATATATATATATTTTATATATATATAAAATATAAATATATAATATATATAAAAAAATTATATATATAAAAAATATTGAAAAGTGACAAGGGGGGTTTTTAAAACGAAAAAAATATTTAAATTGTTTAAAAATTAAAAAACAGTACAAAATTTAATTAAAAAAAAAAACCAAAAATTTTTGATTACAAAAAAAACTAAATTTGTAATTACCCACAAAAGTTAATTCTTTCCCCGATTTTTCTTTTCCCAATTCCCTTTTCCCCCATCCTTTTTCACCCCGAATTTGAAAAACTTTAAAATAAACTTTAATAAATTAAAAAATTTTTAAAAAGGTTAAGGGGAAAATTTAAAATAAGTTTGTAAGTTTAATTTTTAAAATTTTACCAAAACCGACGGGTTTTAACCCCCCCGTAACGGGGATCAATCATATATAAAAATTTTTTTATTTTCCAAAAAAACTTTTTCATTTGGGGGTTTTTTCTAGATAAAAATTTTTAAACGAAAAAAGAATAATAATATCTTGTTAAAATTACGGTTTTAATCTATCATTAAATCTAAAAACTTTTAAATTAATATAAAGAAAGGAAAGATAATGAAGGAATCACGAGGAAATTTTTTCGGTCAAAGGGGGGGAAAACCCCCAAACAGCTTATTTTTTAAAAAAAAATCACCCCTCCGTGCTGGGCATTCCAAACAAAAAGTTTATATTGATTGAAAGGGGGGTTTTTGGCGGCCGGGGGCAGTGTAAGGGGAAATGGAAAGCATGAACCTTTTGGCCCTCCTGGGGGAAGCCCACATGGTTCCCCCCACTTTTTAAACCCCGGTCGGGGGGGCCGAAAAACCCCCCAAGGGGGCCCCCCCATTGGATACTTAACAAGCTCCTCTAACGGAGCAAAACTTCCAAAACTTTTACTCTTTTAACTCTTTCATCCTTCTCTCTGAATATTCCTCCCCGCCCCATCTTTTCCGTTAATTTTTTATTCCCCCTTTTTTTATATTTTCCCTATCCCGGCAAAAAGAATTAAAACAATTTAAAAAAAAAAATTTGACTTCGAAAGGGGCAAACCAAATAAATACATAATTTTCCCAATTTTGCGGCATTGTGCCTTGGGGAAAAGGGTAGGGGTTGTAGCCCTGGGCGGGGGTTGAGCGGGGTTTTGGTAAAGGGGGAGGGGGGGAAGGTTTGGGGGGAGGGTTTTGAGGGGGGGTTTGGGGGTGGGGTGGCGGCCTGTTTGCGAGGGGGGCAAGGGGGTTGCAAAGGCTACGGGCCGGGGTGTTGCGGGGTTTCCTGGCGTTCACCTTGGTTTTTCCCTCCACGGTTTATGTGTCGATTTCCCCCTTGGGCCCCCAAAAATTTAGTTATACGTTCCCCGTTAGGGGCGTTTTTTTTCTTCAACCCGATTAATGAACACAAAAAAACCAAAGTTTTTAAAAACGGCAAGGATCAAACCCCCCATGGTCCAAAAAAGAATAAAAAAGGGTTCAGGAAGTCTCAAGTAAAAAAGCCCTCGAAAATCAAAAATATTGGAAATTTTTAAAAAAAAAAGCAAGGTTTCCCCCCCGACCAGGGGGCCCCCCTTTGTGAAAAACATTTTTTTACCCCGGGGAAGTTCTCAAGAGTAAAATAATGGCAAAAACGTCCACGTTGTAAAACTTTTTTGCTTTCGAAAGGCTTCCCTTTTTTGCTGTGGAGCCTTACGGAAAACTTTTAATAAAAACCCTTGAAAATGCTATTTTCCCGGTCCAACGCCCCAAACTGTGGGTTTAGCTTTTATAAAATTGGCTTTTAAAAGCTATTTTAAGAGATTGTCTCTCCCCAAAATGTGGGGGGATTTTTTTCTTACCTGTTTTGAATCTCATTACAGAGGGAAACTTGATTGGGGCGATTTTAGATTTTCCTTTTCCGCTTTTAAAAAGACCAAAAAATGGGAACCCGTTCTGAGAGAGAGAGAGAGAGAGAGAGAGAGAGAAGAGAGAGAGAGAGAGAAGAGAGAGAGGAGAGAGAGAGAGAGAGAGAGAGAGAGAGAGAGAAGAGAGAGAGAGAGAGAGAGCAAGAGAGGAAGAGGGGGAGGGGGAGAGGGGAGAGGGGGTGAGAGAGAGAGAAAGAATAAGAGAGAGAGAGAATAAGAGAGAGAGAGAATGGGAGAGGGAGAGAGAGAGAGAGAGAAAGAAAGAGAGAGAGAGAGAGAGAGAGAGGGGAGAGAGAGAGAGAGAGAGAAGAGAGAGAGAGAGAGAGAGAGAGAATGAGAAAGAGAGAGAATGAGAGAGAGAGAATGAGAAAGAGAGAGAATGAGAAAGAGAGAGAATGAGAAAGAGAGAGAATGAGAAAGAGAGAGAATGAGAAAGAGAGAAAATGAGAGAGAGAGAGGGGGGGGAGAAAGAACAAGTATAATTACTAATACTCTAATATTATATTCACTGAGACTGCTAAAACGTTAGTTATCACAAGTGCATGAAGAATGGAAGGTAATCGAGTCTGATACAAGGAAGGGTAGCTCTAATTCCTGGAAACAAGAGCCCTTCATCAAGAGATGCTCTATTGGCGGCATCTGGATAAACGTTACCAGTCTCTTTGGGACACTTGACGAGTAGCGACTGAGAGGAAACACTAAAGCATAAAGAATGACAAGGATTGGGGAAGAAGGGGTGATATATCCAGAGAGGCGAGTGGGGTAGGTGGGATTTATATCGGAGGGAGGGGGGGTAAGGAGGGGTAGGTAGGTGAAGTGAAAGATCACCTGGGGTAGGTGTGGGGGTGAGGTTGATTGGAGGTGAGAATGGGTACCTCCGTGGTATCTTGGGATGGTATCCGTGTCATGAGGTGAAGAGAATGCGACACCTCCTCTATACATTATAAATACACCTAGAAATGGATATATCGATATATACACCCATAGATATCCCAGTGTATTTACTCTGAAAATCTTACATCCCCTAGCGTATAAACACTAGGAATTAGTGTACATATACATCAAAATATGCATAGCTGTGTAAATGCACCGTGAGATATATATACCTCTGTCTTTAATTCACAGAGAGATGCACATCTCTCAAGACCGACCGCAATTAGCAGGCGGAAGGTCCTGGTGCTGAATTCCCCACACGGATTTAGCGCTTCATGGAATACTATCTGTAATTTTTCCCCACATCTGTACCTGCTCCATAATTAAATAATTACTATTCCTCGAAATATATTTCTTGGAAAAAATATTTTTTATTCTTGTGAGAGTTCAGTCAGACTTAAGCAGCCTAATTAGTGCTTAAATTAGAAGCCCTCGACTTTTTTTAAGAGGTCGTCCTCCTGACCTCTACCTTTTTAGTAGGCTCTAGGAAGAGCCTAGATGCTAACGATAGGCTAGTGATTCATAGGTAGCCTTCCTCTGGATTAAACCTGATCATGTGCCGTTTCCCAAGACGTTATATGACTTCTCTTTTAGCACTTCTCAATGTACTAGGCTCCAGTGATCAACCATCAATGTTCTTCTAGGCTCTAGAGCCTAGTGGAGCATTGGTGGTAGAGGGCTTTGCTCACAACGGAAAAGATTAGGATTCACTCCTCAGGATAGGTAAGATGTATGGGTAAGTCTCCTTACACCTGCCATCTCTGTTCACCTAATTGTAAATAAATACCTCACTGCCCACCTAGTAATAGCGTAGAGAAAACCCGGGCCAGGACCCGTCCTGGCGAACCTGTCTATACCTGTACCTAGTAATAATCAGACGTCCCGAAGTTCATCTAGCTGTATTAATATATGAGAGGGCGCTATACTAGGGTCATCTAGGAGTAGATATCCTGTTGTTCATCTAGCAATAAAAAGATACCCCGTAGCTAGTCAGGCGGTATGGGTCGGAGTCAGAAGGAGAAAGGCATAAGGACTCCAATGCCGGATTTATATAACATTTATATATAATGTTCGCCGTTTTCAACAGGCTTCACAGTTCCCCTCTTTACCTTCATCCTCACCCTGGAAGACTGAGCGCGTGTGAGAGATGTGGTACTTTCTCTCCTCTGTCTTTGAAGTTCGGAGCGGAAAATTCTCGTTACTCTACGGCTGAAGCAATTAGGAAATTTTTGTCGCACGTAAAATGCGTGTTGAGATGCAGATACCATGTGAGGTAATATATGTAAAGGAGCTCCGGGGAACACCCAGATAATACATCAGGATGTATAAATTTCGGTCGAAGGAACACCTGGATGATACAGAAAGCTCCTTCAAAAGACCATTTGCATGATACAGATTGAAGAAGGCTCTGTCGGGGAAACACCCAATTAAAATAAAAAAATGTCGGAGAACTCCGGATGACACTTTATGCTTTAAAGATGTCAGAAAAACTTGCAAACGAGTATGAAGGAACTAGAACAATTCGGTAGAAGTAACTGTTCAATCGGTCAACAAAATCAATCCTAATCGCCTCCCATTCCTCAAATGTTGCAAGACTCGTACAAGTCAGCGCATCGTCACCATAATAACAGTAATAACTTCTGGCCATAAATGAAAAGATTAGTCAATTGAATACATTGTTCATTAAAGCAATTTTTTTTTTTGCTAGAAAATATTACTTTCAGTAATTAAAAGACGCTGAAAAATAGTGTAAAATTATAAATTTAGGTTAGGTAGACGATTATTACTGAGTGTTTAAGGGAAAGCGCTCAATGCAATACGACAGACAGCGCCTGGAGAAAGAGAAGTGCTTAAATTTAATGTATGGGAAGGAAAAAGTCCTTCACCAGCTTAAGGGCCACCCAGCCCTCACTGATGGCCAGGTCATGCAGACCAACACTGAAACAGACACTAACAGACGACTTCCAGTGGTCAGGAAATTAACGAAGTTTTGACAGAATAGTACACAAACAAGGCGAGCAATGTCATTGAGAGGTGTGTATCTCCTTGTATATAAATCGAAAAAAATTATATATATATATATATATAATATATATATATATATATATATATATTATATATATATATTTTATATATATATATATAATAATATATATATATATATTTATTTAAAATATATATTATATACAAGGAATTCGCGAGAGCAAGCGAAATAACACAAACACTGATCTCTGGCTGAAGGAGACTCGAACCTACGAACCTTAGGACAAGGTACGCAGTGCTTTACCAATCTACCCACACTGGACCAAAAACCTTGGAGTGTAGCATGAGCTGCACGTTTGATCCAAGGCAGCCAGCTTTCAGGTAGAAGGCTTACAGCTTTTCATCTCATCCCCTGCATGCATCAGCCTTACTAGAGATTTGAACAATGCAAGGAATTCGCGAGAGCATGCGAAATATACACAAACACTGATCTCTGGCTGAAGGAGACTCGAACCTACGAACCTTAGGACAAGGTACGCAGTGCTTTACCGATCTACCCACACTGGACCAATACCTTGGCGTGTAGCATGAGCTACACGTTTGATCCAAGGCAGCCAGCTTTCAGGGAGAAGGCCTACAGCTTTTCATCTCATCCCCTATGCACACCTTACAGAGATTTGAACAATGAAAGGGAAATTCCGAGACATGCGAAATATACACAAACACTGATCTCGGGCTAAGGAACTCGACCTACGAACCTAAAAAAGGTACGCAGTGCTTTACCAATCTACCACACTGGCCCAAATACCTTGGCGTGTAGCATGAACAAACCGTTTGATCCAAAGGCAGCCAGCTTTGGGGAGATCAGTTTTGTATATTTCGCATGCTTTCGCAAATTTCCCTTGCATTGTTCAAATCTCTAGTAAGGCTGAGCTGCAGGGGTGAATGAAAACTGTAACCTTTCCCGAAAGCGGGCTGCCTTGGATCAAAGTGTAGCTCATCTACACCCCAAGGTTTTGGTCCAGGTTGAGAAATTTGGTAAAGCACGCGTACCTTGTCCAAAGGGTTTCGTTTTTCGAGTCTCCTTCAGCCAGATCAGTGTTTGTGTAATTTCGCATGCCCCGCGAATTCCTTGCATTGTTCAAATCTCATAAGGCTGATGCATGCGGGGGATGAATGAAAACGTAAGCCTTCCCCTAAAGCGGGCTGCCTTGTCAAACGTTAGCTCATACTACACCCCAAGGTTTTGGTCCAGGGGGGTAGATTGGTAAAGCCTGCTCCCTTTGCCTAAGGTTCGTGGGTTCGAGTCTCCTTAAAACCAAAGATCATGTTTTTTTTATAAATATATATATATATAATAAATTTATATATATATAATAATATAAATATATATATATATATATATAATATATATATAATATATATATAACGAAAAGACAAATAATTCCTTAGATGGTCCCTAGGGAATTTTTATTTACCGAGGTGGTTATTTAGTTGGAGGCCGAGAGGATTTTATGCACTGGCTGGAGAGTATCGGAGATCGATGCCGGGGACGGTTTTGACCTCTCGTGAAATCTTGGTCTTATGTGTTCTGAAATCTGACGCAGTAAAATTTCGTAATAATTACTTCCATTAATACTGAGTCTGAGGACTCTTGGTTTTCTTTACTTTAAGGAAGGGATTGTGATTGTAGGCACATTGCGTGTAAAGCCAGTCTACTATACAAGGGTTAATGAGGCAGCATTTCACCTATATAACACCATCAAGGATTTTTTCTTAAAACTGAGATTAAAATTAACTTTGTGTGTATATGCACTTTCTGGTGTATATATATATACAAGTCTCTGTATATACATTTGAATTGCTATTAATAGAGAGAAAACTAGTTTTATTGTGTTAGTAAGACAACTATGAAATAAAAGTAATTTAAGGATCACTGAAGCTTATGATATGCAATTTTTTATATTTTAAATCACAAGGACTTTTATGTAGTAATTTGCCCAGTCTGTTAAAGAATCTGCATCGCATTATTTAGCTGTGTTTATTTGGGGATGGAAGGTAGAATATAAATCTTTAAGTCACCTCAAATCAAGATATATAAATGGGGGGGGGGAGAGAAAAGGTTTACTCAGCACATTTATCTTATAATCACAATAGCCTTTTTTTTCAAATTAGTTTAAATTATCTTCTCTCAAAGCCCGACACTGAAGTGTTTATGTCTCAGTGAATGTATACTAATTTTTTGGTAATAAAAATATTATAGACTGGTGGTGTAAGAATGAATCGCGGCCTTAATTATTGGCTCATCTGTTGTCCTTTCACTTTAAATCTGACTAACCAAGTAATATACCTAAGGCTCAGGCTAGCTGGTACATCCCAGAGTAATTCAACCTCCACATTTACGGTCATGCGTTTGAAAATGCACGAAAGAAATTTCAGTATATGACCTGCGCTGCAGCCTGTCTTATTTTATTTTCAATATTGCCGAGTAATTATACAGAAAGTCTTGTTAGTATACGTTAACCTAACTAAACTTCAGCTAACTTAACCTAGCTGACAACATATATATATATATATATATATATATATATATATATATATATATATATATATATATATATATATTATATATATATATATATATATATAATAATATATATATATATATATATATATATATATATATATATATATATATATATATATATATATATATATATATATATATATATATATATATATTTATTTACTTATTATTGGAAGTTCATTCAAGCAGAAATGCAGGCACAGCAGTTCGTGTCAAGTGGCTTCCCTAATTGGAGGGCAGGTTAGGCAGGCATGGTATGGCAGCTGGCAGGCGTCTCCAGGGAAGGTTTCCTTCATGCTACCACTATCGAGCATGGTAAGGCAGCTGGCTGGCGTTTCCAGGGAAGGTTCCCTTCATGCTGACACTACCGAGCAAGGTATGGCAGGCGTCTCCAGGGAAGGTTCCCTTCATGCTGACACTACCGTTGTTGGAACACGGCTGCTTCCAGTCTCTCGTTACGGCTGCCACTTCTCGTCACCGTAAAATTTGCCGGCCAGCCATTGGCTATCATTTACAGCTTTATGGGCAATTCCCTTGTCCGGTGCAGACATAAAGCTTGGTGCTGAAGGAGGCTGCTGCCACGGCAACCTCCCCATCTCACTCACTGCTCAAAATTCACCAGCAGGAGCAGAGTAAAGAAGTGTATTTAAGAGGCATTTCTCATCGCTCTCCTGTGGTTGTGGATACAGGTTTTCTTTCAGCGGTCACGAAAGCCCACAAACTATTTCACTTTTATTTAAAAAGGTGGCTGCTTTTACAGTGTGAGACTGCCTTATTCTGTATGTTAGCAACATTGTAGAAACATATGCTACAATATTCTATATGATGGTTAAATTATGATCGTGAGACAGGGGTTTTAAATGTTGTAGCAAGGAGGCGGGAGGAACTAGAGATATTAGATTTTTGTGGTATGAATATTATGAATACATTTCGGAGACAGTGTAGGGGTACGAAAGGTATAATTCAGAGGGCTATGGAGTGATTATTGGACTTTTAGAGAAGATGTAGAAGGATGAGATGACCAAGAGGGTTTATAAATCTGGGATGGAAGGATGAGGTAGGGCTTTTTCCACGAAGGGTTGGAAAGGGGGGGGGGTAAAGGTTTTGAGTTCTAGAGGCTTGAATATCCAGCTGGCTGGTGTGAGCTATCGAGCGTGTTAGGTAGGAGGGAAGATGAGTGGTTGATGTAGTTGGCGTGTGAGCAAGGAAATATGAAGAGATTCAGAGAAACCGGTTATCCAGAGTTCTGGAGGAAGGAGGTGCAGTGCCTGCACTCTGAAGGAGGGGTGGGGATGTTGCAGTTAGGAGGATCATCTGTATTACGAAGTTTGCACACTTCTGGCAAGATAGTTACTGAATGAGTGGTGGTGAATGTGTTTCCGGGTGGTGAATGTGCCGGGTCGCCCTTATGTGGGAGATAGGCAGCATGATAGAAAGCGTGTGTGTTCCTGTACAAGTCCAGGACTCCACCCTCTGTTACGCATGACACCGGGTCGAGTTCGAGGTATACACATAGCCCACTTCCATAATATATTCATACGAACTCGTGTAGGATGTTTCCCGACATAGAGAACAACTTGCAATCGAAAAGGATTCTCGAGATTTACGATCCCCTTCCGATAGATAATGCCGAACGATAGTTTCCTCTGCACAATTTCCAGAGGTGTGTGATGTTCACTGCGTCAAAGAGTCGAGTGATTGCATTTTTTTTTTAGTCATTTTACCCAGCAATAGAGCGGGAGTCTCCATAGTCAGCAGAAAACCCACTTTAACAGCCTCTCACTGCCCCCCCCCCTCTCTCATCTCATCCTCCATCCCCACTCTCTCTCTCACTCTCTTCCCTCTCCTTTGTCTCTCGTTAATGGCACCACTGCCTACCCTTCCACCAAATACTTTGATTTCCTTTTTGACAAAACAGAATGCTTTACATCCACAAATAAAATTTCGGTACAAGAAGGCCCCAGACGCGAGGTTCCTGCCCCGGGTTCTCGGATAAGCAAGTGTTCCTTAACGTTTTCATAGTTCAATCTAGGGAGTGAGATGTTACTCAGACGGAGCAGTAAAGAGGGGATCATCATAATAAAAATCATGAAGCATTGTTGAATGTTTCTTCCAACATCGGAAAATAAACGTAAACATTTGAAAAGCCTGTTAGCTGTAATCACTGTTTATTTTCCATATTTTATGACTAGGTAGGTAGGTAATGTTCATCAGGAAACAAGACTAGTGTTTCCTGACTCGGGTATTAGCCATTAATGACTAATGGAGCTTTAATGACTAATGAAGTTTTTGGTCATCTGACCGAGGCCTTCCGCTTGCTTACTGGTCCACCCCTCTAAAAATTAGGATTATAGGAGGCTAGCCGCCTCCCACTGAGGTAGGGTGAGGAGGAGGAAACACTTTCACCATCTTTCACTCAATCAGCATCTTGCCAGAAGCATGTTGACCTCACAGTTCAGATGGTCCTCTCAACCGCAGTATCATAAGCTAAGAATACTAGAGTCACTCCATACCCCTCCTTCAAAACGCAGGAATTGTACTTCCCACCTCCAGGAATCAAGTCCGGCTAACCTATTTCCCTGAACCCTTTCATAAGTGTTACTTTGCTAATACTTCAACAGCACCTCAGGCCTTAAAAACGACTTGCCTCCACTCTAACGCGCTCACACCAGCCTGTTGAATATCCAAGCCCCTATTACTCAAAACGTCTTTTACCCCCTCAGTCCAACCTTTCCTGGGACGACCCCTACCTCTCCTTCCCTCCACATCAGAGTTATATACCCTCCTAGTCATCCTATTTTGCTTGATTCACCACACCATCTCAATAATTCCTCCTCCGCCCTTCGAATAATTCATTAGCAAGCACACACCTAATCTCCAGATTTCAAATTCTCTATAATGTTCACACCACACATTGCTGTTATTATTATTATTATTGGCATGGGAAGCACTGAACTTTCAAAATAGGAAATAATTAAATTTCATCCATGGAAGCGGACGACTGATCCACTTCCCTGGGACAAAAGCCATTCCAGAATATCACGTACAGAGGTTCCCATTCCCCGAAGTAGCATATCAGAGTATATTTTCTGCAAGAGAAAATATTGTCCTCCTTCGTCCTCCAGTTATGACGTTTTCTAAATTCAAACCTTTTGTATTTTTTTTGTAGATTTTAAATGAATTCAAAATTGGAATATGATTTATAGATTGAGTTATAATAAAGCAAGAGAAACGAAGATAGGATAAACACGACGAAAAGAGGTGGAAGATAGGCAGATGAAACAGGAAGAAGGTAGACAGGTAGAAATAACAGAAAGCAAAGGGGACACAGGTAGAAGAAAAGGAGAAATAGGTGAAAGCCAGAATGAAATCACGTAGAGGAAACGGGTCGAGAAAACAGGTAAAAGATATAAATAAGAGAGATAGGAGGAGACAGGAAGGATAGACAGGTAGAAGAAATGAAAGACAAACAAGGATACCAAGAACGCACATGGAAACTCTCACGGCTGGCACCAACAGTTGAGTGACCTTTGTGTATATTATTTTTTTTATTTTATTAACACATTGGCCGTCTCCCACCAAGGCAGGGTGGCCCGAAAAAGAAAAACTTTCACTATCATTCGGTCCATCACTGTCTTGCCAAAGGCGCGCTTTCACTACAGTTATAAAACTGCAGCATTAACACTCCTCCTTCAGAGTGCAGACACTGTACTTCCCATCTCCAGGACTCAAGTCCGGCCTGCCGGTTTCTCTGAATTGCTTCACAAATATTACCCTGCTCACACTACAACAGCACATCATGTCCTAAAAACCATTTGTCTCCATTCGCTCCTATCTAACACGCACACGCACGCTTGCTGGAAGTCCAAGCCCATAGCACACAAAACCTCCTTTACCGCCTCCTTCCGACCTTTCCTAGGCAGACCCTTACCCCGCCTTCTCTCCACTACAGATTTATACTCACTCGAAGTCATTCTATTTTGTTCCATTATTTCTACATGTCCGAACCGCCTCAACAACCCTTCCTCAGCCCTCTGGATAATAGTTTTGGTAATCCTGCACCTCCTCCTAATTTCCAATCTACGAATTCTGTGCATTATATTCACACCATATATTACCCTCAGACATAACATCTCCACTGCCTCCAGCCTTCTTCTTGTTGCAACATTCACCACCCATGCTTCGCACCAAAATTAGAGCGTTGTTATAACTATACTCTCACAAGTGCAACTAACGTGACATTTTATTGAGGAAACGTTTCGCTCTCCAGGAGCTTTATCAAGCCGTTGCAAACAATACATAGACACAGAGGGAATATACAGGCTTAAAAGAGTTCTTCAGATCATCAATTATCCACGCACCACCATCACTCCTAACAAAGTTATAATCCTTCCCAACAGTCAGGTTGCACTGAACGTTTCTAAGGTACTCGCACAAACTAACACTATGTTAGAGTCGCCATCGCATCCAGCACTTCCATAAGGGATCTAACCACGACAAAATCGAACCACCACGAACTAGTCAATGCAGGAGCTTGCACTATACCTTGTAAAGACTGTGACAGAATATATGTAAGTGAAACAGCAATAAACCTCGAAATACATCTCAATGAACACAATGCATGTTGGAATGTTAACTTGAACAACGCCTGCGTACAACACCGGAATTCCACCAATCACCTCATGAAATTCAACGACGCCCTAGTAGTGATCAAAGAACCTAATTTCCGCAGAAGTAAATGTCTTGAATCATCATTAATCACTGTTTCTAACACAAGCAAAATAAAGGCAGCTTCATCACATTTGAGGTATTAACAAAAAACCTCCTCAAAACAATAAATTCTGCCAACACAGAGTCTCTGCTGCTGTTACTACACAAGAACATAACAGAGGAGGAACACTGAAACAGACCTTCTCAAATCCAACCACTAACAGAAATATTTGTCTAACCTATTTTTATGCTACCCAGGTAATTGCTTTTTTAACCTTTTACTCATGTGTTGATTGTTCTACCATATTGTATTACTACTACTACTACTACTACTACTACTACTACTACTACACTAATATTACTACTACTGCTACCACTAATATCACACCTCACTAAGCCTATATATACCCTGTGTTCATGTATTGTTTGTAACAGCTTGATAAAGCTCCTGGAGAGCAAAACGTTGCCACAGTAAAATATCACATTAGTTGCACTTGTGTCCTTTTATCTATCATTGTCGGTAATTCTACCAGCATTAATACAACTATACTCTCATACATTCCCCTCTTTGCTTCCATGGACAAAGTTCTTTGTCTCCACAGACTCCTCAGTGCTTGTATATTATGTATGCTTTTACATCATGATCGTGGATCATTCAGCATGAGGACTAGTGCAGGCTCGATCATCCGTCCACCAATCGCGAGACAGAAAATCTACTCTTGCAGCCAATCTTTCCCAGGCTTTATTTATAGATAATGATCTTAATATCGATTTTGATAACTGCAAATTAGTTTTCAGCACTGACAACACCAAACAGTAAAAAAAAAAAAGGAATAAAACCTCATTTCGGATATTCCAAAACTCAACATATCTGCTGGACAATTCAGCTTAAAGCAATCTGTTCATTATTCGTAGAATTTGATTTTTATAGACGAGTACTCCTGCTGCCGTTTTGATTTCAGAATACTTTGTTATTATTATTATTATTATTATTATTATTATTATTATTATTATTATTATTATTATTATTATTATTATTATTATTATTATTATTATTATTATTATCATTATTATTATTATTATTATTATTATTATTATTATTATTATTAATTATTATTATTATATTATTGAAGTGTGCTAAGTCCATAGGGGGTTATGAGAACATAAGAAAGGAGGAACACTGCCTCAAGCTTACTGGCCCATAGTAGGCAAGTCCTTCTCGAACCTAAATCCATTAAGAAAAATACCCAACCGATTTTCAATACTACTCAAGCGCGTGGGTGAAGGGCGGCAATAACTTTTGATTCATGTAACAAATTGTTGCACATATCAAAACATAAAATTGTAGGAACACTGCAATATGCCTACTGGCCCATACAAGGCAACCATTACCACCCACCAACTTGTCCAGCCTTATCTCTTCCACTTGTTTGCATCGTATACCATTATTACGCTGATATTGCCATCACTTCTAGGAACTTCAAGGATGTTGTAGGTTCTTGGCACACGAGCCCCCTCCATCCTTGAAGCACATGTGTACCGTAAAAGGGTAAAAGGGGTGTTAACAATAAAAGAGCATTTCAGAAACGCTCTGTTGGTCAGTAAAAGAGCTCATTCACACAGAAATACGAGCCATTTAACTGCAAGTTAAAATTACTCTTCCAATATACAAACTTTCTCGTCCAATGGGAATATGATAAAACTATATATTTTCTCGTATTTGATTAAAATATCACTTAACAGATCCATCAGCATTAAATGGTGAAAATTTCCCCTAGGTTCCGACAGGTATTCTGTTATTCACAAAATTCCCGGTTGAACTACTGTGAGTGAGACTTATAAATTGTGGAGAGATATGAGCATATACAAATTAGTATTTATAACATTAGGACAGAAGAAGCCACTCGTGGCGAAACGTTTCCTTATTCAGTTTCACAAAATATACATACGTCTCTTTTTCCACATATAATTCCCACAGAAATCGAAACAGCTTAAATTGCTAATCAACTGGCAAAATGTGTGACAAGCTGAGCAGAGGAGCTCAGATTCACCCGGAAAACATGACCATGGATGAGGTCGTGAAAGAGGAGGAAGCCAAGGATATACGTGGTTCTTCTGTGCGAATTAGACACATATACAACACTTGGATCTTTAATGAGGAAACGTTTCGCCACACAGTGGCTTCATCAGTCCATACGAAGGAGAAGGGTGAAGAACAGGAGGAGTTTGAGGTAATCAGTCCCTCAGCCTTGAGTAGATGTGGTTAGTCCATCAATCTTGCAAAGACTGATCGATGGCCACATTGATAGACTGACCACATTGACTAAAAGACTAAGGGACTGATTACCTCAGACTCCTCCTGTTCTTCACTGTTCTCCTTTGTATGGACTGATGAAGCCACTGTGTGGCGATACGTTTCCTCATTAAAGATACCTAAGTGTTGCACATGTGTCTAATTTATCAACTTGTCGGTTCTCTGAACCACTCATCTATCTTCTGTGTGATACCGATTTTTTTTTCTTTCAGTCTTAGGAAATAATGAGAAGGAATTATAAGAGTACAGTTGTCTTCAGTAAAGTAGGCAAAGTGCATGGCAGAAATGGGAATAATAGTGATACTAGAACTAAACTGCAATAACATTGAGAAAAGAAGTGAATATTAATACTACTACTACTACTACTACTACTACTACTACTACTACTACTACTACTACTAATAATAATAATAATAATAATAATAATAATAATAATAATAATAATAATCTTTATTTCTACAAGTACATGTATAATGTATACAGACCTAGCTGACATCAGTGACATACTGCTATATAGAAAACACATTGTTAGGCAGAGCATTTCGGGCAAATTAGGGCAATTTTGTCCCCAGGATGCGACCCAAACCAATCGATTAACACCCAGGTATCTATTCTACTCATAGGTGAATAGTGACAGCAGGTGTCGTAAGGAAACACTTCCTAATGTTTCGGTGAAGTCTATAAATATTACTTAGATAAAGGACTGAAAATACAAGTTTGTTATATTTAAGGATTTGGGAAAAGCATATGACAGGGTGAGTAAGGAAGCGCTGCAAGAACGTGGAATTACTTTCATAATGTTGAGTTTGTAAAATAGTGGAATTATTTTAAAATGTTGAGTTTTTGGGAAGTACGTGGAATTCTTTCATAAGTTATTTTTTTGTGCAATACGTGGAATTATTTCATAATGTTGAGTTTTGTGCAAGTAGTGGTTTAGTTTCATAATTTTTGATATTTTGTGAAAGTCTGCAATTATTTCATAATGTTGATGTTTGGCAAGACGGGAATTAGTTTCAAAATGTTGATGTTTGTGAAAGAAAGTGGAATACTTTCATAATGTTACTGTTTGGCAAGTACGGGGAAATTAGTTTCATAAGTTGTGTTGGTGAAAGTATGGAATTATTTCATAATTTTTGATATTTGTGAAATACGTAAAATTTTTTTTCAAATGTTGATTTTGTCAAGTCGGGGAAATTATTTTATAATGTTGATTTTGTCAAGTACGTGGAATTTATTTTCATAATGTTATGTTTTTTCAAGTATGGAATTTTTTTCATAAGTTGAAGTTGTGAAAGAGGGGAATTTACTTTCTAATTTTGCTTTTTTGTGCAAGTACTGAATTTATTTTTCATAATTTGGTTTGTGCAAGTACGGGAAATTTAGTTTCATAATGTTGTGTTTTGCAAGTGGGGAATTATTTTCAAATGTTGAGTTTTGCAAGTACTGGAATTTTTTCAAAATGTTGATTTTTGTGCAATACGGGAATTTAGTTTCAAAGTTGATTTTTGTGAAAGGGTTTAATAGCGAATGGGGCCACCGGGTATATGAAAAAGGGGAAAAAATTTTCCGGGGAAAAAAAGATTGTTTTTGGGACGTACTTAGCTTTATTGTTGTTATAATACTTTTTACGGGGAAAATAAGCGAAATAAAATAGCAAAACAAAAGAGCAAAATGAAAAAAAGCGAAATGAAAGTTTGTCTAGCGAGTATTGTAAAATGTAAAGTATATAATTTATACAAAACTTAGTGGCATTAAATTTCTGTAAGGAAAGAGTCCGGCAATAAAAAAAAAAAAAAAAAAAAAAAAAGGGAAAAAGAATCCACACCCTGCCCAACCCTCTAGGGTAGGGTAGGGGCCTGAGCCCCAGCCTTTTCTCATAAGACGCTTCCCATTTCTCCCTTTTGGGGCGGGGGGTGGAACCAGAGAGGCCCCAGCTTGTGGCAGGCCGGGGGACGTTTTTTCCCAAAAGATGAGGGGTACTTGTGCCTCCTCCCATGGGAGACTTGTCTCAGACACTCCTAAAGAGGGGGCCAAGGCCGGGGCCCCCACTTGGAAAAGGCCCGGGGGGGAGAATACCCGGTAATTTTTTTTTAAAAAAGGAAAGAATGAAAGAATGAGTTTATTGGTGGGAGTCGAAACCCATGAACCTTCCACTTTTTTCTGTAAACCCCCAAAAACAGTTACGGAGCCACCCCGAAAAGTCCCGCGTTCCCAAATATACTGGATTAATGAAGTAAGAGGGGGAAACCTACCCTGAAGATTAATAATTTGGGGAAAATTTCTTTAAGAGGTGAAAAATTTAAATTCAGTCTGGAACGAAAAAAGTCTGGACAAACATTGAAAGAAAATGGGGGAAACAATACATAAATATTTGTAAAAGTAACCAGGGAAAAGGGAGGTTTTTTTTTTATACCGACTAGACACTGATGTTACAAAAGCCACGAGATAAAACCGGAGGAGTAACAAGTGGGCAGTAACTATCGGAGTTTGAAGCGTTGAGCCAATCAGGTACTAACTAAAGTTGTCATCGACCGTCTGGATGGCAATCAGGAGGCGGACCCGGGAATCCTGGCAATGCGTTGGAGTCTCATTATGTCTAATGAGCTCGAACTAATGACCTAATTGGATTCGTAATTTCCTTGGGAGATTTGTCAAGAGGAGGGGAACTGGATGGTGGAAGGCAGAGGGTTATAGTTGCGTTATAGTGACCCCGCTCAACTCTCACCTCACACACTAGCCTCTTGTGGAAGTTTCACCGCACGTTTTTTATAGCTTGTTTTATTTCTCCTTCCCATCCTTCTTTCCCAGGAAGCTAACTCACCTCTCCTCAGAGAGGTGAGTTAATCGTATGGGTTATACAGCTCCTATGGAATGAAAGGTGATCAGGTTTGAGCCAAGAGGTGGTTTGTTTTCTTTAGTTTGTCCATGTAATACCTGGATGCTGACATAGGGCTCTTGATCGAAGAAGATGGAGACTGTTTCCTCATCTTCTCAAACCTCATTAACTCCTCCTTCTACACACGCTTCTCATTTCCCAGGCACCATACGACCCTTACGATTTAACGCTTCCCCGTGAATAAGGTAATAATCTTCGCCAATTCATTTGGAAGCGCTAAATTCATAGGGGGTCATACAGCATTTCGGGGAATAGGAAGCACTCAGGTTCGACTCAAAGCAGGGATAGACAGGTCAAATTTCTTTCGTCGAGCAGTTAAGGGACATCAAGAAATTTTCCCTTGAGGGAAATCCCAATAGTCCATGGCCCTCAGCTTCAACATTGTCGTCGACTTAATTTTTCAGATGCTGCTGGTTCTTCTCATCTCTGTAATTCGTGAATGTGGTATAGAGAAGATCTACACTGATGCTTTATATTCGTTATCTCTCTGGAGTTTCTTCCCTCCCAGGTGGTCATCTGCCAGAAGTCGCCTCTCCCTTTAGTTTTTCAATCTCTCTTAGATAATACACGATAGCCCTTAATTTGGAAAGCAGGATGCCTGGAGGGTGTTCCGGGGTCCAACGCCCCCGCGGCCCCCGGAACACGACCATATAGTACTTCTCAGGAAAAATTCTCAGTGTGGACTTCAAAGTTCTATGCTGTCTGCCTTTCCCATGTACTCTCATGTACTCTTTCTAGCGTTCATCCTCATTACTTTGCACATGTTGGTCACATCATAGCTCCAACAATTCACAAGAAATCTATACTTTGGACAGGAAACTGTAGGCGACGTTTCAAAACATCCTGACCGATATCAGATCGACTTGATGATGGTGCGAGACAAACCAAAACAATGTCTAATGTTTCCTCTCCAAACTGTGTATTAGTTGTGATATACGAAATCGTAATAACAAGATTGCAAACAACCCACGGTACGGGTGGAGTTGAAACCCATGGTCTGAAGTTTTACGACTCATTCTCCATGGGTTCGAAACTCACCCGTACCGTGGGTTGTCATACACATTTATTGCGATATTTCTTAAAAAAAATGAAATGTGAGTTATTAAAATCATTGATGAAAACTTAATAACAGTGGAAGAATAAATCCGCTGTTGAATTAAGATAACATTCTCTCACGAATTATTGTGTCTAATGGTCTATGAAAAATTAAGGGTCCATTATAAGTGAGCAGGATGAGCACTTTGCCACCTCCACACACTAATAGAAGCCTCCAGCTTCCCTTAATGGCAACGCCGTTGTGGTTGCCTTAAGGTCAGAGTTCATAGGGTCGGATCTTAAGTACTGCAACAAATTTATATTTTGCTTTTAACGTAAATCAAGGGTCGAAAAATGCAGCTTATGAGGCAAAAGGCAATGGATACGTTTGCCTTTTAACAGAAAAAAAACGGGCATTAATTCATTATTTATACATACATGAATATAAAAGCGTAATAAAACTGGTTTATGGGGCAAATGAATCCTTATTGGTATTTTTTAAACTTAATGTACTGGCAGTGTGCTACTGGTCTATTTGATAGGATTGTGGGAACAAAACTTAGCTATGTTCCCCTATTATACTCCACAGAAGATGAGTTTCTTGTATTAGGCATTGTCTGCGCCAGGAGTCTTCAGTAGGGAAATGACAAGAATTCTGGTATGGATTCATTAGCCAGCTCAGATGCAAATATGTCGTTCCAGAAGAACTGGAACTATTTGGAGATTACCATTCATCAGGAGGGGATGGCGTTAGTAGCAGTAGAAAGGTAAACGAGAGAGAGAAATAGAAGAAATGGTGCAGATAACGAAAGTGAATGATTAATATCGCAGACCCGTAAATAAAGGGAAGAGACATACAAAGCAATAATTAATTAAATATGAGACGGGGTAAATACATAATCCATAAAGAGGATTTCTTTTACTCTCAGTCGAGTTTAATACTCAGGAATTCCTAACTTGTCTCCCAGAAGCCTGGTCGTAATCCCGTAATTATCACTGTTGAATATCATGGTAATAGTCAGAGGGGTAGTAAGCTGTTCCGCACTGAAGAACGAGAGAAGCACGCAGGGAGGAGCTTTCTGCTTATGACAAGCAAAATGAGGGATTATATTCGTATATTATTGTTTTCAAGGCGAAACGCTAAACCTGTCAGGATACTATAGCGTCTGGGTAATAAGAGGGTAGCTACAATTACTTGGATCAAGAGCTATTAGCCGTTATCAAGGCACTTCCCATGAAGGGTTATATAAACCTAGATAATACACACTGCCAGAGGTATACAGTAGCTGCTATACATCATGTCAGTGCGTTTGTTTTCCTACGCATTACACTGCGTCATTTTATGCAGTGGTGGAATGTTGCCTGAGGCTCTTCGTGTTCCAGCTGCTTATTGTCAACTTCACTCTAACGGAATATTAAGCCTAATAGTGTGTGTGTGTGTGTGTGTGTGTGTGTGTGTGTGTGTGTGTGTGTGTACATGTATCATAGGCCAGTGGGGTCACCCCTTTGCTTCATCCTCAGTGAGAGAGCCGCATTAATTTCCATCATTTAGAATTTATTTTGCGCACTTGTAGACGTCAGAAGTATTCTTTCACTTATTTTCACTTTCATTATGCGTAAAGCCGCTGGAAGCAACGAGCAGTTTTTTCCTTTTACCACACCGGCAGTCTTCCACCGAGGTAGGGCGACCCAGGAAAAAAAACTAATTCATCATCACTCATTCCATGCGTCTCACGAGAAGTGGGCAGACATCACATCCTTTTCTGCTCTATCCTCTCTAAATTCCCAAACCACCTCAACAATCCCTCCTCTGTCGTCTAAATTATGCATTTGCTAAACCCACACCCTCTCTAATTTCTACACTCCTAATTCTGTAGGCAGTATTCTCACTACACATCGCTCTCAAACATGACATTCACACTACTTCAAAGATCCTCCTCACTACAACGTTTAAAGACCAAATCTCCTACCTATATAAAGGCAGTAATATAACTATACTGTGCACTGGTGCATTTTGCCTTTATGGATGAATCTCTCTCTTTCCTAAGATGTCTCAACACTCTACCCACCTTTTTCCCCTCGTCTGTTCTGTGGTTCACCTCGTCTGTTCTGTGGTTCACCTCGTCTGTTCTGAGGCTCACCTCGTCTGTTCTGTGGTTCACCTCGTCTGTTCTGAGGCTCACCTCGTCTGTTTTGTGGTTCACCTCGTCTGTTCTGAGGCTCACCTCGTCTTTGAAAGATCCGTCTGGACATGTTCACTAAGTACATTGTCTAATATTTAAGTACCTTTCTAAAGGTTAGCTTATGTACATTACAACTGAAACCAGTCGTCTCCATTTACTCCGATCAAACACACACACTCAAGCCTGCTGAATGCTCAAGCCACTAACACTCAAAACCTCTTTTACCTCCCACTTTCCTCGAACCCTTCCTGGGTTGTCCCTACTTTCTTCCACCCCAGATTTATAAATTCCTCTTCATTATCCCATTTGCTGCATCCTTTCTAAATTCCCAAACCACATGAATATCCCCTCAATCCTATGAATTATAATCACACTCCGTTTTCAAATTTGTGCATTTCTAATTTTATACTTATATCACAAAAATGATCCCACACAGGAGAGGGAAACTTATGACGACGTTTCGGTTCGAATTGGGCCAAGGAGGAAAACCAGAATATATGAAAAGAGGGAGGCCGGGGACAGGAGTTGTATACCAGGAAGAGGGAGTAGTAGTGATGGTAGTAGTAGTAGTGGTGGTTAGCAGTAGTAGTTGCAGCGCAGCAGTGGTGGAGGTGGAAGAGGGTAGCAGTTTTAGTGAAAAAAGAAGCGGCGAGTGGAGTGTTAGCGAATAAATAGTAGTAGTTGTAATAGTGGAAGTAGACTATAAAAACAGGAGGAACACTGCACGAGA
>NC_069468.1:16209968-16214968 GCF_026875155.1 Cherax quadricarinatus
AAAAGTAACAGTGAAATTATATTTAACATATTAACAACCTTTAAAAAGTAACAGTGAAATTATATTTAACATATTAGCAACCCTTGAAAAGTAACAGTGAAATTATAATTAACATATTAACGGCCTATAAAAAGTAACAGTGAAATTATATTAATTTCATAATACCTGAACGGCCTTGTATTGATGAAGTGTCGACCCTGAGGGGCGCAGTACCTAATATTTCTCTAGGAATTTAACAGGATATTGGGGGGTTAGAGCGCTGGGGAAAAGAATGAGAGGCTGGTGCTGGCACAATATTGCCAGGTGGCTCTATATAGCACGATAGGGCCAGTGGGGAGGAATGTTGGGGAGGCAAGGTAATCGGGAAATTTGGAATGCTCTGTTTCTTGGCGCTATCATTCAACATCCAGTCTGGCAGTTTTTAACTGTTGGTACATTCTTCTGCTTTACTCTCCTTGCCTAGATAATACATGATCCTCTTTAATCTAGATAGTGGTAGATAAAGAACAAAAAATCCCTGTACCATGACTAGAACATTACACAAATAACCAGCTCATAAAAAGCCTTATGTCGACGTTTCGGTCCGACTTGGACCATTCCCATCTGCAAGTTATTTCTGTATAATGGTAGATAATTCGTATAAGCAAGGTGCTTCGGTGTGGGCTCTAAAGTACTCTGCTATCTGTCATTTGCCATTTACGACCCATGATTTACTTTCATTTACCTTTTATTTTTAAATGTTTATTTTGCTGACGTCTATGTATGTCTACCGTTCTCTTTCACGCTACGTCATGCTACGTCGCTCTCTCCTTTCTATTTATTTTTTATTTTACTGAAACTGTCCTCCAGGAGCCATAACCTAACATTCTTGTTTGAGGATTATGTAAATATATGAGTGTGCGGAGTCATTTACATGCAAAAAAGCAACGCCTCTTATTAAACCACGTAAAAAATTTTATGCGTAAACTTTTCCCGGAAATTGAAAATCTCATTGTTGTTGTTGCTGATGTACCGAGGTAGGGTGACCCGAAGAAGAAAAAATACAGTCACCGTCGGTAATTCAGTCACTGTCTTGCCAGAAGCGAGGTGACGTAACAGTTCAGATGGCAGTCCAAACTGCAGCATCCTCCCCCCTCCCTAATTCAGAGTGCATGCACTGTTCCTCCCACCTGTAAGACTCAGTACGACTAACCGATTTTCCTGAATTCCTTCGGGTATTCACTATAAGTTACTAAAATCATTTACCTCCAATCAATAGAACCATTCCAGTTGGATGTCAAAGGCCGTAGCACTCAAAGCTTCATTTACCCCCTCCTTCCAAATTTTTCTGGGACGAACTCTACCGCTCCTTCCATCCTTCCCAGATTTATACACCGTTCTAATCATCCTAGATTACTACATCCTCTCTAAATGTGCAAACCATCTCAACCTCTCCTTAGCCCCTCTAAATACTACTTTTGGTAACCCTACATATTCTGAACTCCAGGTACTAAATTCTCTGTATAATATTTACACCCCGCACTGCTTGCAAACACGTCATATTCACTGCCTCCAGCCTCCTCCTCTCAGTAACGTTTAAAAACTCATGTTTCACACCTACATAACTGTGCTTCTACCACGGTACTCTAGTACTTTCCCTTTTTTTGGCTCCACAGAAGTCTTAATGCATCACACGCTTTTTTTTTTTTACCTCGTCAAAGAAGAGGTAAACCATTAAATGATTCACCTCGTCTCTTATAGACCCATCCTCCTACTACCAAATATCTTAATACATTTTCTTCCTCCATACTCCCGCTCTCTCCAATCTGATATGCAATCTTTCAATGCTTAGATTTGTGTTTTGCTTTCAGTACATTGCTCTCTATGTTCACTTTCAATTGCCTTTTACATTTTTTTTCAACACATCGGCCGCTTTCCACTGAGGCAGGGTGACCCAAAAAGAAAGAAAAAGCTTTCATCATTCAACACTTTTACCATCACTCATACATAATCACTGTCTTTGTAGAGGCACTCAGACATGGCATTTTAGACGTCCCTCCTAACTGCCAATATCCCAAACTCCCTCCTTTAAAGTGCAGGCATTGTAGTTCCCATTTCCAGAACTCAAGTCCGGCTAACCGATTTCCCTGAATCCCTTCACAAAATATTATCCTGCTCACACTCCAACAGCTCGTCAGGTCCCAAAACCTATTTGTCTCCATTCACTAACACGCTCACGCACGCTTGCTAGAAGTCCAAACCCCTCGCCCACAAAACCTCCTTTATCTCCTACCCCTCCTTCATTCTCCAATAGATTTATATGCTCTCCAATTCATTCTACTTTGTTCTAGTCTCTCTAAATGACCAAACCACCTCAACAGCCCCTCTTCAGTCCTCTGACTAATACGTTTAGTAACTCCACACCTTCTAATTTCCACATTACGAATTTTCCGCATAATATTTACACCACACATTGCCCTTAAACACGACATCTTCACTGCCTCCAGCCGCCTCCTCGCAGCAGCATTTACAAAAACAATTTAATCCCACTCCTCTCCCAAGCACCCTAGCATTTACTTCCTTTACAACGCCATCTATAAGTATATTAAACAACCATGGTGACATTATACATCCCTGTCTAAGACCTAATTTAACTGGGAAATAATCTATCTCTCTCCTATACACTCTAACCTGAGCCTCAATATCCTCATAAAAACTCTTTACAGCATTTAGTAACTTACTACCTGTTCCATACACATGCAACATCTGCCACATCTCCTTTTACAAATACTCCCAAATTCTGTCTATTAATAAAGTTAACGTGTAATATAAAATTTAGGGGTGGTAGGAGTAGAAAATATTGAAACATCTCCGGGAAGAACGTTGAGTTTTCCCTGAGGTACGTTTATTTTCTTCTCTGAGGATGAGGGTCCCCAGTAAAGTTCTAGAGGTGGTACCTCCCTATATTATATATATATATATATATATTATATATATATATATATATATATATATATATATATAATATATATATATATATATATATATATATTTATATATATATATATATATACATTATTATATATATATATATATATATATATATATATATATATATATATATATATATATATATATATATATATATATATATAATATATATATATATATATAAGTGATACTGAAAAGGTGCTTAGAAGACAGATACAAAGATGTATATACGTAATATTTCATTTGAGTGCTAGCTTATCTTTTTATCTTTTTATATGTCTATCCATTGATTTATGTATTGAAGTTGACCCGCAAACATTTCTTATAACTATTTAACAGTTAAAAATTGTACTAATATTATTATTTTTTCGGCAGGTGTCCGATGACCTGGGTTACGTCATCTATTCTGCCCTGGGGAGCTTCTATATCCCAAGTTGCATCATGATCTTCGTCTACATCCGTATCTACTACGCTGCCAAGGCAAGGGCACGAAGAGGAGTGCCCAAGAAGAGAGCCATGCCATCCGCACCTAACAGACCGCCGGCAGGTAAACTTGCCAAAAAACACCATAGCAATAAATCCACCAGCAATCCTCCCAACACCACCACAACCACCAGTTTCACCAAGCCCCCAACACCTACTCCCGTCCTTTCTGCCGATGACTCCAGGAACGGGGCCAACGAGCGGACTGGGCTGCTCAACAAAAAAGTGCTCATATGCGACGTTCGGGTTCACGAGGAGATGCCGTCTTCCAGATGTGGAACCCCTACTGACAGCCCAGATAAAGAAACGCCCTTGCGAACTGTTAGCGAGCAAGTGGACGCCGACCATCGGAATCACAACACTAAGAGCGAGAATGGCCTTTATATAGGTCCTCTCGGTTCCGACAACCCGGACCTAACGATTGGGTTGCCGACTCCTACAGTGCCGCCTACTCCCATGAGAGAGCCGAACGGTGGAAACATGGCCGTGACTCTGGCCTCTCCGGCCGGCTCCTTGCGACGAGGAATACCTGCATCTGTGATGGACGGTGATCAGATGAGTGATATTGATCCATCCTCATCAGATTCGGGAGTTGTGACGCGCTGCTCTGTGGTAAAGCCCTTGAAGTTACGTTTCTGCCATCCGCTTCTAGGTAAAAAACTCACCAAGCCAAAGAGAGAACTCATTGATATGGGCAGAGTCTCCACACCAAAAGCTCGAGACCCAGAAAAAGAAAAGAGAAGGCTGGCTCGCAAGAAAGAGAAGAGAGCCACGCTAATCCTGGGTCTCATTATGGGCTCCTTCATCGCCTGCTGGTTTCCCTTCTTCTTCATGTACATCCTGGGACCTCTGTGCCCGGCTTGCTATATCCCAGTATACGCCTTCGACCTGGCCTTCTGGCTTGGTTACATGAACTCAGCCTTCAACCCCGTTATTTACACCATCTTCAATAAAGACTTCAGGCGTGCATTTAGAAAGATTCTTTTTAAATAAGTGGTTGATTATTCTTTTTTTTTAAGAAATGATGTTTCTGAAATATTGCTCATTCATGTTATAAACAAGCGGTTCAGCTATTGGCAATTGTCGTGACTTGTCTCAGTGATATAACAGAAAATATATCTCGTAAACAATATTTATATAAGACCACGTGCCTGATTAAGACTTTTTAGAAGCGACTTATTTGTGTAATATATAATGTCTGTTTTTTTAATTACATGCATAAGAGCAGATTTTTCTTACGTTTCCAATTAAATGACATGACGAAAAAGAAATTTTGCCGTCATGAAAACGGGAAGTGGACCAATGGGAGACACCATGGGATCAATCACTGTGCTTTTAGATGAGTCCTGAGAGTAGGAGTGAGAAGGACGTGCTGCCTCCTCCTGTGGAAGGATGAGCCTCCTCTCCTATAGACCTACACATGGTCTGTAGACCTTTATCCGGTCTGCGGTCCATCATCTGGCCTGCATCATCACTCCTGCCTCAGAAACACAATTACAAAACCCTTGTGTTACCTGCGAGTGCTATGGTTAGGTTGTACACAATAC
>NC_069468.1:16224968-16227468 GCF_026875155.1 Cherax quadricarinatus
AAGTAATCAGATTTAATACAATATTATGGTAGCTACAATCACTTGCATTAAGAGCTGCTCATTAGAATTAAAGCACTCACTTGGTCCAGCAGAAGTGCGGATAAAGATTTTAAAGGAACAGGGAAACAGAGAAAGGCATAAGAAAAACATGATATGTATACATATATATATATATATATATATATATATATATATATATATATATATATATATATAATATATATATATATATATATATTTATATATATATATATATATATATATATATATATATATTATATATATATATTATATATATATATATATATATATATATATATATATATATATATATATTATATATATATATATATATATATATTTATTATATGTATATATATGTATATATATATATATATATTATATATATATATTAATTATATATAATATATATTATATATATAATTATATTATATATATATATATGTATGTATATAATGTATTAGTACAGGCATATGTATAAAAAGATACATATGTAGAATTATGGAAAATTATTAATTACAGGGGGAGCGCTAATCCCGTAGGGGGCCATTCTGTGTCTAGGAAGTGAAAGGGTTATGTTTAGTCCAAGGCAGGTCAAATCTTATTCTTTGGATCAAGAGCCCCTCAACAGCATTAAGGGACCTTTGGGGGGCGGCAAGAAACACTGATATTGCCGTTACTGGCATCCATTGCATACAGCGCAGCATGACCCTTTAAGGTTTAGCGCTTGGTTTTTATTATAATAAATCGTCAGAGTCAGTTAAAAAAAAGTATTTTTATTTATTATAGTCATTTTTGTTATAGTTATGGAGAAGCGCTAAGCCGGCATGGATCATAAAGGAAACGACAGATAATAGCAAGATATTAATATCTGCAAAGAGCCTTGGGTAATGGGACTGTGACCCGGGTGGGTTTAGCAACTTAGTTTTGATAATAATAACGGGAATGGAAGGTAATCAGCCTTGACCCTAGGAAAGGTACTTTCAGATTCCTTAAAACAAAAGACTTCACCCCCCAAGAACCTTCACTTGAAGGGACATATAAACACAATATATATTTTATACTGTGTTTGGTATATATTTATATTGCGCGCACACACACACACACACACACACAGTTGTCAGGAAGTGGAATAGTCTTCCAAGTGATATAGTGGGGGCAGGAACCATACATAGCTTTAAGACGAGGTATGACAAAGCTCAGGGAGCAGAGAGAGGACCTAGTAGCGATCAGTGAGCAGGCGGGGCCAGGAGCTGAGTCTCGACCCCTGCAAACACAATTAGGTGAGTACAGACAAACTCACTCACTCTCTCTCTCTCTCTCTCTCTCTCTCTCTCTCCCTCTATATATATATATATATATATATATATTATGTATATATATATATATATATATATATATATATATATATATATATATATATATATATATATATATATATATATATATATATCGTGCCGAATATGTAAAACTGGTCACTTAGCAAGAACTCATTTAAAATCAAGTCCTTTCTGAAATTTTCTCTTATACGTTGAAAGATATATTTTTTTCATTAATGTTAATGTAAAAATTTTTAATATTACACCAAAAGAATCTTAGAAAACTTACCTAACCTTATTTTAACAAGAGCAATTTATTTTAGTCTAACCCAACTAAATATATTTTAGATTTGTTTACAGTAATTTAATACTAAACAAACACAGTGAAATATATTTTTTTTCGTTAGGTTCAGAATGATTTTGGCGAAATTACTGCATACACAAATTTTCACTTGTCCTATATGGCAAGATGAGCGTTGCTATTTAAGCCAAGATGGCAAGTTCTGCCTAATCGGCACGACTATATATATATATATATATATATATATATATATATATATATATATATATATATATTATATATATATATATATTAATGAATTAATATACATTAATATGTAAACTGCTGGGTTGCCACAGCTACGTAAACTTATCTAAAATACATTTACTTGGACTAGGCTAAAATAAATTAAGCTTGTTTTAATAGTGATAGGTAAATTTCCTAAGGTACTTTTGGTAAAAAATTAATAATTTTTACATTAACATAAATGAAAAAAGTATATCTTTAAACGTATATGAGAAAATTTTAGAAAGGACTTAATTTTAAACACTAGAACGCTTCAAAACACTGAAAAAAAACACTACAAAATACTAAAAATGCTACAAAATCACTAAAAATAACACTAAAAAACACTGCAGAAATACTACAAAACTCTGGAAAATGCTACAAAAGCCATTACAAAACGCTACAAAAAAAAAAAATACGATAACGCTACAAAAACATTACAAAAACGCTACAAGAAATTTACAAAAACTGTAAAAACAGTATAAAAGCGCCACTGACAGCATTAGGCTACTGGCAATACACTATTTACAATAAACTATTCTGCTAACAATAAAATACTAACAAAAGCTTAATATTTAGAATCCCTCCTTGGATC
>NC_069468.1:16232468-16249968 GCF_026875155.1 Cherax quadricarinatus
GCTGCACAAGCAGTGCATCACTGTGTGCAGTGCACCACTGCGAGTGAATGCACTGTACATGGCCGGCTATCACCTCCTTTCCACCCACTAAGACTGCTCCCATCCCTTGACAATACCTGGATCTGCCTCTGAATTACTTCACACAAACGTGTTAAAAGCCTATATATAGAGCTTTGATTAAAGATTAAGATAGTTCTGGTAAAAAAAAAATTAGTAAATGTCCGGTGCTGGGATTCCACAAGGGCACCATCTATGATGTCCTTGTGACACCATAGATGTGACATCAAAGATGTTTTTTATATTATGCTAAAATCATTTTTTACCTTTTCCACTATGTATACTTAATTTCTTATTATAAAAAAAAGAGTATACGCGTTATTTAAAGCAGTACTTAATACCTGAAAATCTCTAACATATAATTACTCAGCGCTTTCATGAGACTCGTTACCTAAACTAGAAATTTATGTAATGGAATTATTAGCTTGATCTTTGCTTACAAGTGTAAAAGGAAACCTCTTTCGTATGCAAATTTTAATGAAGATTAAGATAATTTTGATGAACCTAATAAAAGCCACTTCCTCGGCACCTGCAAATGCACTAGATATTTATAAAATCCAAGGTGGAAAAAGTCTTGTAATATACAAAAATCATTTGTTAGTTCAATTTTTTCACTACATATTTTTAATCAGAAATAAGAAAATAGACAGTACACGAGGTTTGAATCTAAGTAATATTAAAGACTTAATCTTTTTTCTAAAATTCTTAGCCTATAACTCGGCTTTTTGTGGCTGAAATTCTTAAAATTGAAAACTGATCCGTTGGCATTTTTGCTAATTACTTTCCCACACATTTGAAAAACACATGTACATAACGCTTTCATGAAGTTTATGAAAATTTTGACATGAAGCATTTAATTTAATGTCAGTTCAACAGCTCCCACAAGGACATCTCACTATGAAATCCAATGGGAAAGAGGATCTCAGTATGCTAAAAACTTTTGTTTTTGCCATCTCCAATACATATTCTTAATACGTGAAGGAGTATATGCGATGTGTTTTAAGCAATATTGAAATTTTTAACTGGCTAAAATCCTTATCTTACAGATTAGCACATTTTGGGGGCATTTTTTCTCAAGTTGTGATGGAATTATATAATCCTTTGGTCAATTATCAGAGTGGCCAGGGTGCCATGACTCCACTGGGCCACTTTCTTTTGACTAAAAGTTTAAGAATAACTTATTTAAAATCATTTGGCCAATATTGAGTTTAATTACTCGGATGAACACAGGCATTTATTTCTGAAGACTAAAACAAGGTATTCAAACCCAAGCAAAAAACATTTCAGTGCTTATCAATTAATTTAAATTGCTAATTTGCACGAGTAGCAAAGTGCACGTGCACCATCTTGTACACCATACTCTGGCAGAGGACCAGGCCGCGGGTCGGGGCACTGACCCCTGAAACGAGCTCTACGTAGACATTCCCCTCTTTTGTTTCCATAAAATTTTCCATCTACATATTTCAATGCATCAGCCTCCTCTTTTTTCCTCCCTCGTCATTGCTATAGTTCGCCTCATTTATCACAGAACTAACTGCTGACAAGATAGTGGTCGCTGAGAAATCCAATACAGATATCCCCGCACTGATCAGGCTCTGATCCACCAGGAGGCCTGGTCACAGACCGGGCCGCGGGGGCGTTGACCCCCGGAACTCTCTCTAGGTAAACTCCAGGTGAACTGACTCACGAAAACGTATCGACACGATTGCGGGTTCTAACCTCGTCCGTGGTATGGTTTATCCCCTCATTTAATAATCCCAGCCCTCCCCCTCCCTGTTCTTCAATGCAGTGGAGACCGGAGCATAAATCTCTAAAACAGTTAAATATTATCAATGAATATTTCAAGGGAATCAGATATTTTTAATAAAATACTTTCAATAAAATAGGCCTTGTGCGCCTCTTTGCAGTTAAGGCAAGAGGTAGGGAAGCTGCAGGATGTACTGCTATAGTCAGCAGCACCACAGACAGGGTAATCTGCCTCTGACCTGCAATACTTCGCCAGGTAGACGAAGCACCAGCATTTTCAATACTGTTACCGGGTAGGGATCGCCTCCCGCTCTTGTAGGCGTTGTTGCGCTATGTAAACAGATGGTGGAAGTTTACGGCTGTCAAAAGTTAGCCTTGCTATATTGCAAGGATAACACCTCCGCCAGCGGGCAGGGAGTAGGCAAGTGTCAAACTTAATGATATGGAGGTTCTGGAGCTCAAGCTGCTCTCGAATGTCACTACAAGCGAGAAACTCATGTCATACGATCGTATGTGAAAGTATAATAGATCCACAGGAAGAATTTAAGGAGATATGTTTACGAATCGTAACTGGTGTGCCGTCAACATCAAAAAGTGAAAGATTGTGCTCGTGCTCCGCATTTTAAACTGTGACCACACATGTGCCACTCTTAAGAACGTGAAAGGATATTTTCTGCCCAAGAGGGCAAAGGAGTGCCATTCTTATGATGTGGTCGGAAAGATAGTCATTAGAAGTTGGTTGAAGTGTAAAGAATTTTGTCCAAGAAGTACTTGGCAACAGAGCGTAAGGGGAGGACTTACGTAGTTGTAAGATTCTTAGAAGCTTGAGATGAAACTGAGGTAGGGTAATCAGTAACAGGTCGGGGTCGTTTGGGCGAGAGAGCCAGGCCGTCCAGTCTCTTATGTACGATCCGAAAATCGACGTACTGTATGTGGAGAAAGTGGGACCATAGTCAAAGCCACGCGGAGGTCAAAAGTGTCTAAAGGGTCTGTCAGAACCGAACCACGGTACCAGAGTAAAGGAACATTACCGGAAGTGGTACCGATTGGAAGGTCTGAAGATTGGTCCGAGGGAGTGCCTGGGTCCGTGGGGTGGGGGGCTGCACAAAAGGGCCTGGGAAGAGGAAAGTCATGGTTATGGGTCTCCATGATAACCTCCCCTTTATTTATTTACTTAATAAGGAGAAAAAAGGCGAAGGAGGGTGGGAGAAATGTGGAGAGATAGCTAAAGAGGAGAAATGAAAGTGATTGTATATCCTCTTTCGTCCCCAAGAGGGCCCACAGGGAAGCCAGCAGTGCAGATGCCAATAAACCAGAAATCAAGGACAGGAGCCTCACATCCGCCGAGCCACCTCGGTGGACAAAAGAGGGTGGCCGAAAATCCGCCACAAGGCATACCACCCATCACCCGAACAACACCTTGAGCCACCCCAGGAACTCCAGAAGGGAAACAGGATATCCCCAGATACAAATTCCACGGCAAACGCCAAGGACCTCAACGTAATGTGGTGGATATCAACACCCTTTCCCCGGCCCTGGAGCTAGAATTTCAGAGGGAGAGGAGACCCTAAAGGCCAAAAGGAGAGGAATGGGGCAACTACAGGGAAGGGAAAGGAATGGTGGTGGGGGGGGGGGTAATTAGGTTTGGTCAGAGGAAGACTGAAGGGTCCAATTTCTCAGAAGAAAAAAAAAAAACCTCTTCACCGCGCAAAGGAGCTAAACCCCACCCCACTCCGGTTGAAGAGGATTTTAAAGATGAATTTGCAATAATTAGTCCTCGAATTTTACACAACTGGTAAAAATTTGGTATATATTAGAGCCCTGTATAGCGAATCCATGGCCAGAAAAAATGAATTAGAATATTTTCACAGGAATGCAAGACTAGAGTTAACGCCGGTCATCTCTTGTTTTAGCGATGCCGTTCTAAAAGCACTCAAACATTCAGAGCGCCTGGGGAATGGGATTCAATTAGGTTCGATCCAAGGAAGGGTAGGGCAATTCCTTTCATCAAGAGCCCCTAACCAGCTTCAAAGAACCTTCAGAGGTGGGGGGCGATGCAAAGAATCAATCATGCAATCTTGCCAGAAGTGCTAAGACAGTCAAATGTTCTGAACAACAGCACCCCTACTTCGTAGAGCAGCCATTTACTTACAACCTCATTGAACAGTCAAGTTAAGGATTAATTTGTATGTAGTTATATTCATTAAATATGCGTAACTGGAGAGGATAAGCACAGGGCGACGTTGTGAAACTTACGAGCTGTATATATATTTAAAGTAATTACTAGCTTACGGGTGCTAAATAAGTTATTAAGGATTTAGACATTTAGGCTAATAAAAATACAGGATAGTAGGGTTAAAAAAATATTAAGTATCAGAAGGGTTCCGACTCTCAAATATGAGAATTTAAATCTGATAAAATGATGCTACAAAGTGCCAAGTTAGGGACAATTTTAGCCAGCAAAGTTTGGTGACCCATCTTTACCCGCATTCTCCTTGCAACTCAATTAACGAAATTT
Source organism: Cherax quadricarinatus (assembly GCF_026875155.1). Lineage (NCBI taxonomy): Eukaryota > Metazoa > Arthropoda > Malacostraca > Decapoda > Parastacidae > Cherax > Cherax quadricarinatus. Next base: position 16,236,790 of record NC_069468.1, read on the forward strand.
AAGTTACACTTGACTGCTACTTTACACTAAAAGTAGCCCATTCAGAGATTCTAAGTTCCTGATTTTCATCTTTCACCTTATTGACAGAAGCACACTGCCCTTTTTTTTCTTAATGGTTAAATGCATAAAGCTTGCCTCTGCCTCCAAATGACGTTGTATAGTGTAAATACGGAAGGTGAAAGAACTTTGCTAAATTTGAGACCCCAGACTATGAAAAATTTACAAAAGGCGGATAGTTGCTATGTAATAATTCTGGATTTCTTTTTATTCTAGATAGAGAACACCTCTGAATCTTTTATCGCTGATAAAAGTTAAGATATTTTCTAGTTTTACAACCCCTATTTCAGGAAGATTTATTGAAAGTTTGTTGTTTTCAAAAATTGCCGCCTTATTTCAAATTGGTACAAAGTTTATTCTCTGGAATAACCTGATTTAATAGGTAATCGGGTGCAAACATAAATGGGTTATGAACCATTAAACCGACAAGCATCTGTTATAAGGCGGACTTAAAGTACCTGGGTACAACTTATGGTTAAAGTTGTGAGTTCCAAGCCATTTTTCACGCGTAATGCGGGCTCCAGCTTCCTGGGTGCGGAATTTAAGCTCCTGCTGCTCAAGTTAAAAGCAGTAGGAACCTTGACCAGAGCCTTTATTGAAGGCTAGCTCCTGCTCCCAAGCATTGATTTAACAAGGTTTGCTATGCTAATAACTTTATAAGAACATCTTCAGCAAAAGTTTATTGCATTGGTGTTGCTTCAGTGTGGTTTCTATATTACATGTGAAAAAACAGTACCGTTATTTGCTCTTTACCCTCATTGTCATCAAGAGCCTTTTAAGATATTTGTAATTTTAATTAAATTTACAAAGGCAGAGTAAAAAATAAACCTTACGTTGCTGGGCACTTATCACTTATGGCAGTTATGAAGTTTTTCCATGAAAAACAAAGGGAAAAATATTAACTAAGAGCAATCAGTACTTTATTAGAAAAAGATACCCAAGATATATTAGAAACCTGGGACTGACCAACAAAATCAAGCCTTGAGGAGGAATAACTTACGCATATCTTTAACCCAACATCAGTACACCTGTTAGCATAATACTGAAGATTATTGGCTCCAGTCTCGAGAAAATCAGGCATAGGTATGTAGACTAGGACATCAGACTAAGTATCAAGCCATTTAGGTAAGGCTGTGGCAACTTTAGCTGGTGGCTTTACAAGACAATGCTCTAAGGAAGATGTACGTAGTGTCTTGATAACGAAGTAGGCTAGCAACAAGCTTAGTTCAGCAGGCCACTGTCCATGCCAGGGTTCAAAAAGCAAATGTCCAGTATCAGATTGGTCACGGCCTCGCCGAGAAACTCCAGCCGATGGCTGAAAAACAAACTTTGATCAATGTCTGAAAACAGCTATGGCCACTATGTTGTCTAAGCATGCAGTGGGTTGTGAAGTCATCGCTGGTAGAATTTTACAAATGTATTCTTTAAAACATAATTGTTAGCTTAATTTACAAACCCAACGAGACAAAGTAGGCGAACCAGGTAATAGGCGACGCGATTCTCCTTACACAAACTCCAAGTAAACCTAGTGAAAAAGTGAAACAATTAAACAAGGGGAGGTAGATGAGAGAGACCGAGAGGGCAAATGGAGTAAAAAAAAACCAAGGAAAAAGGAATAAATGGTATAAAAATACCAACAAGTAAATAGACAAGGCTGTTAGAGAACAGAGCCTCCTATCTGTGCTAGATGCCCCATCATGTTTCGAGTTTACATAAATAGCCATAAAGCTCTGCGGCTAGTTCACTTAGCGGTGAACTGTAGCTAAGAGTGAACAGACTATTGCGAGTGAGAGCCTGTGTAAGGCAGATAACGATAAAGCCGTAACATCTCTAACCCGTAAAGATATGACGAATGAAGGACTTTTGTCTTATGAAAGTTTTTGGTACCGAAACAATCGCAGTCTTATTAATATTTAATAATATCGTTAAACTCATGGGAATGAGCTTAAACCTTTCTGTATGTATCTGTTTTTTGAGCGAGGAAAACTTTTAAAGTCCGAAAAAAAAATTCGTGCTGAGAAAGATTTCGAATCTTGCCGACATCGCCGACTAAGTTTTCCTCTGTACATTATGCATTCCCAAAAGTAATTTTTTTCTAGGATTTTAAGAGATTTATGCCCCAAAACTTCATACCCTGAAAACTGCATGCCCCATAATTTTAGAGAAAATGCAATCTTACATTAAAAAACTTAACAGCAATTAAAAATGGGGGGGGGGGGAGCGAAAAACATACCTGGTGAGTGATAACTTTCAGTCGGTTGGTAATGTTTGGCACCAGTGATCAGCACCAAACTGGTCAAATGATCAAAGTGGGAATAAAAACGAGGAGCTTGGTGGTTCCCTTAAGGGAGGCTTCTTGATGTTGTGAGGAAGGGATTTTTATGTAGGAAACCGGATCTGTGCTCCAGTTACCTGAACTGAACACGAATGCCTTTCACCCCCCTACCCTTCCCACAGAAGTCATAACTACGGGTTTAGCGCTCCCCTATAATAGTAATAATAATGAAGGGGATGTTTTAAGAAATTTTACTTACGTGGGTAATTCAACGCCCAGAGGAATGTGCAGTTAATCTTCCGCTGTTTGTTGTTGCCAATACTCAACAGCCTTAGAAACCTGTGTGAAGAAAATGCACAACTGAAGACTTACAGACTGAAGATACATATAGATTCAGAACTATGCGCTAAACCTACAAGAGTCATACAGCCTAGAGTTATATATACAACACAAAAGCAAGTTAATAGGCTTATGCAATATGAATTCAGAAAATGTAAAAAAAAAAAAGTTGAAAATTTTAAGTATGGCGTAACCATACTAGAAAAAAAGGTAAATACAGAAACTTTAATACTAGGTCTCACCTAATAACTTATCGTCACTTTATAAAGCCTCACCTAAGTAAAAAGTAGTACTAATAAAAGTTTTCTTGTTGATGAACGTGACTTTCTCTCCAAACTAATTGGCCAACATAGAGATACAATCCAATAAAAGCCAGATCGCGGAGGATAACAACTCACAAGTCAGGACCGTAGAAGAGTGTGAAATGTACTGACCACACATAGGTCAAGTCACACTGTATAGGGTGGAAGCAACACTTCGGAAATGGAAACCTCACCTTCTCTTGGCCGATCACTCCAGTGAGGTTAGTAACCTGAATCATAAATGACGCAGACATTCTATTTCCATCAGATCAAATGGCGAGAAAATCAGCACAGAGAAACCTAACAACCTGACACATTCATTCACATCTGTTCATCACATACAGAAGTGAACATCACAGAAGTATACTCTTAGATACTCATACTGCAGTGTCGTGTAGGATTCGTCGCATATTTTAAAGAAGAAAATTATGAAAATACTTTAAAAATACTTAAAAAGTAAAACAAAATCCAACATGAGAAGCATTATTATGGTATTACAATTGAAAAAAAAAATAATATTATTTATGTTGATGGATTTGCATAGATGGGTCCAAATGCCATATTGCTGACAATAATGGACAAAACACACTTTGTAGAACCAGTTTTTATTGAGACAACGTATTCCTCTGGTAAATCTGCACACAACGAAACGTTTCTCATAAAAAGTTTGTTCTGCAATGTGCGTCTTTTCTTCAATTTACACTAAAAGACTTTGTCCTTGGTTTATTTCGAAAAGCAGCCTTTTTTAGTGTCTACTACCACAATCCCTCCAGAATGTGAACACGGACCACAACGGTTGACAAACACCTAGTTACTTATTTACTGCTAAGTTCGTTGCCGATAGTAGAGAAGAAAAGACAAACGTACATTTCTCTCTAACAAAGATTTATTGCAGCGGTAATGCTTTACCTAGAGAGAAACGTTGCCACAGTACTATACATCTGTGTTTTTTCTTCATTGTAGGATAAGTAACGTGAATTTTAAGCCTGCCCATAATGCTCTGCATACAAGGGGCTTTTGGCATGTACACCGAACCACTATATTTCCTTGAACAACTATGTATCATGTCCAAAAAATAATTAAATAAATAAATAAAATAACCGGGAGAGGAAAAGTGATACAAGGCGGCATGTGAGATGTAATATCCTAGACACGCCATCCCAAACCTGCTACCATTTAAAATCACACATTGGTTTTCTGTGGTGTTCTGATTTAAATAACTCGATCTTTCTTATATTTATTAGCAATGCCATTACAGGTATGGAATCGTGATCGCTTAGAGCCTGAGTAGCAATTACGATGATGTTCTATAGCCCTCTCTGTCTGTGTTATGGGAATGCAAGACAAAACGTAATCTGTGCATAGTAATGTTGAAACATCAGAAGGAAGCTTATCGATGACATGATGCAATATGGAGTTTGAAATGCATTTGGAACAAGCAATTGTGAGATATAGGATTTACTCTGATGGTAAAAGGATAATTGCAGTGGGATTTTAACCATTTCCGTTTCCGTCGTTCTCTGGGATTTTAACCATTTCCGTTTCGGTCTTTCTCTGGGTGAATGAAATAACTGCATCATTTTTTTTCTGGACCCTTTGTATACGAAAAAAACTGTTTTCGTAAATCCAAAAGCAGTGAGTTTAAAACCAGCATATATTGTACGAATAACTCTGGTTGCTGAAACAGAACTAAAAGAACTAGAAAAGCAATATGAACCAAAATAAATACAAGAAGTGAGTGTTGCAGCTTATAATAGAGTTTTCAGCCCACTTACCTGTGCATAAAATCCTTATCCAATTTTCTGTGTCCACCCCCTACTACAATCTTAAGTACAATATCTTTCGAATTCAGTCTTACGTCCTTTTTAAGTCTGGTATCTGTCTCAAAAAAAACTTTGTGCCTACCATTTAAAGGCTTTGGTCCACTTTATGCTTCATACCTGAAGAATTTAAGCCACTTTCTCTTAAACCTGTAAGTCTTAATCCACTTTTTATCCGAAACTATAGATAAATTTACTAAATTCGTATCATATATTAAATTAATTTATTCAATATCCAACACCTAAACAATTTACTATAAAAAGTAATAGTATTTAAGGTATATCATTGGTCTAACTACCTATATAATATTGGAAATACTGAAAACCTCGTCATTCAGAAAATTTGGCGACGTCAATTTCCGTTTCCTCGACGGGAATTCTGTGCCTGCAGAGGATATGAAAATTCACATCTAAGTGGAACAGAAAATGTTTAAGTTTGCGATTAAATATAATATGTGCAGCAACCACATTCAGTTTTATGAGGCATGATTGTACATGTAAATGAATGAATGTATATATATATATATATATATATATATATATATATATATATATATATATATATATATATATATATATATATATATATATATATATATATATATATATATATATATATATATATATATATATATATATATATGCAATAAGATCACAGTAAACAGGTGATTTCAAAATATGCAAAACAACCACTGTGAAAGAATAGAGAAATTCCAAGCGCTTTCGTGACTACTCACATTATGATTGTTCCTTGATAATGTGAGTAGTTACGAAAGCGCTTGGAATTTCTCTATTCTTTCACAGTGGTTGTTTTGCATATATATATATATATATATATATATATATATATATATATATATATATATATATATATATATATATAGATAGATAGATAGATAGATAGATAGATAGATAGATAGATATGTCGTGCCGAATAGGCAGAACTTGCGATCTTGGCTTAAATAGCAACGCCTATCTTGCCATATAGGACAAGTGAAAATTTGAGTATGCAATAATTTTGCCAAAATCATTCTGAACCTAACGAAAAAAATATATTTCACTGTGTTTGTTTAGCATTAAATTATTGTAAACAAATCTAAAATATATTTAGTTGGGTTAGGCTAAAATAAATTGCGCTTGTTATAATAAGGTTAGGTAAGTTTTCTAAGTTCCTTTTGGTGCAAAATTATAAATTTTTACATCAACATTTATGAAAAAAATATATTTTTAAACGTATAAGAGAAAATTTTAGAAAGGACTTAATTTTAAATGAGTTCTTGCTAATTGACCAGTTTTACATATTCGGCACGACATATATATATATATATATATATATATATATATATATATATATATATATATATATATATATATATATATATATATATATATATATATATATATATATATATATATATATATATATATAACACGATTTTGGCTTAAATAACAACGCTTTTTTGGCCGAATAAGGCAAGCGAAAATTTGTGTATGCAGTAATTTCACATAAATCATTTTGAATCTAACGAAAAAAATTATTTCATTGTGTTTGTTCATTATTAAATTAGTGGAAACTTATCTAAAATATATTTAGTTGCATTTGGCTGAATTTTATTGCGCTTGTTAAAATAAGGTTAGGCATGTTTGCTAAGGTTCTTTTGATACAAAATTATTATATTTTGCATTAACATAAATGAAAATAATATGTATCCTTAAACGTATAAGAAATTTTAAAAAAGGACTTAATTTTAAATGAGTTCTTGCTAATTGACCAATTTTACCTATTCGGCACGGCACATATATATATGTATATATATATATATATATATATATATATATATATATATATATATATAATATATATATATATATATATATATAATATATATATATATATATATATATATATGTATGTATGTATGTATGTATGTATGCATGTATGTATGTATGTATATAAGACAGCGGCCGTCTCCCACCGAGGTAAGGTCACTCACTCTATCACTGTCAATAAAGAATCGCATTATTTAGCATGATTGTCTTTATTCATCTTTAAGGTATTTTATACCATTTCTCTCCGTATGCCAGTTATCTGCAGAACATTCCATTGCGAACTTCTCGCTCGCTTTACTACTTATAAACAAATCTCTTTGCAGGATTTGTAATCGGTTTGATTTTCAACTTTTCCTAAGGTTTTTGGACCATCAGTAGATATCTTCTTTTAGTTAGATATTCCTTCTGATAGTTCATATTCTCTGTGTTTGTGTACATGAACGTTTTTCTAGAGGAAGTTCATAAAAAATAATTGCATCTCTTGGCAAAATATTTCAATGAAAATTTAGGATTTTATTTCACTGAAGAAAACTATGAACTTACGTTTTATGACACTGGAAGTTATTGTGAGGTTTTTATGACACTGGAGTTGACGCTGGAGGTTATTGTGAGGTTTTTATGACACTGGAGTTGACACTGGAAGTTATTGTGAGGTTTTTATGACACTGGAGTTGACGCTGGAAGTTATTGTGAGGTTTTTATGACACTGGAGTTGACGCTGGAGGTTATTGTGAGGTTTTTATGACACTGGAGTTGACACTGGAGGTTATTGTGAGGTTTTTATGACACTGGAGTTGACACTGGAAGTTATTGTGAGGTTTTTATGACACTGGAGTTGACACTGGAAGTTATTGTGAGGTTTTTATGACACTGGAGTTGACACTGGAAGTTATTGCGAGGTTTTTATGACACTGGAGTTGACACTGGAGGTTATTGTGAGGTTTTTATGACAATGGAGTTGACACTGGAGGTTATGGTGAGGTTTTTATGACACTGAAGTTGACACTGGAGGTTATGGTGAGGTTTTTATGACATTGGAGTTGACACTGGAGGTTATGGTGAGATTTTTATGACACTGGAGTTGACACTGAAGGTTATTATGAGGTTTTTATGACACTGGAGTTGACACTGGAGGTTATTATGAGGTTTTTATGACACTGGAGGTTAATGTAAGGTTTTTATGACACTGGAATTGACACTGGAGGTTATTGTGAGGTTTTTATAACACTGGAGTTGACACAGGAAGTTATGGTGAGGTTTTTATGACACTGGAGTTGACACTGGAGGTTATGGTGAGGTTTTTATGACACTGGAGTTGACACTGGAGGTTATTATGAGGTTTTTATGACACTGGAGGTTACTATGAGGTTTCTATGACACTGGAGTTGACACTGAAGTTGACACTGGAGGTAATGGTGAGGTTTTTATGACACTGGAGTTGACACTGTAGGTTATGGTGAAGTTTTTATAGCACTGGAGTTGACACTGGAGGTTATGGTAAGGTTTTTATGACACTGGAGTTGACACTGGAGGTTATGGTGAGGTTTTTATGACACTGGAGTTGACACTAGAGGTTATGGTGACGTATTATGACACTAGAGTTGACACTGAAGGTTATTGTGAGGTTTATGACACTGGAGGTTATGGTGAGGTTTTATGACACTGGAGGTTATGGTGAGGTTTTATGACACTGGAGGTTATGGTGAGGTTTTATGACACTGGAGTTAACACTGGAGGTTATTGTGAGACTTTATGCCACTGGAGTTATCACTGGAGGTTATTGCGAGGTTTTATGACACTGGAGTTGACACTGGAGGTTATGGTGAAGTTTTGTGACACCGGAGTTGACACTGGAGGTTATGGTGAAGTTTTATGACACTGGAGTTGACACTGGAGGTTATGGTGAGTTTTGTGACACCGGAGTTGACACTGGAGGTTATGGTGAAGTTTTATGACACTGGAGTTGACACTGGAGGTTATGGTGAAGTTTTATGACACTGGAGTTGACACTGGAGGTTATGGTGAAGTTTTATGACACTGGAGTTGACACTGGAGGTTATGGTGAAGTTTTGTGACACCGGAGTTGACACTGGAGGTTATGGTGAAGTTTTATGACACTGGAGTTGACACTGGAGGTTATGGTGAAGTTTTATGACACTGGAGTTGACACTGGAGGTTATGGTGAAGTTTTGTGACACCGGAGTTGACACTGGAGGTTATGGTGAAGTTTTATGACACCGGAGTTGACACTGGAGGTTATGGTGAAGTTTTGTGACACCGGAGTTGACACTGGAGGTTATGGTGAAGTTTTATGACACCGGAGTTGACACTGGAGGTTATAGTGAGGTTTTATGCCACATTTTTATTCCTAACCTAATAATTCTTCATAACGTATTTTATTTATAAACATTGTGTAGCTCAAAAAAAATAAATATAACAGCAAATGCCCAAGTCTGCTCAGAATCGTCGAAAACAGATTTTTGTTCATTCTCCTGATTTTAACAGTTTAAGTGGGTGGTCATCACCAGTAGATAATGATTTAAGATTAAACATCGTCAAAATATTCGGGATGTTTCTGACCAGGATGGATTTTACCTAATGTTTTCGAATATCTAATGTTGAGATTTGGAAAAAACCGTCAACGATTTTTCCCTGTCGTTTAATGCGTATTGAAATTTACTCCAGAGTATTTTAAATGCATATCCCAGTGTTAGAGTGTTCGGTTTACAACCGACGGGACCTATTTTCCTTTTCCCGGCGAGTCTAGGTGAAAAAGCAAGGTTCCTTACACCAGGTATTCTGTTCACTTAAATAAATACATAACTGTTAGTGTCGTTACACTTACTGCTCCTGTTCACCTAGCAATAAATTGTTACCATGATGTTAGTAGACTGTTATGGGTCCCATCATAAGGGTAATACTATACATTACATAGGTTAAATTGTCTGGAAACAGGGCAAGGGTTTCCTGACGCGGGTTTTGGTCATATGATGACCTACAACTGGAGATTTTCGTCATCTGACCGAGGCCTTCCACTGGCTTACGTGTCCACTCCCTTAAAAATTAAGGTTATGAATATATGCATTAATACCATTACATAGGATTGAGTACTGAAAGGGAAAGAAGCAAAACGACAGTATAATTTGCAAAGCGATTATTAAATTAATATGTGGGTTACAGTTTGATGGCTGGAGCTACAAAGTGTGAAGACCTCTCACTTTTAATTCCTTACTCGGAGATCAACCTTCTGGGTGCTTCTGCTAGAAAATATTGATTTCCGTCGAGAATGGTCACAGCTCAAGGTCACATGAGCTATTTTAAGACCCAATGTCAAGATCAAACTCAAATTTTCCGCCATAAATTTCTAGAATGTTGAAGACGGAAGATGAGACCGCATTAAATCTCTTGTAGTTATTTCCGTCTAGCCTCAAGACTTCCTCTGTGTGTGTGTGTGTGTGTGTGTGTGTGTGTGTGTGTGTGTGTGTTGTGTGTGTGTGGTGTGTGTATGTGTGTGTGTGTAGTGTGTGTGTGTGTGTTGTGTGTGTGTGTATGTGTGTATGTGTGTGTGTGTATGTATGGTGTGTGTTCACCTATTTTTTACTCACCTATTTTTGGTTGCAGGAAAGAATTTAATGATGCATTAGACAAGCAAAAAATCTTAATGCTTGGGTAGAGTATCAGGTGTGTTTCACAGAGCCGGGTTTGTCACAAGACTGTGAGGTGTAGTCCTGTTGTGGTGACGTGTTTGTGAGGTGTAGTCTTGTTTGTGACGTGTTTGTGAGGTGTAGTCTTGTTGTGGTGACGTGTTTGTGAGGTGTAGTCTTGTTGTGGTGACGTGTTTGTGAGGTGTAGTCTTGCCCCTTTATATGCCTTCCTGTTGATGTTTTGATTTTATAGTTCCTTGATAATGTGAGAAGTCACAAAAGCGCTTGTAATTTCACTATTTTTTACAGTGGTTTTTTGCATATTGTGATATCACCTTTTTATTGTGACCTTATGCATATATATATATATAATAATATATATATATATATATATTTATATATATATATATATATATATATATATATATATATATATTATAATAATATATATGATATATATAATATATTATATATTTATATATATATATATATATATATATATAAATTATATATATATATATTATATATATATATATATAATATTATATTATATATATATTATATATAAATGTAGTAATATACATATATATATGTATATATATTATATAATATATATATATATATATATATATATAATATAAATATATATATATATATATATATATAATATATATATATGTATATAGTACATATATACATATATACATATACTGAAAGCAGTGAAGAGCTTTTTACGAGGATAGTGAGGCTCAAGTTAGAGTATGTAGGAAAGGGGAATTTTTTCCCAGTAAAAGTAGGCCTTAGACAAGGATGTGTGATGTCACCGTGGTTGTTTAATATATTTATAGATGGGGTTGTAAGAGAAGTAAATGCGAGGGTCTTGGCAAGAGGCGTGGAGTTAAAAGATAAAGAATCACACACAAAGTGGGAGTTGTCACAGCTGCTCTTTGCTGATGACACTGTGCTCTTGGGAGATCTGAAGAGAAGTTGCAGAGATTGGTGGTGAATTTGGTAGGGTGTGCAAAAGAAGAAAATTAAAGGTGAATACAGGAAAGAGTAAGGTTATGAGGATAACAAAAAGATTAGGTGATGAAAGATTGAATAATCAGATTGGAGGGAGAGAGTATGGAGGAGGTGAACGTATTCAGATATTTGGAGTGGACGTGTCAGCGATGGGTCTATGAAAGATGAGTGAATCATAGAATTGATGAGGGAAAAAGAGTGAGTGTGCACTTAGGAGTCTGTGGAGACAAAGAACTTTGTCCTTGGAGGCAAAGAGGGGAATGTATGAGAGTATACTCTCATACCAACGCTCTTATATGGGTGTGAAGCATGGGTGATGAATGTTGCAGCGAGGAGAAGGCTGGAGGCAGTGGAGATGTCATGTCTGAGGGCAATGTGTGGTGTGAATATAATGCAGAGAATTCGTAGTTTGGAAATTAGGAGGAGGTGCGGGATTACCAAAACTGTTGTCCACAGGGCTGAGGAAGGGTTGATGAGGTGGTTCGGACATGTAGAGAGAATGGAGCGAAACAGAATGACTTCAAGAGTGTATCAGTCTGTAGTGGAAGGAAGGCGGGGTAGGGTCGGCCTAGGAAAGGGTTGAGGGAGGGGTAAAGGAGGTTTTGTGTGCGAGGGGCTTGGACTTCCAGCAGGCATGCGTGAGCGTGTTTGATAGGAGTGAATGGAGACAAATGGTTTTTAATACTTGTCGTGTTGTTGGAGTGTGAGCAAAGTAACATTTATGAAGGGATTCAGGGAAACCGGCAGGCCGGACTTGAGTCCTGGAGATGGGAAGTACAGTGCCTGCACTCTGAAGGAGGGGTGTTAATGTTGCAGTTTAAAAACTGAAGTGTAAAGCACCCTTCTGGCAAGACAGTGATGGAGTGAATGATGGTGAAAGTTTTTCTTTTTCGGGCCACCCTGCCTTGGTGGGAATCGGCCAGTGTGATAATAAAAAAAAATATACATATACATGTATGGTAGAGTTATTATTGAAAGAATTAAGAGTAAGACGGAGAATAGGATAGCAGACGAGCAAGGAGGCTTTAGGAAAGGTAGGGGGTGTGTGAACCAGGTGTTTACAGTGAAACACATAAGTGAACAGTATTTAGATAAGGCTAAAGAGGTCTTTGTGGCATTTATGGATTTGGAAAAGGCGTTTGACAGGGTGGATAGGGGCATGTGGCAGATGTTGCAGGTGTATGGTGTAGGAGGTAGGTTACTGAAAGCAGTGAAGAGTTTTTACGAGGATAGTGAGGCTAAAGTTAGAGTATGTAGGAAGAGGGAATAATTTCCCAGTAAAAGTAGCCTTTTGACAAGGAGTGTGATGTCACCATGCTTGTTTAATATATTTATAGAAGGGGTTTGTAAGAGAAGTAATGCGAGGTCTTGGCAAGAGGCGTGGAGTTAAAATGATAAAGAATCACACAATAAAGTGGAGTTGTCACAGTTGCTCTTTGCTGATGACACTGTGCTCTTGGGAGATTCTGAAGAGAAACTGCAGAGATTGGTGATGAATTTGTAGGGTATGCAAAAGAAGAAAATTAAAAGTGAATACAGGAAAGAGTAAGGTTATGAGGATAACAAAAGATTAGGTGATGAAAGATTGGATATCAGATTGTAGGGAGAGAGTATGAGGATGGTGAAGTATTCAGATATTTGGGAGTGACGTGTCAGCGGATGGGTCTATGAAAGATGAGGTGAATCATAGAATTGGTGAGGGGAAAAGGGTGAGTGTGCCTTAGGACTCTGTGGAGACAAAGAAATTTTGTCCTTGGAGGCAAAGAGGGAATGTATGAGAGTATAGTTTACCAACGCTCTTATATGGGTGTGAAGCATGGGTGATGAATGTTGCAGCGAGGAGAAGGCTGGAGGCAGTGGAGATGTCATGTCTGAGGGCAATGTGTGGT